>JAINUG010000171.1:52500-360000 GCA_029706075.1 Aldrovandia affinis | reverse complement strand
AATTTTTGAGATGTAAAACAGCGAGCATTTCGAGGCCGCAAATCGCCAAAGCCTCGTCTACATATCAGCACTATCGTTATTGATGCGCCGGTGGATTTTTCGAGGTAACCTTCTTTAATGTGACCTCCGACCCCGGAGCTCTTTGTGCGCTTCGCGAGGAGGTTGAGGCGGGTCGGGGCGACAGGGGGCTGGGGGCCCGTGTAGTATGGGTGAATAAATGAAACGGAAATGGCCGTGTGAATCCGTGGTGTTGTGGATGCGGCACGATGTCGGGAGCCTAATTGCAGTTTTCTCTCCAGATGGTAAAAGGGTGGTGGTGGGGGTTTCTGATTATTTCTCTGAGATTCCCTTAAATAGAATTTGACCAAGTGAACCCAGGGGCCCGCTGGGGGCCTGTCCTACTTCCTGCCCAACGATTCAGTGCCAACACACTGCATTAAACAGAAGCAATACAAATGAAAATAATATTTTATAGTCCCCAAAGGGGCCATTTTTCATGTGCTATTCAAAGTAATACTGTTTAGCATAAAAAAACAATAAAGCACAAAATGAGATTATACTTTTAGGGTGAAGATTTTCTCACTGTCCTTCGTGATGTATAACAGTATGCGCAAAGCTTAGAGTTTTATAACAATCTACCCTTTAAACAAAGTACTCAGTATTCTATTGCAATATTCATTATACACAGCTGTTCAGTTCTTTTACAAGAAACAGAATATACACAGGGTTCAATTTTATACCAATACACACAGTATTCCGTAAGAATATTCAAAGTATGCATCATTTACAATATGCAGTGTGTGAAGATTTCCCAGACAGGAAACACATTACACAAAGTGTTCTGTAGACATATTAGAATCAGACAAATTGCCTTGTGTTGAATAATCTCACCTCTACGGTGCATACCTTATGTATGTTTATTCTTGTACAATTTAATCTCTTTTTTTAGAAAGTAGAAATAAATTGCATGTCATTAAAGACATCAGACATACATCACAAAAGCGATGTAGCTGGTTCTTCTTCCTGTAGTTATCAACCATTTATGAAGCATTTATAAATGTGCCATATTTGAAAATCGTTAGCCAAGTATTACTTGTGTTATTCTCACACTTCATCACAAGTTTGTCTGTCTTAGAAATTGACAACAAGTATTTTTATTTTTTTAAGGATGAAGGATAAAAAATTTTTTTTTAAGGATACATTTTAAAGATTAAAATGTTATATGACACAATGTATCATTATTATAAACATAGTTAAGTTGACATATGTCATATTTCAGCTCTGATATTGCCTATTTGATTGCTCTGCATTGTCTCTCCATCCTGAACTGTTGTCACGTTGCCTCTCACAAATGCCTTCGGAATAATAAATTGGCACCTACCATTTAATCATTTGAAATGTCAGCAATTACCGCGCTGGCTATTATTACCGCTTTAATCATATTAATACGATGACCTCCGGCAAAATGTGTCTTTTCCACTCAGAGGTTTTATGAAAACCTTCTGGCATGAAAAGTCAAACTCAACTACACAGTATAGTGGGTAACAATGCAGTGATTTGCAATGCCAGTTGTCAATGCAAGTCCTTTAGTTTTTTGTTAGCACATTGAAGGTATAATTTTCTTGTCCCGTGCATTCAGGATGATAACGTCCCTCTCCCATCTTAACAGTAATTGTGTGAATACCTCGTTACCAGGGACGACATAATTGATTTCCCACCCCCACCCCCTCACCCCGTGCCATATTTCAGGTGGGGCAAATGATGTCCCTGTGGAATATGTAACCCCTCCACCCACCACCGCCCACCCCTCAAACACACACTCACAAACACATGCACACACACACATATGCACACACATCCTGCAGATGTTGTTTTTTCCCTGCTGTGTAAGGTAATAATACTAAAGGTTTATTAGACAGCGTTTATAAATGGTGCACATTGTCTCTAATTAGAGCAGTTTGGGGGTTTGCACACACCCCATGCTCCCCCATCAGCATCTCTCATTACTACAACCAGATGCTTCTCTGCCGATTTTGGGAGGGGGGCTTTCCATACGAGTTGCCGTTACTCTGGTAGCATTGGGCTGAAATGAAACGGATGTCCATTCAGGACAACATTTAGCTTTTCATAAATCAAATGGAGCATTCATCAAATCAAGTAACTCCTTGTGACGGTGCTGGCACAGTCATTCACAAGCATGTGGCGTTATGCAATGGGAAGGGGAGGCCGACCTATTATGAACTGTCTGATAGTTCTGCTTATCGGAAGGTAGATGTGCCCATGCTTGTGTACTCTCAAAACTAAAAGCACAATCAGGGAACACTTTTGTTCCTCAGGTGTTCATTGGACATTGAGGCTTGTACTGCAAGCAACGTTATTTTTCTCGCAAGGATACCATTATGTTCTTCTGACTAAAGGTACAATTCCGTACCGTACAGTGGTACTGCAACAAGGGTAACGGGCATTGGTACTTTGACAGCTGCATCATGGTACTTTTTTTTGCGAGTGGTAGCAGTTTCTGTGTTCATCAGAATTCTGCTGATAGGCGTTTGTTTGAACATTACTCAGAGAGTGTGCTGGAGAATGTTCTGGAGAATGACTGAGCTCTACTTCTGACTGTTGATCGGCTGGTGGCGCTCTGGTGTTTGTCAGCTTGGCGTGCCCTCCGCTGTCGTGCCCTGCTCACCACCGGCATGTTGGGTATGGGTGTCCTGATCCATTAGGATCCTGCACTGATCCCAGATGAGTCACTGGAGTGTTTCTGTCCACTTGCAGTCCGAGGTGGACAGTGATGGTAATCTCTGCTGAAGTCGTGCTAAGCGATCATGGCTCGGCCAGTGGGAAGGGCTCCGCGGGGAAAGAAAAACAGTCTTTGGTGAAATGAGGCCAATGATTTACCGGCTTCCTGTAGGAGATCTGGGGTTTGGAGAAATTAATTGTCGGACTAAGTGGTACAGTGCGAGGCGTTTTGAAAATGACACCGAACGGATTAGAGCGGCGCTTTTTAGTGCCTTCTGTCGCGCGCACATGCATTGTGCAGAGCCACGAAACGCGGTGAACTGAGGAACAGGTATTACGTTATTGTCGTGGGAACGTGATCCCTGATGCTTAATTAAAGGTGTTTGTGAGCAACAAGGCTATTATGGCCCTCGGATTGATGAGCTCTCCCTTCTCAATGAGGCTCTTAGTTCAGCTCGTCGTCATGGCAACCCATGTACAAGCCCCCTCCCCCTCCAGTCCCGATTGCTTTCTGTGGAGAATGTGAAGGTAGGAGGGCGGGTACGCCAGGAGAGCGGATCGTGGTGCCTCCAGAACGGGCTTCCGTAATTCATTGTAATGATTCTGCCTTTATTCAAGCGCCAACTCCTCCGTTCCCAGAGTGGGAACATTTCTCACTTCTGTTTTTGAGCTCCGTTACGACCTGCCGAATGGACAGAAATCTGTCCTTACAGCAGTTAAACGTGCAGTGCAATATGGATAACACAATGCTGAACACTGCTCTGTGCTCTGAAGGAATAGTAATTGAATTCTGTCAGACATACAGGGATGCTGTAACGTTTGCCCAACATTTCCTTGTGCAACGCATCTTAAATCGGATTACACCCAAGGAAATTGAATAGCAGACCTAGGTTGTCTTATTGGAAGCACGCAGGAGGAGAGAGGGGGACGGGCATTGTAAAATGGTGAGAGAAATGGTAGTGAAATGGCACAAGAACCTCGCGGAAGCAAACAAACACAAGTTAGCATGCTCACATGTACGTCCATGGACTTGGTCTCTGTGATATACGTGAAAGACACGCAGGTACCTGTGGGTTTCCCATCCCGCCAGAAGGCATGCCTTAAGCACCGCTAGCTCCACACACACACACACACACACACACACACAGCGCAGTTCCCAGCCGTGGGGGGAGGATAACAGCAGTGCAAAGCTGATAATGAGACCTCCTTCATCTGCTGCCCCCGGTTACAACGCACCACGGCTCCGTCTCTGGCGCCAGTCACCCGGGCCGGCCTGCCCGCTCGCTGCACTCAAATCTCGCGCGGACCCAAATCCTGGAGCGCCGTCTGCCAAGTCTGTGTGTGCACAGAGATATTGCTAGGCAAACGGGAGGGCGCGGGAAGCTCCTGGAAGATGCAGATATTGAGCTTTTCTAAGGCCCCGAATGGGATCAGCGGGATGTCCGGGCGGGTGGGGCGGACAGGGGAGACTGCACGCTTGTCTGCACGTGACTGACGTGCTAATAGCTCGCTCTTTGCTCTTCTGCATTGCATGTTTGGATGTCTTTGTTTTAAGAATGAAAAAATGTCAGATGTCAGAAAGAAGACTTCGGGTTGACGTTCCAGTGAGCCCTTCAGAGGCTCGTCCAATAATGCTTGTCATGTTGTCGGAGGACAGATAGACAGACAGATGGACACATGGATGCAGGAGATCGTATCTGCGAGGTGATGTGTATGCCCTGTCTCTTGACACAATACACAGGAGGGACTTGTTGTATGTGTGACGTGTGACAGCTGTCACACTCTACACACACACACACACACACTCACATCCCAGCTGGGTACACTTACTGTCATGTGACCTTTAATGTGATCAATAAAGCAAAATAGCCTGTCCCGAAAGGTTAACCATATTTCATTAGTGAAATCGCCATCGGTGCCTAATCACCTTATCGGAGACGGTCTGTCTGTGTCACAGCTGTCAGAGTAGACTGATTAAGCGGAAATGGAACAGGAAGAGGATATGATTAGGGACTAGGGTTCTGAGAGCTCATTGGCTAAATCGCACAACTGTTGAAGAAGTATTCAGGCATAAGCTCTGTTGCTGCTATGTGAGGGTTGATATTATTTTCTTGAGTAAATATATATCTGTTAAAAGAACAATGAAAAATATAATTGTTCTTATTGAACTGGCATAAAAAAACCTTTCTCAGCAAGATGTACTCTAGCTGAGAGCTGGCCTGGGAGAGCTACAGTAGCATCTGTGGCTGTTAGCCTGGAAGGTCTATTCATTTTGGCAGCTGAATGGAGTTTTAAGTAGGGCCTTGCTGCATTGTGCCCTTTTACCTTTCTACAACTGTGTACATTGTAATTGTGGTGGAGAGGAAACGTGTGTGTGTGTGTGTGTGTGTGTGTGTGTGTGTGTGTGTTGTGTGTTTGTGTCTGTCAGTCTGTCTCTTTCTCTGTGTGTGCGTGTTGTGTGTGGAGGGAGGATGTATCTGTGTGTGTGTGCGTGCGTGCGTGTGTGTGTGTGCATGTGTCTGTCTGTCTCTTTCTCTGTTTGTGCGAGTTGTGTGTGGAGGGAGGAGGTATCTGTGTGTGTGTGTGTGTGCATGTGTCTGTCTGTCTCTTTCTCTGTTTGTGCGAGTTGTGTGTGGAGGGAGGAGGTATCTGTGTGTGTGTGTGTGTGTGTGTGTGTGTGTGTGTGTGTGTGTGTGTGTGTGTGTGTGTGTGTGTGTGTGTGTGTGTGTGTGTGTGTGTGTGTGTGCGTGCGTGCGCATGTTCACATGGTCGAGTGCATCTATGTGTGTCCTCTGGATTCTCCACTCTATAAATATGAGTGTGTAGGAGGTTTCTGGAGGGGGTGTTCTGAGTGGGCTGAGTACATTAAAGACACTGTAAATCGCTGGGTCTCTCCATGCCAGAAGCTGTGTTCATACTCGCCTGTGCCAGCAGTATCCTGCCTGCAGGAGTCTCAGAGAACATTTTCTACTGTGATTTTCTTTCAATAAAACACAATCTGGTGTAATCAGAAAAAAAAAGACCATCTACATGAGACTTCCCTATTTCCATTCATAAAAGGGGAAAAGAGGGGTGATGGGATTCTGTGCTGCAGTCAGGGCACCCTGTCTAGCCCACTGTGGTGAAAACTATAGCAACCCAGTTACAGCTAACAGCTAGAGGCCAAGTTCCGAGGCTGGTACGTGTTTCCAATCCGAAACTGGAGAGATGGGCACATTCCTGCTCAGCGGGGGTTCCACAGGAGAGAGGGATGTCCTTTATCTCACTCAGATCATATGAGATTGTATCATCATTTGTATTTTCTTAGTGAACAACCGTCATCCTTATTGAATTACCTTTTAATATAGCTTTTTTTGCTTTTTGTTTTTTAATTCTTTACATATTACCCTCAGCTGGATATACGCTGAAGAAGATAAGGTTTAGATACGTGCTCAGTGGCGGCGCCTGCAACGTTTTAGCCGCAAGCTCAGCTTCTTGAACCACACCGCGGCCAGACGTGCACTCTGCAAACATAGTTTCATTACCCCCTCAGTGCTTCGCCCCCACCAGGGAGATGGGGATTGGCTAAAGCACACAGACATCACCCTCAGGACAGCCAGCAATGATGAAGTATCTGCCAGTGTTGCAGGGCGTTCTCGGGCTGGATCGCTTGTGCTGTGAGAAGGCTTTTCCGGGGGAAACGCACATAGTCAATTTGTGTAAATCCCTAAATCTCTGAAGGGCCTTGCTGGACGAGGCTGTAGTGAATCCTTCAGTTTTGTTTCCAAAAGTGGTTGGGCTTGTGGTGGGTTTGGTGTTAATAGATTTTTTATTTATGCATTTCCTTGTTTGTTAATTCATTCATTCATTCATTCATTCATTATTCCGTTTTCAGTGCATAGTGCATTGTGCGGTGGGCCACGCTCATTGTGGCTTGATCCCAGGCAGAGTATTTATAAACTGTTTACGTGTGGTAATAAATGGTTTATAACAGTGATGTGATTACTGATATTTCGCATCCAGATAGAATGGCCCATCATAGTCAAACGTCTTGCAGTGTCACCTTTGGCTTTAGCTTCCTTTGCATAAAAAGCTAAGCGGGATAGGGAATGCCTTCTCTGAAATGAGAGGCCTTGTGAAGACGTTTTCGGTCTCTTGCTTGATCCACTTTTTCACTAGAGGCCTACCCACTCTCTGTGATGCTTTGTTTATTCTTTTATTAAAAGCCTACCTGCCACATGGTTCAAAGTCTATTATTTTACACACATATTTTTCTATGTGTAGTGAGCAAAGCATTTGCGAAAGTTTAAAACAACTTTTTAAATTTAACATCACTGAGTGTTTTCACAGGAATGAGTTTTGTGACTCTATATACCTGGTGCCAATGGTCTCATGCAAAAACCTTGTCTTTGTTTGTGTTGTCTTTTCTTGTAACAGAAAATGTCAATTTCTCATTCAGTTATATGTACTAAATCTTCCCAATTACTTAACTCAACTACTAATAAATTTAATTCAAAACCCCATGTGACTAAACCATATGCTATGTTGGTGAATGGAAAAATTGAATCAAAATTAATTAATTGTGTGTGTGTGTGTGTTGAAATTAGTCAATAATTGTAGGAGTATATACAAATATATACAGCATTGGAATATCTGTAAGTATAACCATTGCTGGAGATGAACAGCAGTTCTACTTTTTCTAGAGAGTAAAGTATTGGAAAGGACACTTTTAATGTGTATGGGATGTGTTGCATATAGTTAGTCTCACCCATTCCAGTTTGGCTTTGTGTGTATTTTGCAAGCATCAGCATGCCATATTTTGAATATGAATATGTTGCTGCTGAGGAGGAATTTCTTCCCCTTTTGGTTTGACACAGTGATTGTCAGTTGCTCCTGGAAATACAACGTGTACTGGTGTGATATCTTTAACATAATTTAATGATGACTGTTAATGATGAATAATGCATTCTGCAGCATGTGAGTCTTAAAAAATAGCAACAATGTCTTGCCAGAAATCATTTATATTTTTACCATCTAGCTAATGGCCCTCTCTCTCGCTCTCTCACTCTCCATCGCTCTCTCCTTTCCATTTGTCTTTCAGCTGATATCATTTCCACAGTAGAGTTTAACCAGACGGGGGAACTGCTCGCGACCGGGGACAAGGGGGGTCGAGTGGTCATCTTCCAGAGGGAAACTGAGGTACAGTGATATACCTGTTTTTGTTTTGGGGCCACATATACTGTGTATGCATTCAGTCCTTTGGATAAAAGGTACAGGCTTTATACTTTTACAGTGATATACCTGTTTTTTGGGTCCATTCAGAGGTACAGACTTTTACAGCGCTACACCTGTGTTTTATGTCAAATCAGAGGTAGGCTTTTGCAGTGATAAGGCTGCATTTTAGTTCTAATCAGAGGTAGGTATTCACAGTGATGGGCCTGAGTATTAGTCCTAATCAGAGGTATTCATCGAAAGTTATGTTCCCGTTTATAAGCCAATCAGAGATAGGTATTCACAGTGATGTTTTTGCATATTTGAGCAAATCAGCAATCAGAGGTGCGCATTCTCACATTCTCATTCTCCCCCTCCACAGGACCGTAATAATCAGAATTCCTGATGTAATGTACAATTTCAGAAAGTAGGTGAGGGGGTGGAGGGATTTGGCTAATATCCAATTATTTGAGGTTTGAGGTGCAATTTTGCTATCAGCGCTGTCATTAAATCCTCTCCTTTCTGCTCACTAGACAGATCCCCCTCCCCTCGCCCATCCCTGAATTTCAACCAACCCCCCTCAACTCCCCCTTAACTCCACGCCAGTGCATCTCTTCACTGTTGCAGTGCCCCACTAACATGCGATCCCGGGCCAGGAGGGGTGAAAGCATGTGGAATAAAGCCCCCCAAACACAGCCATGCCTCTATAAGAGAGTTGAACAATGACATAAAATATCCCCATTCAAACATTCAGGGAGACCACAGCTTCCGTTGCACCGGACTTTTAGCTGTGGAAGTGCACTAAAGGATAAAATCTTATGCAGGTGGCGTGTGCTACTGCTTTTGGATGAGAGGTCTTCCCCGGTGAAGGTCAGATAAACTGATATCCCTGAATCCTCATCAGATAAATCCCAGTGCTGGGGGTGGGGGGGGGGGGGTATTCGACCTGTCAGGCTGCAGGGCAATCATTAGTCAGCAATTAACAAGAACGATTAACCTTTAAACGTGCTGCGATCGCTGTGCTCTTTCTCCGGTGCCTGCTCACTCTCGCGGTGGCGGGGACAGATAACACGCGGCGGCCATACTGATGAGCTCTCCTTCCAGTCTGACCTAAAGTGACCCCTGGAGAAGAAACTGCTTACCCTAGAAGTTTCAGAGAAATGCTGAGGCCTTAGTCAGGTTTATCTCTCACTTCAAAAATAAATATATATATATATATGTGGTCACACTTTGAGTGGTCGAATGTTCACTTATAAACGCAATATATGGCATTTATAAATCCCTCATAAATGTTACATAGCCTTTTCATAAGCAAATGTCATACTTTATGAAGGCTGGCATAGCATAATGTGACATAACCCATAAAGTCACAAAAGGTTGTATAACATGCTCACGTCATACATAACATTTTCATAAGTGTGACACAATGGCTACATAACCATTCATAAACCATTCATAATTAAATGTATCACTTGTAATAAATGCAATAAAGTGTGACATTACATCTTATGTAACATGTTATGCCATCCAGGAATTTAATATAATATAAATTCCTGGGCACATCAGACTTTATAAGTGCTGTGCACAACATCATAAGTTCATTCAGAGCAAGGAAAGGGAAACATTTATATGCATATATGTGCATAAAATGAATAATGACCAAAAAATAGGGAGCAAAATGTATGCAGCGCATGCACAGCTGTTTTAAGGTGCCAATTTGTTTATCTGGAATTGGTTGGTTACTCATTATGTAAATATATTTTTAAACCTCATATTATAGCACATTTGTCAAGGCAAAAACAGGAAGGAACCTTTTGCTGTAACGTGGTTATAATGCAGTGCCCTCACAAAACGGGACAATCATGAGGAGGAGCAAGCGCAGATCACTCAGCCCTGCCTGCGAAAACAGTGCTCCTCCATCATCACGTTAACGATATGAAAATGTATTCAAATGAAAAACACCACATTCCTATTATCAATAGCTCATGATTTACACCTGGAGAGGGGAATGACACCCCTCCCATCCCCACCCCCACCCCCACCCCAACCCCAACCCCTGTCGTTCCGCGAGCTTTAATCTTCTGTCACCCCAATGCCGACGGTACCACCGTAGAGCTGTGGCTGCCAGTGGCGTGATAGAGACCTGGGTTTGGCACTAGCCTGAGATTAGAGAATTCAGATTAAAGTGAAGTCATTTAGAAGCCGAGCAGTGTCATCTGTGATTCATACTGGTGAGTGATGCACACGGCCTGTAAAAGGTTTGTGTCTGTGTGGCCCTGTCTCGTATGCAAAGTAGAGAAATAAGCAACCCCACTGCCCAGAATTAAGCACCTCAACACAAGCGGTACATTCACAAGCAGTTTTTCAAAAAGCCGTTGCCTTTTTACAAGGTGTCTGCCTTTTTTTTTTTACATTTGCAGAAAATAAATGTTTTTTGTTTTTTTAAAGATTATATATATTAGCAATATTGTTCCCATTGTGATATTATTTTCTGGGTGTGTGTCTTCATTTGATATTTAGCAAAAATAATGGTAATGCTTTATTTTAAGGAACTCATAGTAAAGGCCTATTAAGACTTTATAACGACTGTATAACTACCTAATTAGACATTTATAAACAGTTCACAGCCATTTATAAGGCATCCGTTCAGGAAAAATCTTAATAGATGGGGTCTAGGGTTAGGTTTAGGATTTGGATGGGGTTAGGGTTGGTCTTGATTAGCTCTTAATATGTGTTCCTTAAAATAAAGTGTTACCAAAATAACAATAAACAAATATTAGGTATGGTCAAATATATATATTTTTGTTTTCATAATGTCTATTGAAAAGCTACTGTTGTGATCTGGTTTGCAGAGTAAAAATGAGCCTTTCTGCCAGGGCGAGTACAATGTTTACAGCACCTTCCAGAGCCACGAACCCGAGTTCGATTACCTGAAGAGCTTGGAGATCGAGGAGAAGATCAACAAGATCCGCTGGCTGCCGCAGCAGAATGCCGCTCACTTCCTCCTCTCCACCAATGGTAAGAGACGATTCGGTTCTCTGACACGGCGTTCTGGGACTGGCTTTCAAAGGCCTTTTTAATAGGGCTGTCAATCCATGACATTCTTTTGTAAATTGATGAACTAATGGCAAAAAAGGAAAAAATCCCATGAATACAAAGTCTCTGGCAATAAATGTTGCACTTCTAATGATTGCTCGTCTTATTTCATGTTAATGACGTCGGTCTTTCATTTTTACCCCTGTCTCTTACAGGCAGTTCAGTACGATTTATTACATGTTGGAATACTGTGCTGTGTTACTAATTATTGTGAGTTGTAATTATCATCATATCTTCAGAGCCCCAATATGTTTGAAAGCTGTTGTGACCACTGATATTGTATTTAATTAAGTAAGCCACTAAAACCTGAAGTTATCTGATGTGAGTGTTAATCGGCACACAGCTATTTCTACACTACTTTCACCTGTATAGTCTGTATCAGAGCTTAGAGACAAACATGCATGTCTGGTGTTAAAAACTGTATTTTTTATTGTCTTTCTTGTTGCCCCCCCCTGGCTGTGAATCTTCTTATCTTCTTTTAAATTGTCATATCGCTTGACTGTTACCCTTTTTCTGTGTAAAATGATTTTTATTTGTTAGATGTGCAGCATACTACACAACACTGAGACGTGAGAGTGCCACAGAGCGAAAGAATAGACTGAGACATGGAGAGGAGAGATTTGTGTGGGCGTAGCTTACTTGAGCAAGGGATGAGGGGGATGGAGATGGAGTGCTGGAGGAGCTGGGGGATGGATCGGGGAAGGGGTGCAGCCCAGCTACGATCCCTCCGCTCTGACTGCAGTTCCAGCGCTGGGGGGCGACTGTGACCTCAGACGGGGGCAGGGGGCAGGGGGGCAGCTGTGGATGCTCCTGTAGTGACATCAGGTTCCCCTGGTGCCCTGTTCTGGGAACAGGAGCACAGGGTGGGACAGGGCGGGAGAGGGGGTGTGAAATGGCCCTTGTTGGCCACACAGTGACACACAGTCCCCTGCAATAGGAATCCCTGAGGCTCCTGGAACCACAGTACCCATTAACCACACATAACCAACACAAAATGAACTAATCACTCAATGACCACTACACTTCATGTAATACCCATTACCTATCACACAGTGAACATTAGACATGATATAATATCCATTACACAATACAGTAAGTATTACACATTAAATAATGCCTAGTCTCATCTGATCAGAGATTGACCGACTGGATAACTTTTAAACTTTTCTAGCCTAAGGCTTCCTACAATCTTATTGGTGGTCGTAGATTTGTGATGGAGGATTTGGTTAGCTGGGGCGGTTTATCATTCAAAGCAGCCACTCTTATGGGATTGGTCAGAAGTAGTAACTGACTATTGGTTTATTAACAAAGCCCATCCCTGGACGTTGGGCAGAATTATACCACATCAGAGTGAGATATATAGTTATGAGCCTGACAAGTGAGGCTATGTAATACCTATTGCATATGCTAAACACATTGTCTTCAATGGACATTTGCATTTTATATACTTCTAATATTACATCCAAATATGAGCACTGGATGTTGTATAAATGCATAATACACTACACACTGACCACTACATATGATATATCCAGCATGTATAGCACACAATGTACACATATTGTACTACCTGTAAAATGTTATGTACTATGTACCACATAATACACCTTAGACTTTATGCTGTTGAGAAATATAGACAGACTGAGGCAGGGACACATGCAGGCAGACATAGAGACAAAAGAGATGGACAAAACAGAGAGGCAAACAGAAGGACAGACAGAAATGACAGGCCTCGAGACAGACAGACGTACGGTGGAGTGGCAGGTAGGCCGTGATTAGCGTCCTTGGTGCTTATGCGTGTGGTCTGCATGCCTGTCAGTGGCGGCGAGGTCAGACTGAATGTGGGCGTGTTCGGTGAAGGTCCACCTTCAGTGGAGATGGGGTGGAGCTTTGATTCATTACTGTGTCATTCTGATTGCCATTGATGGATGTCTCTGACCCTTCCTGTATAATTCAGGGAGGATGTTACCAGGGTGTGCAAGGCTGATCACGACAGAGTCGGTCTGATGCTGATGTCTTGATGATGGAGAGAAATTGAAATCTGTGTGTTGATGAATTATTACCTCCAAATGCGACTCCAAGGTTCAGGTTCTGTTCCCATATTGGGCAATGTCAGGGTACCCTTGAGCAAGGTGCTTAACCTGAACTGCTTCTGTAAATGCCCAGCTATGTACACTATGTATGGTACACGTAATGATAGGCACAAGGTCATTTGCGCAGCATAAGGGCGTCTGTTATGCAATTAAGAAATGTAATGTAATGCTGTCATCTAAAAGACGGAGAGAAATATGGTTGTGTATGGCTCAGTGGGTAGAGCATGGGGCTGGCAATGTATAGGTTGTGGGTTTGTTTCCCACTGGGGCCACATGCACTGAAAAATGTATGCATTCATTACTGTAAGTCGCTTTGGATAAAGGCATCTGCTAATGTTTCTATTGGCATTTTTTACACAATAAATGACTTCAAAATGGAACTAAAAAGATGTTCATTAAGTTCCCAGGAGAGGCACAGCCATTTTACTATTTAGTTTTTGGCATGGGTGCCTTGTTGCTCTGGTTGCTAATGATATTCTGATACTAAGAGAAGTGTGGCCACTGTTTAAGGGACTATTTCAGGGGCCTACTCTGCCAATGAACCTCTCTCTCTCCGTACATGTCAGGTAGGCTTTGATGAGAAACCTAGGGGCCCCGGTGGTGCAGGGATGGTCAGCAATCTGCATGGGCCCCAAGGCTGGCAGTTGGCCAAAAGACCACTGGCCACAGCATAGCAGACTATGAATACTCAACCACGGCGACATGAGAATTCTGGATGAGATCAGTGTAGCCCCCCAATGACCTAAAGAGATATACCACACTGATAGCGCACCAGACCAACAAACCAATGAGATCCACCACACTGATCGTGTAGCAGACCAACTAGACACCACAGTGATTGTGTAGCATTTACATTTACATTTTTAGGCATTTAGCAGATGCTCTTATACAGAGAGCGACTTACACAGTTTGCATTTATTTTACATACAATCCATTTATACAGCTGGATATTTTTACTGAAGCAATTCAGGTTAAGTACCTTGCTCAAGGGTACAACAGCAGTGCCTCACCTGGGAATTGGACCAGCAACCTCTGAGTTACAAGTCCAGTTCCCTAACCATTATACTAGCACACCAACAAGCCAACGCAATACAACACATAGATAGTGTAGTATGCCAACAAGCTATGGTGCATCTCCACCAGCATGGACAGACCCAGACCATGCCGATAGACTACATTAATTTAATTTGTGGAAATCTGTTTGGGGGGGTGCGGGGGGGTGATATGGACCTCATGGGAGCAGGTTCCTCATTGCCCCAATGTCTTTCTTCCAGATAAAACCATTAAGCTATGGAAGGTGAGCGAGCGGGACAAAAGGCCGGAAGGGTACAACCTGAAGGATGAGGAGGGCCGGATGAAGGACCTCTCCACGGTGACGTCCCTGCAGGTGAGGACTGCGGCATTGTGGGCCAGCAGGGTGGCACATGGCCAGGGCTCCCAATAAAATGTTTGCAGGTTCAAATCCCAAGGTGGGACACTGCCGTGAGGTACAGTACTTAACCTGATTTCCTTCAGTAAATATCCATCAATGGATAATGTGTAAGATGTAAGCTGTATAATTTACCCGGGATAATGGTGTCTGCTTAGCAAGTAAGTAACGATTATAATTTTGTGCTTGGATTACAATGATTCCTTTTTCAAAATCAGATGTAAGTAGCTGTGATCATCATGAATTAAAAGGTGAAAAGCGTAGCCGCGCGAAAGGCGTGTGAAGGCAGCCGTTCACATGAAACGACGGGGCTAAGCTGCCGTGGTGCATGATCGCTTTATTCCACGGCAGATCAAAGGGGGGCCGATCGTCTGAACTGCTGTGCTGGCAGGCGCTCTGTAGGGGCCCCTGGAATGCGATGGGACGGGCTCCGCACCTCTGCGTCCATGCCGAGCGTGGAAGTAGGTCACACAGCATAGGTGCGTCTGCGTGTGACGCTCTCTCTGGGCACTGGGTGTCCAGGGAGCAGCTGTTGGGAAGGGGGGAGGGTGCTCTTCCTGGGGTTTGAGAAAATACAACAGATTATAGCCCTTGAAGATAAGGCTACATACACAAAAGAATTGTTGAATTGTTGAGGGGGGGTGCGGGAAAATTAATTGTTGGTGGTGGTGGGGAGGGGGGTTGGAGAAGTGCGCAAATGATTTGTTGACGGGGGGAGGGGTTGGATGAACGAATTGTTAGGTTAACAGTTCGGAACGGTTCGAGTCTTAAAGCATATCCCCCAGTAGCTGCAGTACATTAGGGTGAAGTAGAGAGAAAGAGGAGGATAGGAGGAGGTAGAGAGGAAAGGGATGATAAGAGGAGGTACAGGGGAAGAGGATAGGAGAAGGGGGACGTTGTACAGTTTTCCTGCCACTTGTGAAAAGCATCTCGCTGAAAGTGAAATGAAATATTGCTTGTCACGTTTCCCATCTTGATCGTTGTTTTTGGGATTGAACGTGAGTGTTGAGGAGTCCTGAAGGTTGACAGTTGTTCTCGTCCTAATCCCTCCCTCTATACCTCAGCTGTCTCTCAGAGGACAAAGCCTCATTGCTCAAGCAGCTTTCTTGAAAACGGGGCATTTTTAGAGGAAAGGGGGTTGCTCTGCTTCTGTCTCCTCCTGACTGTTCACAGAGATTAATTTCACGCTGGGTGATTAGTGTGTGTCTGGGTGTGTGTGCATCTGTGCGTGCGTCCGTGTGCACTTGTGTGTGTATGTGTGCAAGTGTGTTTGTGTGTGCATGTATGTATGTATGTATGTATGTATGTATGTATGTATGTATGTATGTATGTATGTATATGTGTGTGTGTGTGCACGTGCGTGCATGCGTGTATGTGTGCATGTGCGCGTGCACCTCTGTGTGTGTGTGTGTGTGTGTGTGTGTGTGTGTGTGTGTGTGTGTGTGTGTGTGTGTGTGTGTGTGTGTGTGTGTGTGTGTGTGTGTGTGTGTGTGTGTGTGTGTGTGTGTGCGTGCACACGTACGTGTGCATGCGCGTGTGTACCTGTGTGTATGTGTATTTATTTATTCTCGAAGATGAGCCAGTATACGAGGGTTAGACCACAGCATCTGCTCTCTTCTCTCCTCCACTCTCTCATCTTCTCTCCTTTCCCCTCTCTGCCCCTCCCCCCTCTCCTCTCCTCTGGCAGTAATCCCAGTGTCTAGATTCACAGTCCCCCATCGCTCGTGGTATCCTGCGTGTTGTGTTCGTTCTCAGACAGCAGTGACGGTTCAGTGAGTCAGAACTGCGGGGGTACGGTCGGTCCTGACCGGGCGCGGTTCCCTCTCTCTCTGCAGGTGCCGGTCCTGAAGCCCATGGACCTGATGGTGGAGGTGAGCCCCAGGCGGGTCTTCGCCAACGCCCACACCTACCACGTCAACTCCATCTCCGTCAACAGCGACTGTGAGACCTACATGTCCGCCGACGACCTGCGGATCAACTTGTGGCACCTGGGCATCACTGACAGGAGCTTCAGTATCCTTAGCACACCTGTACTGGACTGCACACGACCGCATACACCGTTATCTGTCTGTGCACAAAGCATTACCTATCTACCAATAGCGTTTTCATTTTTCTGTCTCTGCTTGCGTCTTTATGCAATCTAACCTATATTAGTACACACCTTATATATATTTCTGTACCCTGTCTCTTTATATTTTCCCTATGCTTGCACCTTTGTGTATTATATATTTTGTATTGTGTTATTGACATCAATTATTACATTTGTATTTTATGATTATTGTTGATTATTGGTGAAGTACCTTGTTCAAATATGAAATAATTAAATTAGGATTCCAATAATTAGATTAGGATTCCTTATCCAGTACTCGATATGACCACTGTCTCTTGCATCTCTTGTTTTTGTGAAAGAAATTTGAGTTAATGGAAATGAGTGAAATATTTGCATTAATAGTCAGTAGTATCACTATACTCAGTGGGCAGTTGCTAGTGATTGCATCCAGTCTTGTGCTCCTGTCTGTAATCCATCAGTTTCCGTTGTGCACCCCCATCTCAGTATGGAGGGAAAAGAGACACAGGGCATTGTGAGTGGTACTTCTTTTAAATGATGACAAATAACAGCCGAACGCAGCTGGTGATGAAACGCGCAGATTTTCTTATTGTGAGATTGTGTGAGACAGGAAATTGTGTCTGAGAGCATGTGGGCCAGCGGGGCGCCATGAGGGGTGTGGGGGAGGGAGGGGGTCTGCAGGGGTCCACAGGGGGCCCAGATATCTGTGGAACAGCAGGAGGTGTTATTCGTTAGACAGAGCAGGTTTTATTAGCATTCATTGTTTTCTCCCGCAGTGTCTGTCAGCTTGGCAACGCGTTTCGCCCGCTGACCAGTCAGGAGTGTCGGTTTACTGAGGGGAGGGGTCGCGAGACGGGGCCGCAGCTCCGAGATCGTTAGCCTGACGCTGGTCAGAGAAAGGAAGGAAAGTTATTTCAGGGGGGTCAGGCCCGAGTCTTTGTTGCCTTCGTGTTCTCAGTCTCAGAGACGGACCATTCTCTCCACCGAGAGCTGTTGCGTCTGCATATCTGCTGTTTCTGGAAGCTCGCGCTCTCCAGCTCGAGGGCCCAGGTTGGGCAAAGACCTCTGTTCTGCTCAAATCTCTCATGTCCTGTCTTCACCCTGGCCTGGTCTGGGCCTTTAGCACCGACCGTGACTGTGATTGTGACCGTGACCGTGACCGTGACAGGGCCAGGTCTGCCCCCAGGCCTGACAAACTGCAGTGCCGGCTGGTTTGTTCTGAGGTGGGCGATTTCGAGAGTAATATTCATATCCACAGGGACTCGGCCCTCCAGAAACACTGGTTCAAGAACCTGGATCCGTTTGGACCAGCTCTGTGTGCATCTTTCCCAGCCCAGCTGTAGCGCAACACCAGGTAGCTGCGTGCTGATTCACACTGTGACAGACCACCAGTGTGGAGACAGAGCTGGGGCCCTGTAAGCCCCGGACTCAGCAGTGGTGCTGTGTGGGACAGTCTGGTGCGGTGGTGTTTGTGATGGACCTGCGTGTGTGTCTGTGATCCTCTCTGCTTGTAGCCTTTGGTAACAATTAGCGAGGCCAGAGCAGGCATGGGGCGTGGGGTTGAGCTGGATCTGTGTTTGATGATCCTGTGAATGTGGAACACCTGCAGAGTTCAAGGGAGCATCACAGCCCCTTCCCCCCACTCCCCTACAGCCCGACCGCTCCCCCAGCCAAGGGCTCTCACGGCAGGACAGCTGCAGACCCAGCCGCCCTCCTTTCTTCCACCCGCCGTACCCCCACTGAGCCCGCCATTACCTCGACATCACCTCCCGCACTCCCATCCGCACTCTCATCCACCCTCCCTCCACCTCCGCCCTACTCCTCTTGCCCCCATCTTTTCCTTTACCTGCCATCACCTCCATTAGCTCCCCCTTCATCCCATCCCTCCCGGCTAGAGACGATGAGGGAAAGCTCAGGAGCTCATTCCCAGGCATGAAAATCACTGCTTAAGAATGCCTTAGAGGCCCAAGGGCTTATGGAGCACAACACACTCAACATGAGCCCATTACTAATGGCCTTCAGAAGCAGATATGCAGTTCATCTGAAGGGACAGGAGACATTTTAACAGTCTAGGCTGCAATTTAGGGAGCCAATGAATTGCAGTGAAATAATTGATCACGCACACACACAGACGCATGCCTGCACCCCTTCACCCCCTCCCACCCACACAGATGGAGCATACACACTATCACAAACACACAGTGGACTGGGAGTGACTGTAAAGAGAGCAGTTTTGGTTGTACATTAACACCAGTGATGATGAAGGACAGGTGTTCGGTCTCCATGGCCCATGTGATGCTCTCACCCCAGCGCATGCTCCCTGCTCACTGAGATCTTGACCTTTTAAAGACCGACCTTACGCCACATTTTGAGACTATTTACAAATCAACACTGTGCACTCTAGTTCAGCAACATGCTTGTTTTAGTTTTACAAAGCATTCCCATGAGAAGGTTTGTGGTTCTGTGTGGCTCAGTAGGTAGAGCATGGCGCTGACAATGCTCAGGTTTGTGGGTTCACATATACTGAAAAATATATGCATTCACTTACCATTGTTGTATGAAATGTGCTATATAAATAAACTTGCCTTGCCTTGCCTTGCCTTACTGTAAGTCGCTTTGGATAAAAGCATTTGCTAAATGGCATATGTTATTGTAGGAGTCTATTAGCTCAATGAATACAGTTTTTTTTCCTTAGATGTTTAATTAGTATTTTAAGAAAGCCTTTTCTGCCGAGGCCGTCTGCAGCAGCGTGTAATTTACACACCTCTGTATCCTCTCGACACCATTGACACCTTTGCGAGAGCAATCTGGCCTTTTACAGCGCAAGACTATCAGGATAAAACATGTCAGATCACGTCCCATCATGCCTCACTCCCATGGGCGATTTTCTTTTGTTGTTGTTTTTTTCCGCGAGAATATTCCTGCCTCTTCTACACGATGAAGGCTGTTTGTCAGACACCCTGGAGCTATGACTGTGAGAAACTGTGTTTGGGCGTTCGTGTGCTTTTCGTTCAGCTGTGCCCCGACGAGCTCCTTCTCGTGGTCACTGTAGCGTCCGGGGTCAGGAGGCCTTCGTTCCACTGCGCCGCTCGCGTCTTGCTGCCATGGCGACCACGCTGCCGCTCAAACGCTGTCTCCGTGGACGTGGATGCCCTGCCTTGATCTGATCAGCAGCTCGGCTGGAGGAAATGGGGCCTACCATACCGAGAGGCTGGCGGCATCCTGTGGGTCTTTTAGAGGCCAGCGTACTGACCACAGGGTTGTGCCCCCCCCAGTGATGCCCCTACAACTTGGTACATGTGTTGTCATTATTTATCATTATTGTTTAAATATAGATAGTAGCCATATTAGTATTTGCTTGCTCACATTTGTAAAATTGATCCATTTTTTAATATAACTATAGAATATTTGGCTGCCGAAGCAATTTGGATTAAACACAAGACTCAAGGGCACAGCAGCATTGCCCCCCCGCCACCCTGCCCGACAGCTAAAAGCTCTGATCCCTAAATAACTCTCCCCCACCCCCACCCTCACAGCCACCCGATGCAGCATACAGCATGAGTGTGACAGTGTGGCGCTCTCCTGTATTTCTTATCTCTGAAAGGGGGTGGAGTGATTAATATGCGCGTGGCCTTATAAACGTCTATCTCCACAGCGGTGGGAGCGGGAGAGAGGGCCCCCACTGCGGTGCGGACAGGCGCTCCCAGCTCGGGATGAACCCAGTGAAACCCCTGACGCCCACAGTGTCTGCTCTCCTCGGAAAGAATGAGGACGAGGAGATGAATATTGTGTGTGGAAGTGGGCCGGTGGTTTCCTCCCTGGCGTGGTGGGAAGGCAGCTGGGAGGAGGGGTGGAATGCACCATCAGGGATATCGGGAGAAAGAGAGAGGGGTGGGGGGGGGTGGGGAAGCCCAGAGGATGTGAGGAATACCGGGATCAGATATTTGTTCGGTTACCCAGCCCCTGGGTGATAATCCCTCTCTCTTTTAATATCTCTCTCTCTCTCTCCCTCTTTCCCTCCCTCTCTCTTTCTGAACTGCTGGTCTGCTCACAGCTCACCACCAGGTGGAAATGGGCCTGAAGTCTTTCTCTCATCATTACTGTTTAGGTTTTCCAATCTGTTTGGGGACATTAAAAAAAGGCCTTGTGGCGAACGTGGTCATATCGCACCACATTATTTCATTTTGCACATGTAACTGGGCTTATACGTTCAGCAAGAGAAAGCGCAGATTTGGCATGCACGACTATAATCGAATAAAATTGAATATTGAATATCTTCAGTGAACCAGATTTGTTTTGCTTGGCTTAGATCGCATCGTACTCGATTGGAATCCATGAACGCTCTGTGTGAAATGGTGGAATTTGCACTCTCAGGTGACAAAGGCTTTGCAGCTGTAGGTGTTTGCACTCTAGGTGGTTAGCCTCAATCACAACCGCAGCAACAGTTTAGCTATTTCGCTATCTGAAAATGCCTGACGCTGAAATGTGATTGTTTAGCGGGGAGCACTAAATCCCACATATTTGTCTGGCGTTACTAATTTGGTCAGTGTCAGTAGGTGGGGGAGCACTTAGGGAAGTAGACTGGGGAGGAGAACTGGGGAGGAGTCGTAGTAGGAGCATCCTCATTTTCTGATTGCCTGTCCTATTCTGCTTTCTGTGAGGGTGTGTATTTTGCGTGGCATTTTCTATGCAAATATCCAGATATATAAATGGATAATAAAGGTACAGGTTATGTCCATCACCCTTTCTAGACAAATATATATGTCATAATATATAAAATAATTTTTAAATACTTCATACGAAAAAAGCATGCCCCCAAACCTAGAGTACTTTATCCTGGTTCCATTCTAATAGAATAAAAGATGTATCTACATGCAACTATAGGACAAAATTATGTGGATTTTTATGGAGATGGATGATTTATATTTTTTTGCCTGTGCTAATTGTGATATCTCCATGCTTGTCATGTCTGATTTGCAATGTTTGATGTGTGCGCGTGCGTGCGTGCGTGCGTGCGTGCGTGCGTGCAAGTCTTTGTGCTTGTGTGTCTGCCTGCAGGTTTGTGTGTGTGTGTGTGTGTGTGTGTGTGTGTGTGTGTGTGTGTGTGTGTGTGTGTGTGTGTGTGTGTGTGTGTGTGTGCACGTGAAAAGTAGGTTGCTGGGTGTAAGGGTCTGAAGGCACATGTCACCTCGTAGAATAAGGGCAGAAATCAGAAGGTTCCAGTACGCATTGCAATTCCCCATTCAGCTGAGTTCTGTCCTAGAAACAGAGTGAAATATTTATGTAAGCGTTTCAATAATTCATTCAGGTTACATTCCCATTCATGTCATACAGTATTCATCAGGATTACTGTGTCCTGTCTCTCTCTTTCTCTCCCTGTCTGTCTCTCTGTCTCTCTCTCTCTCTCTCTCCCTCTCTCTCTCTCTCTCTCTCTCTGTCTCCCTCTCGCTCACTCTCTCTCTCTCTCTCTCTCTCTCTCTCTCTCTCTCTCTCTCTCTCTCTCTCTCTCTCTCTCTCTCTCTCTCTCTCTCTCTCTCTCTCTCTCTCTCTCTCTCTCTCTCTCTCTCTCTCTCTCTATCTCTATCTCTATCTCTATCTGTAGTTCCTGTGCAGACCCTTTACAGTGGCACCCGTATGGATGTTTGTGTTTGAATATGTACAGCAGAAATGCACAGTTCAATGTTTAATGAAAGATTCTATGTGGTTAGTATTATCCAGTGTCACTCTGGGTAAATATCATGAGAGACTGTAGTGCACCTCATGTCTCTATTTAAAAATAAATTAAAATCAATAATGAGACTGCATGAGAAAAAATGAGAAGATTTTTGGCACGCATACAAAACAGCTTTATGGTTCCATTTGTGCCATTTGTGTTGCTTGGTTATGCTATGGATAGTGTTCCCTTTCGAACACTTGAAGCTTTGCATGACAGGAAGCAGTACGTGTGACAGGGAGTGAATCGGGGGACTCGTTTGGCTCCATTTGCCAGTGTAGACCAAAGAATGCGTTGCAAGAATTTCACTCTCCCTACTGCACCAGTTTAAAGGATCCCTCACTCACTTAAGTGTTGCCTTTATTTTGGCATTAAAGCATTTTCAAAGGGCAGGTTTTCCCCACAAACGGGAACAGGTTTGAACAGCTGGAGTCGTAACAGCTGGTTTGTCTGCCATGCTCATTCGCTCCTGATTTAGTCGAGCTGAACGCCGCTGCCGGGCGGCGATTGGCCGCGTTGTTGCTGACCGAGTCGCTCGCGCGCGCGTTCTCCTTGACCGCCTGCCCCCTCAGACATCGTGGACATCAAGCCGGCGAACATGGAGGAGCTGACGGAGGTGATCACGGCGGCCGAGTTCCACCCTCACCACTGCAACCTGTTTGTGTACAGCAGCAGCAAGGGCACCCTGAGGCTGTGTGACATGAGGGCCTCTGCGCTGTGTGACAAGCACTCCAAACGTGAGTTTCCTGCGCCTCTCTCATGCCCTCCGTACTGCACCTCTTACCCCCTGCTGTCCTCTAATACCCCTGACTACCCTCTGCCTCTTTATTAGTGCTGACCCGTACCCCTACCAGCCCGTAGAGGCATGTACTCCCTCTGCTTCCTAACGGCCCTTTTACCTCCCACCCTCCCCTACTGCTGCCCTCTGCTCACCCTATTGCCTCCTGCTGCATCAATTACTTCCTCCTACTGACCCATTCCTGACCCCAACTGCCACTTTTGCTCCTTGCTACTTTGTACCACACCCCCTTTACTGGCCCTTGTTGGCCCCCTTACTTCCTTCTACTGCCCTTCTACCATCCCTACCCTTCCTGCTAACACCAGTGCAGTCTTTATTATCCAACTGGACCCTAAAGGCCTCAGAACATTTTTAATCTTAATTTGATTTTGCTCCATTTGTTGAATTTTCACTTGTCACTATGTTTAGCTCATGGTACTAAATATGTTTGTATATCCTTTGTAGGGGATGGTCTGCAAATACTTTACATTAAAAATTCAAAAGCTAAGATGCTTCAGTATGGCATACACATGATGAATGTTGTTTTTATTAATTAAATATATATATATTTTTTAATTATCCAGGGTCCTTCTCATTTTTCAATTCCATCATTTGGTTCCTTCAGAAAATATGATTAGGATTTTAGAATGTGTGTTTGTGTGAGTGTTTGTGCGTGTGCGCGCACGTGTGTGTGTGTGTGTGTGTGTGTGTGTGTGTGTGTGTATGTGTGTGTGTAACCCCACTTTGTATAATATAGTAGTTAGCTGAATAGTGGATTCAGCATTCTAATCTGTGCTCCATCCTTGTTGGGATGTTTAAGACTAAGATATTTGATCTTCGATTTGTTTACCCTATGTAAGGCAGTGTGTGTACGTGCATGCGCGCGTGCGTGCGTGCGTGTGTGTGTGTGTACGTGTACGTGTACATAGCATAAGCCATCTCATGGGATCTTCCCTTAATCTCTTTACCTAGACAGTTGTGTGGCAGGTGATCAGTCACTCTGAAGGTCACATGGATTTTCATCATGATATAAAGGTCTCTTTGACTGAAGGCAAACGGCGAAATACTCGACAAGCTGGATTTGTTACGAATCACACCTGACTCTGTTATGTTAAGGTGAAGGGGAGAGATGGCAATCATTTCTGTGGATTCCAAATTATTGCTTTAATATGGAGTTTTATTTTACCAGCAGACCTCTTAGTTTGTCCCTTATATGTCTCTGTAGTATACTACAAATGTCTAAATAGCCTTATGTGCCTCTGTAGTATACTACAGATGTCTAAATAGCTATCTCCTTGTGGCACCGGGTCCATCTGCTTGTGGGCTGGTGCAGACAGCGATTAATAGGACTTACATCCCCAGATAGGCAGGCTGTGGAGGCTGTGGAGGTGGGGGCGTGTGGGGGTGAGATGACATTTGGCGCTGGAAGTTGTAATGGTTCCTTGCAGTCGTTGATTAAGCTCCATTTTTCCAGACCTGTGAGTTAGAAAATGGACGATTAATGTTGCTTCACCTTGGGGACCGACGCGCTGCTGAATGTGAAGGGGGTTTAGGGGGGTTAGGGGGGATGGGCGGGGAAGGGGGCACTTCCTGACTCTGTAAATGTAACACCCTTCCTTGAGGTGCTGTCTCTATTCGAGAGTGGGTCACTCTGGTCCTGGAGAAGTGGATTTTGACTAAATCCCAGCCTAAATGAGTGGTCGGTCTGAATGGGATGTGCGCTGAAGACGTTGAGGTGTCAAGTCCTTATTTTTGCTTCCTAAGCAATGGCGGACCTAGGTGGCAGATTGGAGTCATGGCCAATGAGCCAGATTCATCACCAGAAGATTGTAGTTATGAATCCTGAATGGGGGCACTGCCATTGTACCTTTGAGAAAAGTACCTTAGTGAGTTTCCAGCTGTTTACTGTCAGTACATACAGGGTAGGTATGCTGTGTAAGGCCCCCCCATCGATAAGGACGTCTGTTAAGTGCGTAAACAATGGAAGCCCTCTGTTGAGGGGCCCCTACCCGGCCCCCAGCTACTGCTTGGCACTGGCCCTCACAGTGATGGATTGGGGGGTAATAGCCCTGAGATCAACTGGCGACTTGTCAAGGTGACATAATTGTTGGGCTGCTTTGCGCCACAGACATTTGGACGGGTGCCGATGCCGTGAGCCTTCTTGGCTCGATCATACCTTTATCTCCCACAGCCTCCCGTCTCTTAATGGACCCTTTGGTGGCGCTAATAAACTGTATTAGATAGTGATGTTAGTGATGAGCAATTACAATTTTCATTAGCACTTAATGAGAAGAGCCATCATGTAACATCAGTGGCAGTCTGATGCAGACTGACCACAGTCTTTGGAGGGGGCGAATTTTGTGTTGATTGGTTGAAATGAGTTGAAATGCCCTCGATGGCAGCAAATGGCTCATGAAATCTTATTTACTTGCAGATCTTTACTTTTGTTATAGACACTAGCTGGTGTTTACAGACACCAACTGGTGTTGATAATCCTTATGTGTTGTTCGTGAACCACACAGCACAGTCTAAATTGACGCTTTACTGTGTGGTGTTACGAGATCACGGCAGGTGATGGTAGACCAAATTGTCAGCTGATATTACTTTAATTTTGTCAATATTTTGCATGCCGTTGATAAACCCTTTATGTTATATATATATATATATATATATATGTGTAAACCCTAAAGTACGTAGAGGCTATTTGTAGTCCTTTTACAGTGTTAAAAGACATGGTTCTTATTTGAATGTGCCCTATGATGTGCTACTAGACATTAATAGTCCCTGTTTGAAGGTAATGTACTTTATTACGCCCTGTTTGGCTTTAAGACCCATGAATAGAACCTTGTTGATGTTACCAGACATTAATAGACCCTGTTTAGCAGTCATATACATTATTAGACCCTCTCTGGTTTTAATAGATATATAAATAATAGATCATTTATTACAGATATATAAAGTAGACCTAATAGACCTTGTTTTTGGCAACGCGCAAAAACATATTCCATTTGGTGTTACTCGACACTATTTTGTGGTCAAAAGAAAAAAATAGGCAAAAAATAGGAGTTGAGGTCGCACCCCCTATTTAACTCCAAAATGTTGTGCTTGTAAGTTTAATAAGGATCGCACACCCTAAGTAATGAGGTGCACACCATTGAATAAGAGACTAAAAAATGTGAGTTAAGATTGCATACCCTTTTTAACGCAAACAAAATTACATCCATTGATTAAAAAGCCAATTTTGTTTAGGCACCCCCATTGCCTTCGTCATGCATCCCAGAACATTGGCTTTTTAATGCAGTCCGCAGTTGGGGAGGGGGGAAACACGCGTGACAGGTGTCCACCTGTTCAGGGAGGTCCCCTGTCCCAAAACGGCGCTCTTCAGAGATGCGCCGCAGGGCGTCTATTGCCCTACCTCCCCCCACCCCCAACTTCCCAGCTTCCCCGGTCTCAGAGAGCCCTGCCAGGCAGCAAGCTGCAGGATGATTAGTGAGGGACAGTAGGGGGAATCAAAGCCCTAATTGGGCCTCTTCTGTGGAGAAGGACATGAAGGCAGGCGAAGGGGGGGGGGGGGTGACGCGGGTGTCGTGGTTCCCGCGTACCTGCGAGCCTCTCGGTGTAAGAACATGTGTGTTCCGTACGGAGTGCACGGGCACGGGCTGCTGCTTGCTGTGCCGCTTGCTTTAACGAGGGGGGTGTGCCGAGCAGTGGCTCTTGGGAGTTTTTGCAAATGTTGGCTTGTTTGTTTGTTTTTACGAGTTGCAGTGCTCGTGCCGGTCCCGATCATGTTCTAGCGCTCCCCGGTCCAGGACTGACTCTCTGCAGAAACAAACTGGAGCTTAGTGGTGGATTAGTGGTTAAGGAACCGCACCGGTGACCACAAGGGTTGCAGGTTCAAATCCTGAGCAGCGCGCAGCTGCTTTGCCATTAATTGAGTGAGGCCCTTAACCTGATATGCATTAGTTAGAGTGTCATGCTGTGTAAAAGGACAATAACTGAAGTGAATACTACGTATTCTGGCATAAATAACACCACTTACTAAGCAAATGAGTAATGAGAATACAATGGACAGATCAGTCAGAAATATTTGTTTCCCTCACTAATGAAATGTTACCCTGATTGATATGATCAGGACACATTGCTTGCAATATTAATATACACTACCGGTCAAAAGTTTTAGAACACCCTGGGGCTCTTTTGCTGGATCTAGAGTCCGTGACTTGCACAGAATGACTGTTAACCCACGTTTTGACCGGTAGTGTATATATGCCCAAAAGTAGAGTTTTTCAGTGGAATACTTAATGACACTGTTTACCTTCAGTCTGGAGCACACAGCTGAATACAAAGGACAGAGTGATGATCTCCAAACAGCATGCATGTGTCCTGTGACATTCAGTTCTGTATTAATTATCATGAAATGTGTCACCCCTTTCAATGCCCCGAGTCTCAGACCAGATGGCTATTGAATTAGCATGGATCTGAAAGGGAGATTGTTGCGTAATTGGAAGAACGCAACGAGCCCCTTGAGCTTTCAGCATTCCACCCAGAATATATTGATCTGTCATTATTGAAGCAGGCCTGATGATGTCTTAACCTTTTGCCTAATTAATTTGGACTGGTTAATTGGATTAGTTAATGCGGTGGGCTGGGAATGTAAGGAGTTTGGGTTTGGAAAGCTTGCATTTCTTGGGGTTTTTTGTTGTTGTGAGCTTCGGCCCAGTCGGATCTTGAGGCATGGAGGCGGACAGGGATTGTGAGAGGAAATGAAATGTATTCAGGAATCGGAGATAAGGAGGCCCTAATGAAGCCCATCGCTTTAATTGGTTGAGACCCGATCAATACCCGCCCAGATCCTGTCGTGCTTTTCCTCTCCGGGGCGCTGGGTTTGCTTCTTCCTGGCCCTCGCAGCTGGTGACCTTTAACCCCCGGGGGACCAGAATGCACTACAGATGGAGAGGCCCTGAGCAGATTAGGTCTGCAGCTCCCCCTAATGAACATCGACCTGGTCTGATGTATAGGAAAATGCCTGTGCAGGGATCTAAGGGCACCCCTCTGGGAGGCGAATTATCATAGGGAGCACAGACATTTCAGCCCTCTTTCGTCTTGTTGCCTTATTTTCCTGCGTTTCCAAAGACTGTTCTTCTATTGCGAACAGCTTTGTTTTAAGGAATGAATCGTTTTCAGCTAGTGTTTTTTGGTACTTCTTCCTTGTATGAATGTTGAATGTCTCTATCTGACCATGTATGAGTTTAATTATTATTGTTAGACGTTATTATGATTATTATTTCGATATTGATTTGAGCGTCATTGGAGCAGATGGGGTGTGAATGGGGGTAGGGTGTTGGTCATTGGCTCCTAGTTGTGTAATTATCAGAATTACAGTCTGGTCTCCTCTGGGTAAAAGGTCACTGCTGAATCACCTAATGCCGGTTCTTCAGAGCTGTTGGCCTGTCATCCGGGCCGTCTGCCGTTCGGCTGTGCTGCTGCTCGTGAATGTATTCAAGTTTTAGATGCTACGGAACATGTGTTGTACATGCTGACAATTCTGAAGTCTGGCTCTGGTTGTCATGGGTACCATCGCCACAAGAAACGCGAGGTCACACGCTCTCTCGGCACAGAAGAGATATGATATGACTGAAGAGAAAAAGAGTCAAGTTAAATGGTCATAATTGCAAATGCGTCTCCGTCTATTTAGTCTAGCCTTCTGTTGGGATAATGGGTTTTAAGGTTGTTGTTCACTCTCTCAAGGGTGAATCTCATACTAAAGTAAAGTATTACGTCAGGACACTGCCGCTCAGCATGGCTAAAATGTAGTTTATCTCATTTTTTTCCATTGCTCTTCTGTATTTGTTTTGTCATTTTATCAATACCCATAGCCATTCCATTTTCAATTACACCTCGTAGCTTGGCATTGCTTTTCCGTAATGCACCTTGTGAAGCAGTCCGTGACCAATTCCTTTGTCGAGGGTGCTATTTTAAGTAAATTTGATTTGATTTTGTGTATCTGCGGTATGTGTAAAATGCAAACGTCTCCAGCCATTCATGACATGACTGGCGCCTCAAACCGTTATAAATCTTCCTGGCAGGCGGTCTCCTTTCTTCAATAAAACTAACAAAAAATGTCTTTCTTCCTTTTCCTTCCCCCCCACTCAGAACATCAGAACATACAATGTCATATATATGCAGATTGGCACAGTGGCCTACACGGTACACAATGATCAATAGTCGGCAAAACTCATGAATACCAATCAGCTGTGTGTGCTTGTCAATCACGCCGAGGGTACGCTACCTCTCACTGCGATCTGACGTGTTGTGGATATACATTTACAGCACTGGTGCGGTGTGCCAGCTGGGAGATTGAGTTGCTCGGCCAGGGAGCTCAGTGCACTGGACAACTGACTGTGCGCGGGCGGTGTACTTTAGCCCGGGGGGGGCTCAGAGAAGAGGGCCTAGACGGCTCTGTTTCTCGCTCCGCTCTCGATTCCGATCGTTCGGTTTCTGTCCTCGACCGGACGAGGAATCCATGTAGTATTCTCTGCGATTCCTGGTCTTTATGACCCGTAGATAGATAAATAAATAAGTAAATAAATAATGATCGTGTCCATCGCAACCCTCCAGTGCTGCACATGCCTGCCTACCCCAGGTCTCGTAATTTGCCAGCTCGGTGTAGCCGGCGAGTGTCCAGGGTATTGTGTACGAGGGGAAAATATTTTTTCAGGTTTATTGAAAAGCTGAAAAAGTGAGCTATGATGATGCACCCCAGTGCAATCGAGAGTATAAACGCCCTCCGGGTCTGAAGCTATAACAAGCTCAGCTCAGCGGCTGAATGTTTTAGCTGCTATTGTCCTCCGGTGCACTGCCATTACTCATTCTCCATCGACAAGTGGCTGGCAGGTAGTAGAATAGACTTCAGCACTGTACGTGCTTGTGTGTCTGTGAGAACTGGCCGACCCATGCACAGATACACAAAAAAAGCTTGTCTTTGTTACAGAGCTGAAAATGTGTATTTTACAGCAAAGGGAGACATAGCAGTGCATACTGAATCAAATGCTTGACCAGAACTCTAAGCAAGGAGATAGACTAGGCATATTAATAGTAATAATAATAATAATAATAATAATGTTGTTGTTGTTGTTGTTGTCTAGTAGCAGCAGTAGTAGTAGTAATCATTTCATAGAATCCTACATAGGGAAAAGTGTACAGTAGTAGTATTTCGATTCATGCATCTGGCTGGAGTTCACCTCTGTAACTGTGTGTATGTCGATACTTGTTCAGAAACATCAAACGTTGTGTCCGGTGGAGTAGGGAGTGCAGCTCGGTAATGATTGTCTGGCGGTCAGTAAAGCTCCGAGGGGCATCTCCTTGAATGTGCAGGTCGCTCTCGTCCAGGTGAGACATCAGCGGGCGGGCTCTGGCTCGGGGAAAATGCAGTGTGATATCTCTGTCTCGGCTGAGAAATCAGCTGACCTGCGCGCTTGTCGCTCAGGGACTGAGGGATTTGTCTGATCGAATTCCTCCGAAAATCCTCCTTGTAGAGGGGGCTTGTTTCCCAAATGCTAAGGTTCTTCGTAATATCATAAATATCAGGGAAGCCAACACACTAGACATTTTCAAAAGACAACTTAAAACCTATCTTTTTACCAAAGCTTTTGATTAACTCTGACTTGCACTACTAAATTGATCTTGCACTATATATATTTTAATCTTCTCTGATTATGCATTCTGTGTAAAGCACTTTGAACTGCAATTCTTGTATGAAAGGTGCTATATAAATAAAGTCTTACTTACTTACTTACTTACTTCGTGCAGAGGGTGTTGGAGCAGACCTGAAGCCATGGAAGTTTTGAGCCACAATGTCAGATTGTGTTTTTCTCTAATCAGTTTAAATAGGGTCAGATGTTGAGCCATACTTCAAAATTCATATCCATAGAGGCACTGCTAATAACAACCTATAGTAGGGAGAAGACTACTGAGAGGCGAGCTGTAAGGGAAATGTGGCTACGGGCGTCATACAACGCAAAGCCCCGATAGCCACTTTATTAAAGACGTACAAACATGGGTGATACAGTGCCCCATACACCGCACGACCCCAAATATCGCCTTGGTTTCTTTCCTTTTAACCGGCGATCCCCAAACGTGTCACGCAGGACGCTCATCGGCCAACATGGAATATGTCACACAGGGAAATACAATGAATGGTACTTACATAGTAGAACTGGGCAACCGCACCAAACAACAGATAGCTGTCGGTTGCAGCGGTGACCCTTTTAGTCCCATCGCGACAACTAGTTAGGTACACACTGAACTAGGGTAACACACACACAACATTGTTACAGGCATACACAATAACCAACACTGGGGGAACATTTAAACACACGCGATGTTCCCCCACAATGCCCTGCACACTACACGCATAATTACAGTAGCGACCACGGCAGATCAATACAGTATATATCAGCAAAATTGTACTGTATTACTGTACTGTTGCAATGTAAACATCTTACTAATTCAATTGCAAAATGTGTTTGAATGAGGTCAATAAGCACCAAAAGAAAATAATTGTGGGTAAGAGGAGCTATAATAGTCTGTTTATGAGCAGTCTGTATAGCTGCTAGGTTTTTACTCTGGTTTTTAAATATATTTATTATCCAGTATGCTGTTATGTCCTGTATGTCTTGTGTGTTCTTTCACTCCTGTACCATTGCTGCTGTGACAACCAAATTTCCCCGGGATTAATAAAGGCTATTCTATTCTAATAATAACATTTTTAGGTACTATTTAGTAAAGCTGAGGGTGAACTTATCTATTATCTTTGGCATTCACCTTGTGTTTTATTCATGAAAGAAATCCTCCTGCTTAATATTCATTTGACAGTTTGCCAATTTGACCTTGAATGCCCAGATGCTGTTTGTACCTAGCCATCGTACAATTCAGACAACTCCACTGCATATCTCACAGTACAAAGTGCTGTACAAATTACAGTATGCAACAGAATTTGGATATAAACTACTGAGATATGAAAGATGGAGGCAAATCCTTAAAGGAATACATTGTCTACTGTCATTTAGACCTTGGGCGCCCTGCCTATAAACGCCACCCAGTGATTGCTACACCTTCACTTTAGGGGACCTACATGCAGAAACTTTCACACGGCTTATGAAAGGGACACTGGAAAGGGAGTGCGATAAGAGCTGCTCTGGGGCCAGTTGAAAAATTGTAGCGTTTGCTTTAATGCCGCATGATTTTCTCCATGCACAATCAATTCCCTCTGGTAGGCAGGCATTCTCTATGGAGCAAAAATAATGGTAGCTAGCTAGCTTCATTGATTTAGGGTGAACCATCTAGCTAGCTACATTGATTTTTGGTGAACTGTCACTTTAAGAGGATGTTATGTGTTGCCAAGGTTCCTTTTCCAAGGTTCCAAGATCCAGCCTTTATTCTTTTGGACCATATACCAGTCACCCAGCCAATCAATTGAATTTAACCCATGAGTTTTTTCCACTCCCACTCGAGGTTCAATGACAAAATTTCAATGATTAATGGAAATTCCCATCGCTTGAATCTTTCTTTTTTTATTCATATTGAACACAGTCCAATGTCTGTTTCTCCCTTTCAGACTGGTCCACATAAACACACCAAATATACAGACAATGAATAAAACATATCTCATCCTGTAGTCATATTTTCAGCTCCTTATGAATGATGAATTATGAATTGAGAGTTTTCTTTCCCCTCCCTTCAGTCTTCGAGGAGCCGGAGGACCCCAGTAACCGGTCCTTCTTCTCCGAGATCATCTCCTCCGTCTCCGACGTCAAGTTCAGCCACAGCGGCCGTTACCTGCTCACACGGGATTACCTCACCGCCAAAGTCTGGGACCTCAACATGGAGAACAAGCCCATAGAGACCTACCAGGTAAACCATGCCTACCACTACCATACCTGTAAGCTGAGAATGTCATAATAGCACACCTCTACAAAGAATACCTGTAACTGTAAATCTTTTGTACATAGAATACCTGTAACAACAAACCTTGTTGCAGGCCATTATAAAGACCGCATGTAGCCGTATAGCTTCTCTAAATTGAATACATGTAACTGCATATCTTTACTTTACATTGAAGTACTTTATTATCTCAACAATTTCAGGTAAACGGGATGTGAGTTCCAATAATGTACAAGAGAGAATACTGTTTGACCAAGAGATGCCTTATGTGCTGCTCCACAGGGTCACTGTCTAGGGCCTCTGTTCCACAGGGCTTCTGCCAACAGTGTGTCACAGGGCCCCTGCCGCCAGTGTGTCACGGGGCCTCTGCTCCACAGGGCTTCTGCCAACAGTGTTTCACAGGGCCCCTGCCGCCAGTGTGTCATGGGGCCTGTGCTCCATAGGGCCCCTGTCCCCAGCGTCACGGGGCCTCTGCTCCACAGGGCAACTGTCCCCAGTGTGTCACGGGGCCTCTGCCCCACAGTTTGCTTCTGATGGCCCCCCAAAGCTAGGGCAGACACTTGGAAAATAAACACACATTATTCATGGGAACCATGGGAGATGCAGTGCAGGTACTAAGGAAGGACGGGGAGGACTCATTGGGGAGACTCCAAAAGGCATGTTTCCTTGTTACCTTATGTTTGCCGTGTGCAATCGCTGTAATACTCAATAGCTGTGTAATACTACTCTTCAGTAGGGCAAGACAACAGCACAGCGAGGTGGCCTTTACATTGCCATATGCATCAGCACGCAGCTTATATGTATTCCTATACATTTCGAGGGTGCAAGCCTCCCTGCGTTTCCTGGAGTATTTCCGTGAGATCCATAGATGCAGTACTGCTCGTGCTGGCCGCTCTCGCTCGCACACAAGCGCGTGTTTGGAGCATGTGCATGCATGCGGATTTCTGTGTTCCGCATGTCATACCCACTGCGCAGTCGGGGGTGGGAGGAGTGGAGTCTGCGCTCAGAAGATACGGGAGGCTATTTATAGACTGGGCTGTGCTCTGCTGCTCTGCTGTGCTGTGAAAAATAACCCCACTCCCAAGCCCAGCCAGATCTGCAATGCAGCACCCAGAGAGATGGAGGGGGTGGGGAGATGGAGAGGGAGGTGAGGGGTAGATGGAGAGCTATAGAGGGGATAGAATGGGGGAGAAAGAAAGAGAGGGAGGGAAGAGGGCAAAGGGGGCGAGGTAGAGAAAAATATCATCTCTGGGGGGAGAAAACGTGAGAGAGGGTGAAAAAGAGTGAGGGGGGGCTGCAGTACAAAGCATATATTGTCAAAGCAGCCTGCATTAAGCCTAGTCAGGGGCTATTATCGGTAATTCATTCAGCACTCTTTAGATATGCTGCCCCGTTTGGCTGCGGCGTCAAGCAGGATTCAGGTCTCGGCAATCTGGTTTATTATCTGTGCTGGTTTAGTATCTGCCCGTCCCCCTCTATAAAAAAAGACAAGCCCCCCACCTCCTCCCCTTTTGTCATTGTGTCTCTTCTGCGGTCTTATCGAGGCAGTGAAGTGGGCTAGCATCGGCGCATACCTCCGTGCCTGTCGCAGGATAATTAGCTTAATTCTCTGCGAAGGCGCGAGGGTGGATCCATTGTCCCTCGTCGGTCTGCTCGTCAGGATTATTAGCAGATGCCTGCGTGCGCACCGATGCTGCGCGTGAAGGGGTGAGGACGCTAATAGATTAGAGAGCCCAGCCTTCCCCTCCGGTTGCAGAGGACAGGAAATGCAGCGGTGGCCGAGGGCGTTTCTAAAGGGCTCGCGTTGTGTTCATTTTCGGTGGCTCACACTTCCTCTTGTTCGGCGTAGCAGGTGCGCGGTAGCCTACTGTCGACAGCATGGAGGGCTGCATTCCAGAAGGTACCCTAGGGCGCAGGCTCCATTAGAGCCTTACATCCCAGAGCTGGAGAGGAGATTTACACTGGTTCTGTCAATACTCTGGTCACTGCGGGACTTCGGGACCGGTGGTTGGAAAGTCCTGCAGACATTGCAGCCCCCCAGTGTCGGGGTTGAGTGACTCTGTGGCACAGATGCAGGTTTTTGTTGCAACCAATGCACGACACCAGGTGATTTCACTAATTAGCTCCCTTCTTCAACCAAGGAGGGGAACTAATTGAACTTGAATTGAACACCTGGTGTAGTGCATTGGTTGCAACAAAAACCTGCTGCTCCTGTATGTTTACAAATGGAGGTTATGCCACATCCTCCTTGTGGATGTGTCTGTTGCCCCACCCCTATTACCCAGTAGAGCAGGCTTTTTAAGGTCTGACCTCATCTGCACTCTGGATTTGAGTAGTGGTTCTCTTTGCCAGCTCTATAACGAAACATCCTGGCCCCACAAAAAGAAACTTAACCTCCAGATTTGAAGGTCTTCTGCTTCATCCCCCCCCTGAGAGACACAGAGTCTAATGGGAACAGTCAGCATTTGCATGTCAGGGACGGTGGTCAATGATATGTCCCCCATCAGTCATAAAATCAATACAATTATGGCTCATGCTATACTGTCCAATGATTAACCTCACCCGGCCTTGTCAGCAGCTTCGGACAGTGTGCGAGCGTGTCTGTGTGCAACTGTCAGTGAACATTCACTTCATGATCTGTGTGTGTTTGTGTGTCCATGCATATAAATGCATGTGCCCATGTGTATGTGTTTTTGTGTGCATGTATGTCTTTGCATATATGTGTGTGTGTGTGTGTTTATGTGAGTGTGTGATTGAGTGCGTGCATGATGAAAAATTGCCCGTTTTAATCCGTTGCTCTCTCAGGACCTGAAGTGGAAGTGTGTTTGGCCACCAGCCACTTCCCTCCCTGGATCTGCCCAGGGCCTCCCTGCCAGAGTGCTGCAGTGTGCAGTCCAGCCTACACATATCTGCAGAGAACAAAGGCTTTACTGTGCCTGTCCCTGGAGACAAGATGAGCACACTGATCCACACTGTTCTAGGGCCTTCCTTCATTGATACAACAACATGTTGTTGTATCTGATATACTACGATAGCTTTATCAACCGCAAAATAACAAGTTCGCCTTACGGACGCCAGCATACTACGTACACGTGAATCAGTTCAGACCCATAACCTGCTTTAGTCAACCTGAATGTCAGCCAACTCAAGATTGATAAATCGTTGTAGTTATACATTGCTTTTTCCACCAAACTGCTGGCATGATTTATGTGTAACATTGCAGTTGTGTGGCTCCTTCTAATATGTTCAGTCCCATAAATCCAGGGATGTTCTCTCTACTGGTGGCTCATGTAATCATAGTTTTTTTCCAGTACGGTGCAGCTAGCTGAGTGTAATGCGGCCTTATTGCCATGTTTTATGCAAATGTGCAATTTCCCGTCTTAAGGTGCAGTATAACTGAACCTCAGGCAAAGTTCAATGCCACACTAAAATAAATAAATTCCGGTTGAGGGCCAATGGCTACATTTCTAGTAATACTGCTGACGTCGATGAACTGGACTGGGGAAAGTCACTGGGGAGATATTTTAATCGGCGTGAGTGTGTCTGTTTAATGAGCACGTGAGGGTTTTAGTGAGCTGGTTTTGAGGGCCGTTTAGTTTGCATTACTCCATAAATCCTCTGGTCAGCGCTTTCAGTCTTCAGTGGAGAAGGCCTTCATTACCCGCTGCCCTTGTGCTTCGGTCCACACGGAAGTTCACCCTGATCCGTGTTCATTCCTCACATCACTGACAGCCATTCATATTCATTATTGTGTAAAAATGGCACTTTGTTCAAATTTGAATTAGTGCTGCAAGATTTTATTGGTGAAAATATGATGTCTCCCATCACAATGAATACCCAGTACTGTTTAATCGTGTGTCAAATGTATTCAAATATGTAGATGAACATGAATGAATTTTATAAGTTTCATTTAAGGAACATAAATTTGAAATATTTAATGTATTTTCTTCACCCTGTAGGTTCATGATTACCTGCGGAGCAAGCTTTGTTCCCTGTACGAGAACGACTGCATCTTCGACAAGTTTGAATGTGCCTGGAACGGGAGTGACAGGTGAGTCCCTCCTCTCGCCAGCAGCGCCCACTAAATCCTCCCTGTTTTTAGGTGCATTCGAAGGCCCTCGACCTGCTCGATTTCAGTCACGTAAAGCACTACCCCAGTCCTCTAAATGAAAGTGTATCATACGGAACATTGGACTATTTTGTGGGCTGTAATGCATTGAGCATTCTGGCAAACTCCTGGAGGGCATTAAAAGTGTTGCTGCCAGGCTGTAATCTGTCAAATAGAATTGGCATATAGACTGTACACTGGCCGTCTCTTAATCAAGCCGATGTTTATTATGGGAAATGAGCCCCACACAATGGAGAACAGTTTGCCTGGTTCCATTCACCCTCTATCTCCGGGTGTAACAATACCGTGCGGCACAAACGTCCTTCAGATACAAAACACTCAATTAACCCTGACACTGGCTGTCGCCTTGTTACATTCCCCCGCTGTACCGAGACAGAAAAGCCCAGGTCGTCTCTCGACCCTGCCATCCTGGCGGAAAGGGAGGCAACGTGTTCTTTTAATGAAGAGGGTATTGTCACCAGGAATGTTCGATCGGGACAGGGCTTGTATGAGACCTCGCGAAGAGCTAGCATTGAGCGGTTTATTATTCTCTTCCAAACCATCAAATCCAAAACCAACATTTCAGCCCAGCGTATTGCAGACGTGAGATTTTCAGCTATGAGTCACCTTTAGTTTATGGTATTTATTGTTCCTTCATATGGCGGCACGTATTAATTTCATGCTGCGTTGCGTGCCAAAAAAGGCTTCAAATTGACCTTCCGCCCCACCCTCTCTCCCGCAGCCTCTTAGAAAGAAGGGAAGCAACAGTATGGTGATTCAACTTGTGGACTGTATGTTCCCAAAACAGTGACTTTTGATTTAAATGAACACCTGGTATTCTACTATTTTATAATTGTTTGCTTAGAAGACATTCGTGTCATAGGTGACTTGCATAGCGTTTTATAGCTAGGTGGCACGACAGCACTGCGAAAGTCGTGAATAAGAGTAAAGACCCACGAAAGTCTTTTGAAGCCATCCACGAAACTTTTATGATCCGCTGTTAGCAGCCATGCTGTACATTACATTCAGTGTGTACGGCAATATGATCATTGCTATTTATTTATGTAATTGTTTTCCTGTAGTGTTACAATAATCTAACTAACCAGTAAAACATGAGTCCATATTTGTATGTCCCAGATAACCACTTCTGCTCCATCTTGAGACAGATATGGTCGTGTCAGATTTTAATGATAATTCAGAGCCGCTGTCCTGCCATGCATCACTGTAATGACATGCAAATCAAGAATAGGGCTGATTGTTTGTCAGTTTTAGTACCTTCGGGGGCAAAGCAGCTGGGAAACCTCACATTGCACGTTGTTTTACAGCTTTGTGAATGGCTGCTGCATTTCTGTCAAGTCCAGCATCACAATGAACCTGTATGCATACATGTATAGCCTGATTTTTGGATAAATGCCAGTAACATAATGAGAGCGTAGTATTGGCTATATTGCCATTGGCAGATTGGACAGTTTTAGCTGATTACGTTATCGAAGTTTCATTGCGGCAACACGAGAGAATGATCGATCGTTCTGTGATCGTAAAACAAACACCTGCACCCTGTGTGTCCACCCGGTGTGAGGTCAGAGGTGAGGAGGAAGGTCTGTCCCTGGAGAGCAGTACGATGTGAGAGGATGTTGTTCATGCAGAATGCGCACACACTCGCTCCTCCCAGGGCAAGACTGACACACGTTCCTCCTGCCCGCAGGTCCGCGCAGTCGCGGCTGGCGAGCGGCAAACGGGGAGCGATTGGTATTAGGTTAACAACTGATCTCCTATCTCTATTACAGTCAAAATGTTTCAGTGCAGTAAACAACTTATGCATAAAGAGCGTAGAATATATATGCGAAGGCAAAACTAAAAATAATTATTAAGGAACAATTTGAAAGTACGGTCTTAATTGCGCACAATGTTTCTCCGTTTGCATTTGTCTAATGATGTTCTGGCAGTGTAATGGTTAGGGAGCTGGGCTTGTAACGCAGAGGTTGCAAGTTCAGTTCCCAGGTGGGGCACTGCTGTTGTACCCATGAGCAAGGTACTTAACCTGAATTGCTTCAGTAAAATATCCAGCTGTATAAATGGATTGTATGTAAAGAAATGTCAACTGTGTAAGTTACTCTGGATAAGAGCATCTGCTAAATGCCAAAAATTTAAAATGTAAATGTAATGTTCTAAATGGACGACCGCAGCCAGAGAATACCCACTCCAATGATAGTGTCACTCCCTCTTTCATTCTAAACTCAGAATTCACAGTACCACAGTAGAACTGCTCCTAAGCGTGCGTTTCAATAAATGTGTCCTAACATTGTTATAGGGGCTTTTGGGGGAGGGGGGATGGGGATGGGGTTGGGGTGCTTTCGAGGCGGCGGTGGTCTATGCAGGAATGCTCTAGGCCCTTATTAATTCCCTTGTCTGGAATTCACCCTGCAAGACTGGGTTTTAATTCAGCCTTTTCAATTTAAACTGACCTAAATAAGCCCCTCTCATATCCCGTGGTATTTCCTTAATCCTTGTGTCATTTCCCTGTGCCTGTGATTATGCTAAAATATGCACACTGTTGTTTACTGAGAGCTTATTGGCCAGAATGTAGGGGAAAGGGGTGGGGCCAGCCTGCTCCCTTGTGATCTCGTAGAATCTTAAAGAGAGAATGCAGGTTGCCTCCTTCCTTTGCTGAATGCGCGATTTGGTAAGAGGTGAACCGCATTTAACGTAAAATTAGAAGAATAACTCGAGATCCTCGCCATTACTGTCGGCACACACAGTGTTTCACTGTAGTGTTTGTGGTCCGTGGGTGTGAAACCGTCTCATGGTTATTGAAGTCGTACGTTTGCTTGATCCCACGTTGAGATGAGCCAGAACAATGGTTTGCTTGGCACTTGTGGTCCTGCACAGTGCTTTCCGGGACTGAAAGAAATGGAAATGTGGAAGTACAAAGTATGGCACGTAGCCCAACGCATTCCCTCAGTTTGATGACCGGGCAGGAATACGACCCGCTTTAGGAAGCAAAGAAAGACAAAAGAAAAGGGTCTGAATGTGGTGGAGTGATTTTCCTGACTGGACGGAAAAGTGCTCGGCTTTCCTTATCGTTCTTTTTCTCAAGCTGAGCCAGCAACTTTTTCATCTTAACACAGCACATTCTCTCGCTTTCTCTTCATCGTTCTCGCTGTGATCTCTCTCATAGACATGCATACACGCAGGCCCATGCGCACGCTCACATGGGCAAACACACACATAGTGTAAATGCACGCACGTGCACACCTGCGCACGCGTGCGCACACACTGTACACACAGGCACATGGGCAGTAGCGCACATTGCATTGTTAGCAGGGCAGGTTGTGTGGTTGGCCTCCTGTGTAGCGGAGCTGCTGTGCCCTGGCACACAGAGGCATTTGACCTGAATTGCTCCTGTAAAAGAATACCTGCACAATAAAGGATCACCTGTGTATAGTGCTGGCCATAGCCAACGTCCTACAATGTTGAGGAGAAATACTACTTGCATTTATATAGAGCCTTTCGTGGACTTCATTCAGAATGCTTTAAAATGAGGGAGTGACCCACCTAAACAGCCAGCACTGTACAGCACCCAATTGGCAGATGCACAGCAGCCATTTTGTGCCAGACCGTTCCCCACACATCAGCTGAGGTGGCGAGGGAGGGATTTATTTAGCCAGTTAAACTGTGGGGGTGATCAGATGGCCAGATTGAGCGAGCCAGAATGGGAGTTCTGCCAGGACAGCGGGGTAAAGCGGAAAGCAGGGCACGCTCAAGGCCTGGGATAGCAGAGGCAGGGATGAGTCTGATTAGGTTGGGGGATCAGAGCCGATTTAAAAAATTTAAAAACAGGGGAGGGGGAGGCAGGCTTTGCCGATGCGGTGCCCCTCAGAGCTGATGCTCTGTAATGGTGCCAGCTAATCCACCCTGCTGGCTCTTTAACTGGCCCTAATATGTGTAATCTACAGTCGTCTCTGACTGCTCACTCCAGCCCCACATTGTCCCCTCCTACCCTGTACACAGCAGACAGGTTCACCAGAGGAAAATTACAACATCAGCACGTGCTGCATAAACCAGTCACTGTCCTTGTGAATTATGATTGATTGTGCCTCATTCCGAGGGGGCGCCACCTAGGTGGAATCGAACCCCAGTCAAACGTTCTTACCGCAACACCACCCGGGAGGCCTTCCAAAGTTATTTGAATGGAAACCGTTTGCTGAAGTTTCAGGAGTATGCTTTAGGTTTATCTCTCCTTATAGTGGTACAGTATTGTGGAAAAACCTTGACAGTTCAGGACAGGATCTGGTTTGATTATTGTTGCCTTAGACAAGATGGAAATATGGACTCCCGTAGGTTATTGATGAAGGAACCCATATACAATACAAAGAGGGCTCAATGTTACAAACGCAAGGCTGAGAAAGACTGTAATGTTATCGATCCAGCAGGAGAAGAATTCAAACAGGCCGCCCTGTAATAATCTAAAATCAATAGGTATTAGATCATTCCCAGATTGCTATTGATCATTCTCTGCATAAACTAGTCAGGAATTTTAAACCGAGGCTGTGTAAGTATGAAAATGTTGTAATCTTCCTAAGGGTGTGCAGTTTGATTAATATTGATGGTAGAAGGGCAAAGAGAATCCATAGTCCGCTCACTGTTCTTCTGATCAGAACAAAGTAAAAGGTCACTGGGAATCGAGAATCGAGAACGCTGTCTGGGAAAAAAAACGTAATTGATTCTAATAACACAATTATTATGATTATGATTATTAATTTTAATATTTTATTTTATTGTATTAGCCTTATAGTAATAGTATGAATAGCAATGCCATACCATCCCATCCGCCTCCCCCTTTGGATGCTTCTAGATGGGCCTTTGTTATTTAGAGTTTGTGTTAAGCCTCAAAGCACCTGTATACTGCACGCTGTGTCCAGGTCATGGATGTTCAGGTGCCCAGCCTCCGTAGTTACCTTTATTCTCTGGGCAAGTGTGTAAAGCTGTGTCTGTGTGCTAATTAACTTTTCCTGACAGGACGAGAAAATCGTGTGTCTTGTCCTATCAGTCCTTTTTACTGCTGAGCCAGCTACTTGCAGCTTAGTGAGCTTTCACACAATGTAAACACACGCAGCACAAAACCATACACGCATTTAGACACAGTACACACACGCACACAGAGAGAAAGCATAAGCACGCCCACGCAACCGTTAAAAGGCTGCATTTACATTGGGCGGGTGTAACATCCCCTTTAAGAGCTGCAGTTAAATGGGACTCGGTATGAATCCCCTTTAACAGGCACGTGGTGCTGCACACAGTGTTTTTTTCCCCCACAATTCCGCAATGTGGCCTCCTATAAACCCTCAGGTAATTTGTCACGCACGGTCACGTGTGCCTCGTGGTTTGCAGTCAAGATGATCAATTGTATCCCTTTGATTTTTTTTTTTTATTGCCCCTGCCCTATTGGCCAAGTGGAAGGCTGTGTTTTTATTTGCCAAATGATGTCACCGCCCTGTGCATGTCAATCAGACTTGACTGGGATGAGGGTGGAATACTGATTAGAGTGAATTCTAGAGTGTTCGGGAGTGATGGGCGACTCCGTTAGAATGTGGGGGTCCAGTTGTCCGGGATGTGGACCAGTTCTGAAAACCACAGAAAGAAGTGGCTGTGCATGCTCTGATACACAGTTAGGCATGTTACACTCATAAAATAAACCCCTCCTGTAATTTTTTCGCCTCATTTGTCTGTTTCAAACCCTCCTCCAATGCTTGTGAACTGGCAGGACCTGAGCTCTCAGTATTCATCTGTTTTGCTTTCTGTTTAAATGAGGCCGGTCTGTAAATTGACCTCCGGAACAGCGGGACGTACAAGGACAGGAAAGCCCTTTCTTTCACCTTTGTCGGCCTCCCATCGATTAAACCCCTATTCCCCCGACAAAGCAGCGGTTAATGCAAGGTGTCCCTGTGTGTGTCCCGGTCTCTGGGCTGGGGACGATGTGTTGCGTGAGCACTGTTGGATGAATAATGCATTCTGGGAGGTCGCAGGCAGGCTCGGCGGGGATTCATTAGCCGCCTGCGTCTCCGCCTCGGACCCCAGGTGGAGCTAGAGAGGCGGGGCTGATCTCCTGGGGCGGATTTATGACAAGCCCATGATCTGTGGACATGCCTCTGACAGGTGTAATCCCTCACAGCCCAACAACGCCCCCCCCCATCCTACTAATCCTGGTCAAACACTCAACTCACCAAGAGAGGAGGAGGGGTGTAAAAATCATGAGGAGGCATCCGATTGGTTGCTTGATGCATCTGCTTGCACTTTGCTTACGAAGGTTCAGCGATGGTACTGATTGGCGTGAGATTTATTCCTTGCATTGCCAGCTACGGGAATGAGGGCAAAACCGTAAGCTTCGGTCGCCCACTTCGTCACACGCACACAAACGCTTCTCGGCCTCCATATTCAAACACAAGATGGAAATCAATAAGACCAACAAATAATAGGCCCCGTCATGGAAATGCATGAGGGCTTATGGATTACTGTAGGGGAAATAAACCATGGAATCAATTCAGCTGCATCAGTGAGAAAGAAACTATGGTTATTAATTAGGGTTTATCAGTCTGGCAATCAACATACAAACTCACAATCTCTAGATGAGAAGGCCTGCCGTGTGCAGGCCCAAATCATAGATAAATACTGAATGAGCCTGTTACAGGACAGTCCTATGCAGGGTTATTAAAAAGAATTACTTTGCATAACCTAGGAAGGTGGTCTCCACGGATACCCTGTTGTAATCACAGCTGCAGAGGGGGGGAAGCTGCCTTCTTATTGGAGTCATGTGATCCTGTTTTATCCTTGTAGGGCTGTAAAATCATTTGAATTTGAATTCTTCAAAGCCTAGCAATGAGATAAGGGTTCAGGGTTCAGGGTTCGGTTCCTCCACTGTTGACCCAATAGCGCCTCTATACTGGATGTCACGATGTGAATTCAATTCATCTCACGGGCCCTTCCCTTCTCTCGATCTCTCTCTCTCTCCCTCTCCGCCTGCAGCGTGATCATGACGGGCGCCTACAACAACTTCTTCCGAATGTTCGACCGGAACACCAAGCGGGACGTGACCCTGGAGGCGTCGCGGGAGAGCAGCAAGCCCCGCGCCGTCCTGAAGCCCCGCCGGGTGTGCATTGGCGGGAAGCGGCGCAAGGACGACATCGCCGTGGACAGCCTAGACTACACCAAGAAGATCCTGCACACGGCCTGGCACCCTGCCGAGAACATCATCGCCATCGCCGCCACAAACAATCTGTACATATTCCAGGACAAGGTCAATTCAGAGATGCACTAACGCAGAGCGCCTGCAGGGCGGCGCCAAAAGCCCCCGCTCCTCTTTACTGCGCTCCTCAACTGTCAACTCCCCTGAGCCCTCCTCCCCCCCCCACCACCCTCTTCCCACCTACCTACCCCCACATGGGGAGGACCTGCCCGGGCCCAGGGGGGGTGAGAGCGTATTCGTTGTGTTGGAATTGTGGATTGTGCTTGGTCACTCGTGTTTGTTTGCTGTTGGTAGTTGTGGGCCTCTGGGATTCACCGAGGGGACAAAGCTGAGCGCTGACGTTTCGCCCACAGATGGACAAGGGACTCAAGCGTGTGACGGGACTAGACTGTGCTCCTTTACTTTCTCAGTGTTTGCTTTGTGTGCTGCTTCTTCTTCTTCTTCTTTCTACCCTCCCTTGCCGTGCTGTACCTCTCTGTTTCTTTGCACCTGTTGAATTCGAGAACTGGTTAGATGCCCACGTTGATGTGTTTTACCACTTTTCTTACACGGTTCAGTTAACATTTTCCTGTTTATATTGAGCAAGTCCTACAGGAAAAAACCCCCACTGGAAGTTAGTTAGGACACTCTTTTGTTATCTCACTTTTTTCAAATTGCTGTACTGTATTTGCTCCAAAGAGATCACCCCAAAACAAGGGCCAACCTAAAAACAGTATTAGTGGGGCGGGTGGGGTGGGGGTTGTTGTTTGTTTTGTATTTTTGTCTTCAGTGCTTAGCAAATCTCCACTCTGCAGAGGTGCAAGTCTGTGCACAGAATTGTCACTGTGTAGTAATGGTGCACTGTACATGTGTTGATGCCTCTGTAAGAACCAATTGCATATGTACCCTGTAACCCCCTTCAGTACGAAATGTAAAAAAAGTAATGTTCCCAGCAGCAATGATTTTACCATTAATTGATTGATAGAGTGCGCATTGGTTCATAAAGGGCTTTTACATCTCCCCTCTGTTAACTTTTAAAGACAATGTATAGTACATACATTTTAGGACTGAAAGTGCACAAAGTGATTGCATGTTTGTGTTTAGTTGAACCAATCAGAGTTTCAGGAGCGTTAATGGAGTGTCAGAAGCAGATTTTTGAAGTTCTACATTAGTGTGCTAAAATCAATCTGTTGGGTTTTTTTTGCCATCAAGCTTTCTGATAGTTGATGGTTCTTTTGATCCCTGGAATAGTCTAGATTCTCTCTTTGTGTGTTTCTCTTGTCTTTTTCCCCCAGAAATGGGTAAAGCCCCCCAGGGTCAAGCTCACTGAATTAAACAGTGCTTTTTTTCTTCCTCTTGTTTTATCGTCAACCGATTTTATATTCTTTCTTTCCTTTTTAAAAAAAAAAAAAATCCTCTGAAGTGACATTTATGCTTTGGGGGAGCAGCAAAACTGAGACCCATTTTAAGGGGGTTCCTTGGTTGACTAACCACAAAGGTTTCCCCCCCCCCATTTCAATATTTTTTGTGACAAAGTGGCTTCGGTATTCTGATGAGAAGGAGGGCTGGCATCTTCAGTGGAAAAGATGTAGGTTTCCCGCCTTTAAGTGTGTTGCTTGTTACTGGTGGCTATAGTGGATAAGGTATGGTACAAGTCTGAATGTAGGTCTATGTCAAATCTCCCATCTTTTTGTTTTGGAAATTCATGCTAATGTTAAATGATATTGATGATGATGTTAACAGTATTTGGGCAGGTAAGTTTTGAGGTTTGTGATTGGGTTCCCCACAGCGAGAGACTGTATTTTTTACAGCAAAAAGAATGACCAACAAACAGTACAGTATTGCACTCTCTATCTAACACGCAGCCTTCACAAAAGCTTTGTTCGACCAGTCAAGATCCACAACTGATTTTCAGACATTAAGTTGAAGATGAGTGCATGGATCTTGGCCTTCCAATATGCTGTTTTGCTACAAGATATCAACAAAAAAAGAAGCAAATTGACGCTGCATGATAGTAAATACTCTGTTTTTAGACTTCTGGCTGCCTTTTTTAACCATAAAAAAACAGGCTGTTCGCTGTAAAATGGCTTGCGGAGGTCCGTCTCTACACAGCACTAGTTACCATAAAATGACTACTATACTTTTTGTGTACTGAAGCACAAAAGCATGTTTACCATTGTTCAGTGTTACGATGTACATTTATAATGCCTAAAATGTTTTAAGGAGAAACAAAACCAAGGGAATGAGGAATGTTTATTAATAATCAAAAAAATGTAAAAGGCTGAATGGAATCGTGTATATATTGTTAATTCTCTCTGCAATATTCTAACTTTTTCCTGTACTAATACAACAAAGGAATTTTGAATGAATTTTGAAGCCGAATATGGAGTGCGGTACAGTTGCGCATATGGAAGTACAATCACTGACAGTGTTGATATTGGTTTTGTCGTGAGACATTTACCAAATCATGTCTCACTCACTCAACAGGAAAAAAGAATCTACACAATTCTGTCATGATAACAGCAGGGGATAATTGACACAGGACTCCCTGGCCTGTGGGAATTTTTACAAATGTAATACTTCAATTCCTCAGATCAATTACGTCCTTAATGAATGTTCAATTGTGCTCTTCACGGACCCATCCTTGGGAAATCGGTATGAAATGGGAAATGGGAAATTTGTTGGATGTCATAGAGGAAATTACACATCCTCTCTCGGGGTTCTCTAATTTGTTTCCCCAACATTTCGAATTTCCTTTTTTTTATTTTATATATTTATTTAAATACTTTGTGCTAGACCATGAAAGAAAACTTGTGGTACCAGCCGTTTACATTTTGATTCCTCTCCCTAACCGTACATCGACTCACTTGTTTTATGTTTATTTCCATTCTTTTTGGACAGAATTGTCAAATAAATGACTATAAATATGTTAATATGAGTTTTCGAATAAAGATTTCAACAAAATTGCATCCTACAGTTTGGCGGTGGGGCCTTTTCATTTTGCAGACCACGTGGATTTGCATCTGATCATTTCCGGCTCTGGGAGTAAGTCTTTCCTGCTGTAGAGAGAGGGAACGTATAACATGTTGATTTGGTTACAAGCTTTATTTAAATTGTGTTTATAGTTCGATTACCTATATTGAAATGGAATAATTTCACATGTAGATCAGATCAAATGTAACTCGCGTTGCACCGTTATTTAATGTAGCACGCAGGCTACCGTCTAATGTCAATGCATTTTTCCAATTTCCGTTGACTGGTATGAAAATGAAATAAAGCTGTACGTCAGATATATTTTCAGCAACGGCCCATCAGAAGCGTGCACGTTCTCGCGACGCGCGACAATGAGCAACGACGGCGCCCTGACAACAGCTTCATTTTCTCAAGACGCAGGTCTTCATTTCACTCGGTAGCGCCATCGCCATGGTGACGGGCCATGCTTAGCGACTGCGAGTAGGGGAGAGACGGAGATAAGCAAGCGATCACCCTGCACGTGGCAGATCCGCTGTGTTCTGCCTTCCCTGCCTCCCTCTGCCTCCTTCAAATGTGTCTCCCTGTTTTTCCTCCGTTATGCAAACCAACATTTCACTTCAGATATTGAACGGAGCTATATATTGAACTGGCACAGAACGTTCCGTCACTGGAACACCGTAATAGCATCCAGAACGAGTGACTCAAGGAGCACTGAGTGCGACTGTCCCGTGGTTAACGATCTGAGACATAGGCTACTGTGCGTTTTTGGTGTATAATGGTGGAGTTGCAAGTCTTCCATCAAAAGCAATCCTTAGATTTACATTCCTGCACTTTTTCCTCTTTTGCCCCTTTCTCCCTAGGCAGTCATTTTTCCTTCTATAAAGTAGTGGAGGATTGTAGGCTGCACGGGCTGTGCGTACACACATTTGGACACACCTGATTCCTCAGCAGGAGAGGGGTGTCCTTTCTGTGATGAGGCAGATGCAGGTTTATGATTTTACAGAATGTTTGTGACTGATGAGGTTTTTAAAATTAATCAAGGAGGAGATTGTCAGATTTCTGGGGAGGACTTCTCAATGCCGTGTTTGTTTTTGGACCAATTTTTTAAATGTAATTATTTTCCAACTTACTGTCTTGCTTGGGAAGTGAGCAGTTAGAGCCCACAGAAACAGAATACATGAATACAGGAACAGAGATTGGAGTTTGTTTTGGTTTTGGATGTGTATGTGTGTGTGTCCATTTATTTCTTTATTTTTTGTTGTCCATTTTAATTATTTGGTTTTTCTTTGTGATTTAATTTATACATTTGATCATTTTTTTTTTCTTTCTTCTTCTTGTGTGGTCATGCGATGTAAGGGTTGTTTCAACTTGTTTTCATTTTATTTGGTATATCTTTGTGTATTTTATATATATACATATATATATACATTATTATTGTTATTATATTCACACACACATACATATATATATATATATATATATGGTTTGATCTAAAGTATTAAAAAATAAAATTGACCTTAAATCTCACAGTAAACAACAATGGACCCTTTATATAAAAGTGACTATGAACGATTGTTATTTGGTTTTCCACCCTGCTGCTACTGTTGCGAAACGGTGTCCACCTCCTAGTAGTGGGCAGCGCGTGCTTTAGTTTAAGTCCCTTACCATCTGCTGCTCTATCTCTCTCTTAATCTCTCTGGCGCTGTGCTATGTATGGATGTGCTGCACTACATAAGCTTTACCCATGTTTCAGAAATACAGAAATCACCTGTTCATGTGCTCAGTTGTGGGCAGCAGTGTGTAGAATATGTAAGGTGGAAGGTGCTGGATTTAAAACACAGAGGGTCATGGAATTTTTATTTGTTTTAATCCTGGACGAGACACTCTGGGAGCCCGTTATCTTGTATTGTGCTCTTGTGCCAAATAAGGTTGTCGTCGTTTTTTTCCCCCGGTTATTAATTTAAATATTCATATATGTGTGTATGTGAAGAGAGCCATCTGGTGGTTCAAATCTCTCATTACGGCTCACTCTTCAGGCTTATCAACTGAAACAATATTGTATTATTTCTGTTTGTGTTTTACATCTCCGATTTGCCTTACAAAAGTTGCAGTGGTAAAGCATGAGTAGAAAATCCAAACCTTTCCAGTAATTGGAATCTGTCTCAGCATCCAGTACCAATGTCGATTCTTACCATTTTGAGTAACCTACAACCGACGATCATAAACTGGAATATGACTACGATAAACTGCACTTCACTTGAACACATTTTCATTTGCGCTTCAGATTTCAGTTAGCCTTGGCAGGATAATCCCCCATCTCATAAGCTTCACCAGGTGTGTTTGTTTCTGGAGGGCTGGCTTGTCTGCTATTCAATCTCAGTCCTCTACTTCCCTACTTCACTTAATGAAGAAATTAAGAAAAATCATTTAATCAGTTTGAAATATTCTAGGAAATTCATACAATGTGTTATAATGTAATACTGTACCACCCAGGCTGTGCCTGAAAGAAAGCAAAGGCAAGCAGCTAATTGGTTGATAACACTTTATTCATCACAGTGATGGGGTTACAGCAGTGTTGACGTCAGATCAAGGGGACCACATCAGAAGGGGACACCATACAATTCCAGGGTCAAGTTCAGAAGCCAAAACATTTTAGTGTCCCTGCAGGGTTTAGAATATAATATCATACTGTATTGTCTAATGAAGTCAGCCCAGGTTCAGTGACGATGACATCATCAGAAAGGGACGCAGACACAGACAGGGCAAGGGTGGAAGGAGACCATACTGCAGCGGTATTCACACTTGCCCTTGGAGAGCCGGACGGTGCGCAGGTTTATTGTTGCTACTCAGCACTTAATTGATCACTTAAAGCAGTTGATTACACAGTTAACTTGTTTCTTGGGTCATCTTGGTTTCATGATTTTAAGGTGAAAACAAAAACCAGTCACCCTGTGGCTCTCCAAGGCCAAGAGTGCAAACCACTGCCCCACAGAGCCAATAGCAATCGATAAGATAAGGTGTGTGACACAATATTCTGTAGCCACACCTACACAGCACTGTCATGTGCTTTCTCTATGACGCAATCCATCATCATCTCCACATCTTGCTGCCAACCCCATTGACACAGATTTCACAAAGTGTCTTCTAGCAAAACGTTTACAGATTTACACTTTGACTAAAAGTCAGAGTTCATTTTAACAGGCCATTTCTCTCCCCCTCTAACCGTTTTGATTGTCATATTGAATGTTCCGAGCATCATTCTATAGCAATCGGGGCACTTGACTGCTGATCCACAGCAAAACATACATCTGGGAAAAAGCCACAGGTGAAGCCACAACTAAAAACTATAGCTATATATAACTTTAAGGCAGAGGTTCCCAAACTTTCTAACAAAGGCACGACCCACTTAACGAGTGAACAAAGTGTCTGTGACGACCACTTTAAAATGTAGCCTAACACATATTGGAATATGGAATTAATCGTTTCATTTATATCAAATATATAACAGCATGTACACCAGCCAGTGCTGTTTTTTTGGTTTGATTAGTGTGAATGTCTGTGGAAGGGCTATAATGTGTTTGTTAGTGTATCTGTAGTGTAAACTATCTCACCACGTGCTTACAGTTAGGCCCTCTCATCACCCACCAGTTGGTCCCCACCCATAATTTGGGACGCCCTGTTTTTGGGAAGAGGGAAATGAAGTCAGGGCCTCGGATCAGAAGCTGGCTTCGAACAGATTCCAGCTCCGAACACACAAGCTCGCTCCCCTTGCTGCCACAACCGCCTTTCAAACAATTCAGAGCTTGTGCCCTTCAAATTCCACAAACTTCAATCGAACATCTTTTCGCACAGTAAACGACACACAGCCAATGACTGCTTAATGCAAAATATCAATGAGAGACAATAGCACAGTTCTGCAAACAGGGACATAAATCCATTCTCTTCAGCATCTGCTTCCTGAAAGGTGTCTCTCTTAAAAAAGCAAACAAACGTTTAGCTGACTAATGCTATCATAGAATGAAGGATCCACACTTCTGTTAGAATAGTTAATCAATGTCAATGTCAGATTATGAGTTAATGAATAGCTAAGTGCTAACTGGTTAGTACCATCACACAACAGAAGAATGACAAAAATCAACAAGGGCAAGGACATATATTTATATATATCTATATATATATGAATATGTCCCTGGGTAAAAAACATTAATGGGGGGATTTCAAAATCCATGTAGGGCTTAATCACACACCTATCCAATACATGTGTGATTTAGTACATAGCAGATTTGGAATAATCGCAGCATGTGACAAACACCCCCTCACTAATCTGAAACACACAACAGATCCCTTGGTGAGGAGCGAGAGACAGCCCAGCTTCATTGCACATGTGGTTTGGTCTCCACAGTGCTCTCCTCGCATTAATATCCCCCACGTGGCACGTCTGCACACGGGTTTCCCTACGCAGGAAGCGTCGGCATTTGTTGAGACGGACAAAGCTTCCCAAACGTGGCGCTCTGCGAGACGCGGCAGCTGCCACGCCGTTTTTCATGGTTCCACCGGAAGGCTGCAAGTCCTGACAGGCCAGGATTCGAGAAGCTTGTGTGTCTCCTAGGAGTAAAGTTTGTTACTGTGTAGATGCAAGAACACCCGCATCATGAATAATGAGCCAGTAATGTACTAAATTATCAGAATTCACAACGCCTGTGCATGTAGTTTCACTGTTGAGGTATATCTGAACAATTGTCTGTAGGGTAGATGTAGTTACATTGCTTACTGTGGTGAAAAAGACGCGCGCGTCTGTTACATGAGACACAGTAAGTATGTAAGGCATTTTGTAGTTACCGTGGTGAAACCTTCATAAAAGTGACATGCCGTATCACCTCAGTGCATTCAAACAGTGTAGGATCGTGACACAGCACCTGCCCCGCCCTGCTGCGATGCTACTCTATCCTCGCCGAAAGGAAGGGGTTGAAGAAGAAGTCGAAGGCGAACTTGAAGGCGTGCTGCGCCGTGCCCCTCCAGTCGGGCTCGATCTTGTACTGCTTGCCCTCGGGCACCAGCTTGGAGAGGCAGTTGAGGCAGTGGATGGCCTTGAGCTCGAACACCGGCCACTTGCTACCCAGACGACCCTCCAACACCGTGCTGAACTCCACCATGCTCCCCGCGCCCAGGTTGAGCAGGACCCGCCTGAACTCGTTGCTGGCCCTGAGGACGATGTCCTTGGTGGCGTCGTCGTCCTCCAGCGTCCCGTTGCGGCCCCTCCGGTCCAGCGGCATGCCCATGGTCACCTCGAACTTGTAGCGGTCGAAGCGCTTGACGTGGCACTCGTGCTTGGCCAGGAACTTGAGGCGGCACAGCTCCTCCTCGGGGAGCGTGGCGTTGTGGGGCTCGCAGGCCGGGTAGGCCTCCCCGTACAGGCAGCGCATCCAGTCGGCCACGAAGCCGGGCAGCAGGTTGATGACGGACTGCGCCCCGTTCTCGATGTCCGTCACGCGCACGTACTTGAAGCGGCCCGTCCAGGTGACGCGGTGGCCCTCCAGGTGGCTGCAGAGGATCTGGGTCTGGGCCATGTTGGACTCCTTCCAGGCCCGCGGGCCGCACATGACGCTGTACTGCGGCCAGGTCAGCGTGGAGTTGTACACCTTCATGCCCTCGGAGCGGTACACGTACATCCAGCAGAAGAGGATGACCGCCGAGATCCAGACCAGGATGAGCTTGACCACGTTGCTCTTGGACAGGGACTTGAGCACGTCCAGCGGGGAGAGGCTGAAGCGCGTCCACAGCCTGAGGACGACCGGGATGGCGCAGACCACCAGCGTGACAATCATCTTGGTCAGCTCCAGCTGCAGGAACCACTTGATGACCTGGATGACCATCATGGCGGCCAGGCCCAGGGTTAGCACGGGCAGGGCGAACAGGAACAGGAAGTAGCCCACGCAGGTGCGGATCAGCCCGATGCCCGTGGAGTTCTGCAGCAGGACCACGGAGAACTCGCACCACATGAAGCACACCAGGTAGGGCACCAGGAAGCAGTAGGTGCCCCTGAAGCTGCGCAGCTGGGCCATCCTGAAGAACAGGTAGAAGAGGTACATGTAGAGGAGGCACGGAATGCTGAGCTTCAGGACCACAAACTCGCTGAGCGGCACCGTGAGGAAGGTTTGTCCCAGGAAGCGCACCGGTCCCATCCGCCCGGGGAACAGGCTGGTCATGGCACAGACGGAGGACGCCACCTCGATGACCAGCGCCTGCCGGGTGTAGGCCGCCGCTGATGTGCTGAGGCTCATGTAGCTGGTGATGGTGAAGAAGATGGCAACAGTAGCCAGTTCCGAGCAGGGGATCCAGGCTTTGTCTGCCACGGGGAAGGAGAAGATGACAAAGAAGACAGAGGCAATGAAATACAGGTAGGGCTCGAGGTGGTTCCAGCCGAAGTTGGTCTCGGCCTGCTCCACGTCCAGGCCTGGCTCGTAGCGGGTCAGCAGGGCGGTCAGGGCCCGGAAGTTCTCCCAGGCCTTGCTGTTCTGGAAGACCCGGAGGGTGCAGATCACCATGGAGATGAAGGAGAGGTAGAAGATGACCAGGGGAATGACAAAGGCAAAGAAGTCGATGGTGAGGTTGCTAATGATGAAGAAGAAGATGAGGGCGTTGACGTGGTGGGTGGGGATGATGGTGCTCAGCCACTGCAAGCCAGCCCGGGACGCCCAGTCAATCAGGTGCTCCTTGATCTCCATGACGGCATGAAGCGGGTATTTCAGAATCTGCAGAACGAGAGGGGAAGGGGAGACAACATGGTAGCAGGAGTCAAATCAAACCAATAGAGAAGAGTAAGGATTTTGTTTTCCAATTTTGAAAGGAATGATGATGATTTTGTGTGTGTGTGTGTGTGTGTGTGTGTGTGTGTGTGTGTGACTTCAGGGGAGGGGCTTTACCATTAAGTGAGTTTTAACATCCAATGCTCGTCTCAACATTGTGTTGTCATTATTGTCCAACCTCTTGCTCCTCCCTACACCCCATCTGGACATCAGCATTTTCCGGCAGACGGACACCGCCGGCGTGCTGGACTCCACGCCTCGCTGGACCCCCGTGGCGGGAACCAGCTGACTCTGGGCCTCTGCCACCGGACCTCCACTTCCTCTCCTCTCAACATCGCCAGGGGCCTCCTTCAAAACCCACCTGCTTTAGAGTTCACCTGTGGACCCTGGCCACACTCCCTACTTCACTGGCCTATCGGATGGCTGCATCGCATGCTTTGCCTGAGCTGCTGCTTACTGCTGATTGGTGTGGGACAGCCCTGTGGTCATGTGGTGTGCTCTTACTGACAGCTCCCATTCGGCGGAGTAACGGTAGGTACGTATAACACTGCGTTGACACGCTGACTACAGTAAAGCTGTAGAGAGGGACATGGTAGGAACAGGTAGAGAATGATAGGCTCTTCTTAAAAAGAAGGAAATGTAATGAAATGATGTGAAACGTATTACTAAAGTCTGGCAAGGTAAGAAATCAAAGAACAAGACGTTATGCACTGTTCTTGAAGTCAGAGTCAGAGCTTCACTTTGTATGGGGACTGTAATCTCTCTCACAATCAAAAATATCCTGGAGAAGGGACAGGATACCCTGACATCCCTATGTCAGACTACTTCAAAGTGTTTAACGTTAATGTGTTTCTTTCATTACCTGCATAGAAAAAGACATGAATCAACGTTCCAAATTTTCACCCAAAAATGTGAACGGCCACAAACAAGAAAAGGACACGTAAAGAGTCTAAAGAAAGAAAATAGACCGTATTAAAAGAAGAATGACATTTCCCATAATCCTTAGAATCTCCACAGAGTCAAGCAACAACGCTACGAGCAATCTCATGCCAGACAGAATTCTTCTGGTTTCCAACTGAGGACTGATCATGCCGAAAGGACAAAAATAAAAATTCCATTCACACCAGTTCACGAAGCACACGATTCGGAGGACCGCAAACAGAGAGGTCTGTCAAGGCTCGGACGATGCAGGTAAACTCACAGCAACACCCTGTGGTAGAACTAGAACCACACCCCTCCATTTTCACCCGGAGGCAGCTTCCAAGGCCAAATGACACTGAACCGGCGTTCAAGTCGACCGTGAAGAGAAGACCACACACCAACCGCACACTCACAACCGTTTGCGTGCTGAAGGGGAGAACGTCGCTGGCATAGACGGAGCCACCCTCACTGAGGAAACGGCAAGGTTAGACTGGCAGTCATCAGGCAGTCCATTCCGATTCGGCGATTCAAGACAGAGAGTGTGCAGGGAGAAGGCACAGAAGGGACAGTCGCTGTGTGCAGAGCGGGCAGGGATGGGGTTTACGGGCAGGGGGCGGGGACAAGAGGTCCACCCAGGCATTGAGAGGGTGCGGGGTGGCGCTGGTGTTGGCGGTGGCTCCTGTACCTTCTGGTGCAAGGGCAGGTCTTCTGGGTTCTTGCCCGCCATGGAGTCGTCATCGTCATCGTCGTTCCCGGCCCGGTCCAGCTCTGACGAGGGCGCAATGCCCTGCGCGTACTTTTTGGTGATTTCCACAAAATCATCCAAACCCACGTATTTGCTGGCTGGAGGGGAGAGACAGAAAAAAGTGGCGTCATCTCGCCACATTCGTCTTTACCAAAGGTTTGGCGTGGGAATCTAACTGAGCTGTTGAATACTACTGTATGTGAAAGGCCACTAAAATGCACAGGTAAATAACCACAAACGTGGATCTCTAAACCCAGAGAATGTCATTATTACACTCTGAGGTGACAGGCTGGATCTCTGAACACACACATCCTCATCCTTACAATCTGAGGTGACCAGCGTCTCCAGCACTCTCCTCTGTTTCTGCAGTGAGCTGGAGATCGGGCCTGGCCTTCCAGGGCCATCTGTAAGGAGACACAAAACACAGCACGGTCAATCATCCGACCACACTCCCAGCTGTGCAAACATCCAATCTAAAGCCTATTTACACAGCCCTTCTACTGGAGATATGGAGCCGGGCCTGCCCGAACACAGCCTGCCCATGCTGCAGAAGTTCCAGTATCACTAAGGATCACCTCTACTGCCAGTCCACCTACTCCTGCTCAGTGAATACTGAACACCACATACAGTGCAGGGATGATGTGGCACACTCACCTTGTAACAGTCATCTGTTTTTGTTTCATTTGTGCCGGCGGTTACAGCCATTACTGGACTGATGGATTATTTTATGAGTGGTTATTATGAGCATAGCATTAATCCATCAATCAATCACATTTTGGTGGCTGTAGCCCGCTCATAAAAATCATTTTCACCGTGTGCTTCACACATCACACTTCATATAAACAAGGGCGTGAATAAAAACCAGCACTACAACACCTGTTGCAGTTCTGGGCTGGGCCAAAAGCCTGTCACCCACACTGACCGTTCTCAGATAAGATTGGACAGTACACCTTACAGTAACAGTTAGTAACTGTCTGCAATTAGCAGTGTCGTTTCACTTTCAGTTTGAGGTATACCGCATAATGACGTTAACCCAAGCTCCTCTCTTACATTACATTACAGGCATTTAGCAGACGCTCTTATCCAGAGCGACTTACAGTTGACATTTCTTTACAATCCATTTATACAGCTGGATATTTACTGAAGCAATTCAGGTTAAGTACCTTGCTCAAGGTTACAACAGCAGTGTCCCACCTGGGGATTGAACCTCCAACTTTAACGTTACAAGCCCAGTTCCCTAACCATTATACCACACTGCCTGCCTCTCTCTCCCTCTGGTCTGGATAATATGAGCCCATATTCATATCCCCTGACAGTAATGCGAGCGCGTGGTCAGCGTGTGCCCAGCCATACCCGTGTCTGTGTTGACCTGCCCCACGTTCTCCAGCATCTCAGACACAGCCACCTTCTTCTTCTTCTCCGGGTTCAGCTTCCAGTACATGAGCAGTGCCGCCTTCCTCACGGCTCGCTCGAACTTGGTCTCCGTGGAGAGCTTCTTCACCTCCTCCTCGTTCTCCGCGGTGATGCCTGTGAGCGGCACGGTCAGATGCACACTGTTCCGCTGGTCCAGGGCGCACCACACACCCCCACCCCCAAAAAAAAAAACATCTCACAGGCAAATACGGCACTGTGACTTTGCAGAGAGAATGGGGACGATACTCAAGCGGTTAGGAAGTCAAATAAAACACAGTGGGTTACTTTTTACTCTTATTATTCATTTACCTTTTAATTTATTTAACCAGGTAGGTCAACTGAGAACTCAATTCTCATTTACAGTGATGACCGGGGGAATCAAAGTGGCTGGAAAATGCAAGGGACTGTGTAGCCGATCAGACACAGTGGTGCAGTTTGTATATTGCGCTCTTGTCCACGACAATGTCAACACTACAGTTCGCATCTTAACAATCCTGCGGTGACTCAAGCTATGAAAATGTCTGATCACAAGAGACTGCTATAGAGCACCACTCAGTCTCCCAGTATTTCACACGGCCCTTTAGACTCAATAATCCTGATTAATTCAATCATGTGAATAGTTCTATGAACCAAAGGCCAGGAGGGCGACAAAAAAAACTTCCCGCGAGGCCACGCCCACCTTTCCTCTCCGCCAGGCAGCCCTGAAGCAGCTTGACGGCGTCCCGGCGGCCGTGTTTGGCAGCCTGGACCAGCCAGCCGACAGCGTTGCAGTTGTTCAGCTCCTCGTCCTTCTCCTCGGCGAGCTTCAGGTAGTACTTCCCGATCTGCGGAAGACAAAACGCAATGAAGCGCCGGGCCTCTCGTCAGCTTGTCAAGCCGAAAGCAGAGGACGCTCTCGTTAAAGAGGAGCCGTGCGGCTCACGCCCGTGCAGGATGCTGCGGTGCAGTGATTAATGAACTGGGATCGTGGCCAGGCGGTTGCTGGTTCTGCGGGTCCATCTGTGTGCTTTGCGCAGCCAGACTGCTCACTGTTGTCATTGGCTTTAACAAAGGGGTGTGCTGAGCACTGGTTCATGGGAAATATGCAAATGTTGGCAACAGGCATGCAACTGGATGCCATGCCCACGCTGGGCGGTTTCAGTCCTTGATTGTGTTCTGGGTCTCTCCTCCCCGTCTCTGCTGAAGGAGTTGAGGAAGGTCCTCAACTTCAATCACTTCAGTAACTAATCACTTGCAGAGATGGACAATACGTAAAAACACAGTCTTTGTAATACGCCCAGAATAAGACCTTTGCTCCGCCAATATGTAATGCAATAACGAAGCATCTCAGCTTTTTATTTGACAATCCTTGGCCGTGAGATCAGCTGTTACAACAGTCAAAGCCAGAGTGAATGCCCAAGCGTGATGTAAGTGCAGTCTTAAAAGAGACCTAAAAAGAGATCCTAGCAAGGACACACGAGTTCCTCTACAACCTGTTTGTAATGAATAGAAAGCATACACTTTTTCCTGGAAATACCAGTCCAGAATAAAAAATATTTTAATGGTCAAAAATAATTGTATGAGGTTTTTTAATCCTTGGGAAAAAAATAGACAATTCAGAAGGAAAACATTACACCATAGGCAGCAGTACGCAGAGTAACACCCCTTCTGCCACATTCACTCTACACATTTAGAGTCCATGTCACTGTGTCCATTCTAAAAGGCCCTGTCAACCCGAGGTGGGAGGAGTCTAGTGTAAGATGAACCGCATCATCACGCCTAACAGGCTCACTGTAAATTAGCGCCGCTTTGCGAGACCCTTCCCAGAATTCCCGTCGGTCCAATGTGACGGGTGCAACAATAACAACAATAAATAAGATAGTCATTATAAAATCTGGATCCAGTGACCTTTTTCTCTTCTCAGCCTCCTTAGCCCTACGGTATGCTGGGTTTATTTCCAAGCCTGACACTTTAAGTCAACACCTCTAACGCAGAGGTGACTGAACCCAAGCCCCTCTTGTCAGATCTGAGGGGAGAGCGGAGCTGTCAGCTGGGCTGGAGGAGGGCACTCCAGGCCATGCCTCAAACAGCGGTCTGCCCTTTAGAAGAAGGGGTGAAGTTTTGAGCACATGGTGGTTTTATCTTCCACAAAGGTAAAAATAGGCCTGCCAAATCTCCCCGTCCATGTCTGTCATTGTGAAAACAGCACTGACGCGCAGTGCTCAGCCTCTGGTCCGTCGGTCATTGTGAAAACAACACAAAGTGGGGCCCCTGGGTGGAGCAATGGTAAAAGCACTGGCCCAGAGTGCCGGTAGCTCACTGCGGCCGGGGTTCAAGCACCGGCTGCGCCAGCCCGGCTCTAGCCAGGAGTGGCCACGATTGGCTCCGGGCGCCGATTGGCCGTCCATCCCACGGGAGGGGGGAGGGAAGCCGGCATGAGCTCGCCGTGTACAAGAGTGGCTCTGTGTGTACCGGCGTTACGGTCAGCGGCTTGGCGAGTTCCATCTCAGAGGAAGTGGTTCATCGCCTTTGTCACTGCCGAGTCTCAGAGCTACGGCAGCGAGCTCGCAGTACGAGGGGATATAGTTGACATGGAAAGGGGATACAATTGGCTACTAAATTGGGAGGATAATGGGGAAAGTCAGAAATAAAATGTAAAAAAAAAAAACAAAAAAACTGACATGTAATGCTTGGCCTCAGTTCCATCTGTTATCATGAAAACAACACGGACATGTCACTAGGGCTCATGTCTGTCTCTGCACTCACTGACATCGACTGTATGATTCATCCAGGCACCTCGTGACTACCGTTTAGACATTTCACACAGCCAATACTTCACACAGCAGCCGTTTTTGTTTTTGTAAACGGTGTGGGAGGCTGTTTTGTATGAGGCACGATGAGTCAGTAATCTACTTAAAATGGATAGCCTTTCAGTAGAGGTGGAGACAGAAATCTCCTGTCCATCAAAGAGGCCACCAGAGACACAGCTTCTCTACAGTGGCCAAACATCCTTCTCCTTCTTACAAAAAACACCAGACAGCCAAAACACAGCAAAGTCAAATGACTGTAGCTGAACCAGTTGAACACTGAAACTTACTGTCACCGTAGAGCCAGCTGTGATTAAAATGTAAACACTTTAATAGAACAAACACTTTAAAATGGTAAAAACTCTTTAAATTGAAACTGAAGTTGTCCAACCATCCAAGTATCTTCAGACAGTATTGAACCCCTAGCTGCTGTTGACTTATGAGAAAACAGTAATACAGTACATCAGCGGTTGATCATTTATAAGCAACCTGAGTGACGGAGGCTCAATATGCAGTCACAGTTAGTGAACAAAACTTGCAACCCGAAGGCTATATGTTCGAATCCCAAGAGGAACACAGCTGCAGTGGTCACTGTGCTTAAACTGAACTGCATGCACAATGCCAGCTCTACAATTTGCCCTGGATAAAGAAAAATGCAAAAAAAAATCTCCAAAGTACAGTATGTCCAAATATATTTTGAAACACGTTCTATGCAGTCTTCAGGCAGTGACATCTGCAGCAGGAGGTCGAGGAGGTGGGCTAGTGAGACAAGCAGGCGTAAGAAAGGGTGGATGTGAGGTTGGGTGCGCGGCGCAGGAGAGGGGAGGGTCTTACGTCCGTTTGGGCTTTCGCGTCTCCAGTCTTCGCCCTCTCCTCCAGCTCGTCGAATGTCAGCTCCTCCTCTGGCTTGGTCTCTGCGCACACACGGGAAGAGGCCTTGCATTACAGGCTCTGATCATCACAGGTACTGTCACAGCCAGGCAGGCTGCAGCCACACCACAGAGATGTCAGCTCATTTACATTTACATTTTAGGCATTTAGCAGACGCTCTTATCCAGAGCGACTTACACAGTTTACATTTCTTTACATACAATCAATTTATACAGCTGGATATTTTTACTGAAGCAATTCAGGTTAAGTACCTTGCTTAAGGGTACAACGGTAGTGCCCCCACCTGGGAATCGAACCAGCAGCCTCCGAGTTACAAGTCCAGTTCCCTAACCATTACACTAGACTTCTGCCTAGTTAATCACCAGACAGCGATGGCTTTTCCTTTTTTTTAAAACTATTATTACTTATTGTCTCTCAATTTGGAATGCCCATATTCACAGGCCCAACTCGTCACTGCGACGCTCCGTGTCAATTTGGGAGAGCTCAGACAAGCATGCTGATAAATGTAACTCTTCTTCCCTGGGCGAGGCTACAGCTAATTATATGCCACCCTGTGGGGCTGCGGGCTGGTCTGCACTGGCATGCTTTTTTCCATATTTAACTGGAGGAGTGGCAACAGAGGAAGGCAGGAGGAATAGCATCACCATCTCGAACCGTTCAGGACCAAGAACCGATCCTTTTTTTTTGCAAATATATTTTTATTGAACAAAAAAAAAAAAAGGACACAACAGCATGACACTACACACATGTACAAATATACATAAACACTTATGGATAAAGAAATAAAAAAGGAAAAATACAAGGGGGTTTATACCATGTAGTATACAAATATTATAATGCAATTCCATCAATATAATGCCATTTAAGCGGAGGTTATAAATAAAGGCCCCGAACTAAATTAAGGCCTTAATAAAATCAATCCCCTTGGTCAAATTATTCAAGGTTGTAGTTAAAGCCACATGAAGCTTCACAGTTGAGCGCTCAAGAATTAGGATGGACATATAAGCACTAAGCCACACAGATTTTCTGTCACTCTGAGGTTCGAACCGACCATTAAGAATGGACTTCTTGGCTGCAGTCAGTCCTGCCATAAGGAGACGCCGGTTTTGTAAATTCAATACAAAAGAACCGATCCTTGACATGTGGAAGTCTCTTGGTTTTCAAAAATGGACAGAGGCAAAATAATCCATAGTAAAGCCCAGTAATATACCGCGATTAGCAACAAATGAAAATTCTATCATCAGAAGAATTCTGGTGTCTGTGCGGGGATAGTGATTCCAGCACATGTATCAATTTTCGCAGCACGCCGCGAAAACAAACCTTCAGCATTGTGGAGAAATCAATGGAGAAACAAAAGGGATACGGACGGAGAGAAGAGGAGGTTGTAAGGGGGAAGGGAGGGGAGAGGGAGAGGGAGGAGGAAAGAGAGGAGGGAAGGGGGATTAGCCGCTGTTTTGGCACCCTGTTGAGCCAATGCAGGTCAGTAAAGGGTCTCTCACTTTGGAAACAAAGAGAATGAAGTAGAGGCTTTTACCCAGGTGCAGAAGGAGGAGGAGAGGAGTCACACGGACAGCATCCCAGCACTGATTAACCTACAGCACGGCGGTGACTCATGCGTTATGAAATCATGTTGCGTTTACCCGGCCACGCTAACTTCAACAGGACACAGTGCAGCCCCACTAAATCCTCGATTCTATTTTATTTTCAAAAAGTGCTCTTCGCACCAGGTGTCCCAGGGTGCTGAGCTATTGTATGTGTATGGCATAAATACACATAAAAGAGAACAGTGGTTCTGTGTGGCTCAGTAGGTAGAGCACGGCACTGGCAATGCTTACGTTGCGGGTTTGATTCCCACTGGGACCACATATACTGAAAAATGTATGCGTTCATTACTGTAAGTCGCTTTGGATAAAAGCGTCTGCTAAATGCCATTTGTTATGTTATGTTATGTCTTCAATTGATTTTTAAAAATAGCCATCTTTTCTGAATTTCTGTTCTGGGCTGGAAGAGAGTTCCACACTCAGGGAGAAAGAAGCTTGGATCGGGACTGCTGGAGATCAAATAGCACAAGATAAAAAAACGAGGTTGGGTGGCGGTGGGTTGGGGGTCCTTGTCTCCCTTAATGCTCTCCTGGACCTCTGCTTCTGTGCCCAGTAACCCCAATGAGCTGCTTCTACTGTTTGACCCCCGTCCCCTGCTGCAGAAACAGCTGAGCACATTTCCCCATTGAATGTGAGGTTAGCCAAGTAGCCCTGCTCTCTGAGTGAAAGATGGCCCCTGGGCTGGATAAGGACAAGTGCAGTGTGTGTCCTCTATCACAGGGCATGAGGAAGAGGATGCCAGCGCTCCCTTTACCAATAGACTCAACATGTGGGGCTTACTGGGGGCACAACATAGACACAGATGACTATCTACACCAGGGTTCCCCAAATCACGGCCCTCGTGGGCCGAGCACTGCAGTTTTTCTACCCTTCCTTTACCCGGGAGTCAGTTGTGAAGACACTCTGGCCAATCAATTGAATTATTTGTTCAATTAACTACCTGAGACAAAGGGAAAACCAGGACCAATTTGGATTCGTGGGCCAGATTTGAGGAAGCCTGATCTCCAGGGTCCTCAGAAACTGAACTAGTTCCCTGAACAATGTACTCAAATGACTGCAGATGCTGTATCTTGAAGCAGTATCCCAAGCACTGCATCTCTAAAATCCTAGGGACATGACGCCTTGGTCACACTGGAACAAAAATAATAACTATTAAAACAATTCTCCAGTTGATGAAATTAATTGAAATTAATGAAGGTGTACACACCACAATAGTAACTATACAGACAGCCTTGAACGATAATGATGGCTATTGTTGGGTTTAGCCGAGGAACAATTTTTTTATATGAAGCTCCAGCGTTAAATATTGTTAGGTTCAATTATAAACATAATTTCCTTGAGCAAGTTACTTAACCTGAATGGCTTCAGCGATCATTCTGCTGTATAACCATGTAATATGTGAAATGCAAGTTTCTGTATGTAGGTCACCCCAGCTAAGTAACTGCTAGTAGATAAATATTAGAAGAGAGGCTAACCTGCTGCATGCTGGGTAATTCCTCCAAACACAGAGGGCCTTGCAGATAATTTTGAGCCTGTGCGGATTGATCCGTCTCCTTCTCTCCCAGTGTGATGGGAGATTAATAACCGATGCCAACACTCCGCACGGATAACCTCTGCCCATCAAACACGTCTGGAAGATCCAATAACGTGGCAACTCACCCAACAGGGAAGAAACTGAAGGCAAACACCAACTCCGCCACCCCCCCCCCCCCCCAAAAAAATCATTATTTTAATAGCAGGGTTCGATATTTCCCTGTCAGAAAACGAAAAAGCAATATTCCTGCTGCTCAAACAAAAATAAGCCTTGCAGGTGGTGCAAGATGCCTGCTATTGATTTTTACATGTTTCCCTTTCGAGGTGAAACAAATTCATTCCGACTGAGTCCCCTAGACATATATACACATCTAATCCCAGCAAATCCCCACACTGATATCACCTGAAACGTACGAGGCATTCTGGAAAACCTTAATGGAATTTCTTTAGTACTTTGGTGTGTCCAATCAGGATATATGTCCAAGCAGAATCTCAAGACAGCTTCATGACATGGTTCGTGGCGCAGCTGTAAATCGGCGTTAACTTCAGCGCTGCGAGGACTTTAGTGTAAAGTGGAGGCTTGCATCCTTTGTCCTTTGTTCCGTGAATCTGTCAAGCTTATGTGACCAAGCCTAGACTGGAACGCAGCGCCGAGCTATCCCACAGGCCCTCTGGATGAAAGCTTTGCTGCGTGAATCGATCATTGAAATGCTGACAGACCTGGCATCACGCTGAGAGACATCTCGTGGGATGAATGAGCCATGGGTCTATATCAGATATGAGCAGTGCCCCGGGACACGGTAGCATGCAATTATCCTTCAAGAGGCGCTGTTCTGGGTAATCGCAAATGGAACCAATAATAACAGTGGTCTCACTGTCTGAATGAAGGCAGAGGAGGGCCCCGCAGTTTGTTAATCCATGGCACAGCTGGCTTGCGAACTCAACAGTCCATCAATCAAGCAGCTAACACAAGAGCTACATTATGAGGCCATGTGGCGCTGTCTCTCTGTCGGTCTGTCCATCTGTCTTAGAATAGAACGTTGCCGTCTACAGTTTAAGCGGTCTTCTCCCTCACTCTATCCCAAGTCAAACTGCAAAGGCTGGACACTGAGATCGAGCTATGCTTTTCAATGATATGCAACATAAGCAATGGCCTCATGTACAACATACTTGGACTATCACACCACAGAAATGTATTGGGAAATTCTGGTTTTAAGCATTTTCAAAAAAGAAAAAAGGTTTGACAGGTGGCCAGTATAACATACTTAGCTTATTATTATCAGAAGGTTTGGAACTGGTGAGTCAATGCTGGCTGAACACTGCCAGTACATTTGATGTGTAACTGGAGAGTCGCACTCGAGGGAGAGATGTACTTACTGACACAAAGTGTAGCCAAGTTTAAGTCCTTATGATAACTCACTGGGTAAAACTAGGGATGCACCGACATGAACATTCTGGACCGATACCGATACAATCGGCTGATACCGATACCGATATTTTGTTATTTACTGTCCTATTTGTGCCCTGGCAAAAATAATAATAATTATGCCCTTCATTATACTTTTCAGCAAGCACAAATTCAATCTTACAAATGTATGGAACAGCTTTTATTGTAACATTCTTCCACATACTCGTTGTACTGTGCTATATGTCTTACTTGTAAATGGCTGATCAGATTTGATGTATTAAAATCCTTGCTTGAGTTGCCTCCTCTTGAAATCTCACTGGAGCATTTGTTACGAACAGCAAATCGGTTGTCTTTCTCAGACACCTTGCAATGGGCCCACACAGCCGACATTTTCTTCACTTAACAGTGTCAAAAAAACAGCACCGCACGGCGTTAACCAAATTTTACACCGTTATCGTAGTTTCAATGATCAACCCCAGCAAATTTACAAACGATGATTGTTAGGCTATAGTTCCTGCATTCGTTTTGGCCTTTTTCCAACCAACACACAACACAGCAAGCCTTGAAGACGAACTGAGTTTAGACCCTAAGTTAGTTGCGTGGGGTTACTTTTGGCTTGTTATACACGTGAGAAATAACATTTAATTGAAGTAAATTATTCAAATAACATGTAGAAATGTATCACGTTCATAACAAGCCCAATTTCATGAAAATTGGTTGAGAATTAAGCTAGTTACATCTCTCAATACACATACGTTTGTTTAGACGTGGATCTTGCCCACTCCAATATGGCGGCCGTGCAGACGCATCTGAACATGGTGAATGAGGCATCTACATATGTGCTGCCCACTATTCGTGAGTGGCTCTTAGTGGTGTTTGGGAATTGTAGTCTTTTAAGTTAGGAACGCAAGTCTTACCGTAGTTCATTGTTTGTCCTTTTTGGAAAGTTGAAAAGTTTGTTGTGCAAGCTCTCCTCCTTTCTGTTCTTAGGCCTTGGAAATATATGTCTCTAATTAGTACTGGGCAGTTTGATTCTTTTTGATGAATCGTTCAATTCGAGTGTGGTTCAATTTTTGCCCATATCCCCCAGCTCTAGCTTGCATCTTGCGCAAGACTGCGTGGACTGGAGTGCCAGAGTGCTCGTGATAGCTAGTCAATCGCAGCAATCGTCAGAGGAGTAAATTAGGAGTGGTTTCAGTCAGTTCAGCCTGTAAATAAAAGATTCCGCCTTTCCATTCAAGTTTGAGCATTTAGACCAGATTGACGCAACACAAACTGACGGATAAATATCTGCCACTGTGATCGGTAAATGTCATTTTAATCGATAGTCCACTGATATATTGGTGCAGCCCTAGGTAAAACTGTAACTCTGCCGGAAAAGTAGTCACCGCACCCAACTCTTTGAAGTGGGAGACGGGAAGTGTCAATTAAACTGAAAATGAAACACGACCAGCTCCCATTACAATGGCTTATACGCGCAACAGCTCAGCAAGCAAGCAAATGGGCTAGAAAACATATTAGGCTCTTTGTAAGATTTCGGTTTGGGAAAATGTCCGGCTGCAAAAGACCAAACCCTGGGTTGCATTTGTTTAAAAGAAATAAAACGAGGTCAGCGGTTACCAAAATGAAAGGCAAACGTAGTGTAGAAAACTGAAAAAACCCTACTTAAATTAATTATTAGAAGTCAAGGACACGGCGCATTGCAGTTATATTGAAATCACGACTAATGTAAAACAATCACATGCAAAGACAAAGGGACCGCTTCCAAAACCTGACCCAGTCACTGTGTCACTGCGTAACACAATGCCACCCCTATTACATCAGTGTCTTTAATTATAGCGCCATTATCCTGCTGTCCTCCCATGACACCCAATAGCAGATGAGCAGGATGAGAGACGTGACGCTCTTGTCATTCGTTCCGCAGACTGCTGTGTCACTTTCAGGGTCTCGTCAAAGTCTCACGATTGCATTAAAATCCTCATAAAGCATCACAAAGACACTTGAGTGTGAAAGGAAAGGACGGTGGCGTGCGGTAAGAAATCACTGCAACGGCTCCCTCTTGGTTGTCCGTGACAGAAAGACATCTGGAGCGACCGGAGCCTCTCTCACAAAGTGTACCCTTTTCTGATCGCGCAGAGCTGGTCTAAAGGGACTGCCATAGACACCGGAATGGCGGCCCGCCCCGTGTGGTGAAGCATAGCAGGGGGACAAAGACCCAAGGTCACTTCGCTGTGGCAAGTGGCAGCGAAGACTCACCTATCAGAAATGCACCCGATTACATTTCATTACAGCAAATAATGTATCGGCTCAGTCTGACGGCCAGACCATCACAGCTCGGGCTGGACATACACACTGCCCAGCGACACAGTTTCAAGACTCCCGAAGCAGTTCAGCTCTACCGCCCTGAGCCAGCGAGACACCTGCTACCTTCTAGCACCCGAGTAATCCGATCTCCGACAGCTAATCCTGACAGCTGAAGTCCTGACGCCCGAGGATCGATCCGGTGAGCGGACGGGCACGGTTCCTCCAGAGGAAGCGCCGTTTGCCCTGAGCCATCTCCAGTTCCGCCCTCCGCATTCCGCCGAGTCCTGGCAGCTGCCACCACATAGCACTGCTATTGGAGGGAGCACTTCAGTAAACTGTTTATCCAACGTGGTCCGGATCGATGGCGGGCAACCAACTCTTTGATCCATCCACCCGGTTATCAAAGATGCTAATTTCAGTCTTTCAGCAGCCAGAGTCCCGCTGTTTTCAGTCCAAACATGCATCCCCTATTAGTGTTGCGTGTGTCACTCGGTAGATTTCTGGGTATGTGAGAGTGATGTTACTCTGTAATCTGGCCCTACATTCTGCCGACGTTGTTAATTCCGTTCCTGAATTTCAGCTCTACCAAATGCGCCTGACCTTTTACCGTCGAAAGAGGACAGACAGGTCTGGTGAACTGCAGAAAAGGAAGAGCTAGTGGCTGGAGGAACACACTTTGGAGGAGAGCGCAAGCTTGTCTGTGCCCTGCCACATTGACAACATTCGAGGATATTCCGGGGATGAGATGAGCCTACTAATACAATTGACCATGCCAAACTAAAATTGGTCAAAGATAATTATTTAAAAACACAAAAAGGGCAAAGGTCAACCTGAAAACCAGCCTACATGGAAACAGAAACAGGCCGAGAGAGATGTGGGCCTCAGGGTCGGCTTCATTTTCCCATGCATGTGTAGGAAAATGACGGTTTCCTCTGCCTTTCCAGTTTATTGAAGAACATGGCTGGTAAGAAATCTGGTCAAGTCACATGACACGGAAGAAATCAGCAGCACCGTAACTAAGCTGGAGAAAGAAAGTGGGGAAGGCAGAAGCGAGAGGGGAAGAGAGGAGGAGAACAGAGGTGAAGAACACAGAGAAGCAGAGGCAGAGGGAGCGAGAGAGAGGGAGAGTTTTAGGAAAAGAGAAGTGGAACCCATCTCACTCAGCAGACACATGACCCGCATGCTTCTGTGCATACGCTGCTGTGAGATCATGGGGAGACATGAGCCTGCTTCCAAACAGGGATCACTCGAGGATCTACTGTGATCTCACTACAGTGTCCCCTGGCTCTCCTCCATGCTACACAGAACAATCTAAGAGGTGACGGATCCAGAAAGGGTTCTTCTCCACCGCAGAGGAGGAACCCGGCTATCATGAAGCTGCCTTACCCAGTACAGCATGCCTGCTTTTCCACTGTATTACCCATGCCAAATAATTAAATCCATCCTCAACCTGAGCTAAGAAAGTCAGCAATTTAGAGAAATTAAATTAAGAAAAGATATTGTGTAATAAAATAAAATAAATAATACTAATATTTCCACAAACCATTCACATTACAAAAAAAGTAAGCACCTAAACAATTCGATTCAATGACCACCCCCCCAACACCCCCCTCTCAGGTTGGGTTTGGACCGTTCCAGCTTCACTCACCGGCCTCAGGCTGTGGAGCATGTCTCGGGGATCCTCCAGCAGGGGGCGACGCAGGCAAATGTCCTGAATCAGCGGACGCTGCGAGCCTCCTCTCCTCCATCACTAGGGTCTGGGCAAGCCGCGCAAAGCCGCTGGCCGCGTTCAACTGAGAACGACCCGGCTGTGGGGCAGGCCTGGCGGGCTGGGTGTGGGTGGGCCCGAGGCGGGGGGTCGAGACGGGTGGAGAAGAAGAAGAGGTGGAGCGAACAGGGGTGGGTGGGGGGTGGAGAGGTGCGGGGAGGGTGGAGAAGTAGGAGGGGCGGAGAGGTGTGGAGAGGGTGGAGAAACAGGCAGTGCAGAGCGAGAAAGGGTGGGTGGGTGGCTGGAGAGGTGTGGAGGAGGGTGGGAGAAGCAGGAGGGGCGGAGAGGTGTGGAGAGGGTGGAGAAGCAGGCAGTGCAGAGCGAGGAGGGGTGGGTGGTAGGCTGGAGAGGTGTGGAGAGGGTGGAGAAGCAGGAGGAGCGGAGAGGTGTGGAGAGGGTGGAGAAGCAGGCAGTGCAGAGCGAGGAGGGGTGGGTGGGTGGGTGGAGAGGTGTGGAGAGGGTGGAGAAGCAGGAGGGGCGGAGAGGTGTGGAGAGGGTGGAGAAGCAGGCAGTGCAGAGCGAGGAGGGGTGGGTGGATGGGAGGAGAGGTGTGGAGAGGGTGGAGAAGCAGGCAGTGCAGAGCGAGGAGGGGTGGGTGGTTGTGTAGGGACAGCAGGGGGAGTAGAGGAGGAGGGTTTGGCCGCAAGAGGGGATGGAGAGGTTGTTGCAGGCGAGGAGACAGATGGAGCTTGAGGACTAGAGGAAGCAGGTCGGGTTAGGGGGGCTGGGGTGGTGGGTGGTGTACCTGGGGGTGGAGGGTCAACATCCATTTTCCCTGAAAAATGTATAAATAGATAATACACACAGTTAAAAATGCACATATAGTACACTAAGACCATAAAGTAGCCACAATCTCCCAAACGCCATATTATATTGCTTCCCAGCTACCCTCCCTTCCCAGCTATAACCTGATGATCAAATGGTACAAAACAAACAAGTACACAGCCACATGGTGCACTTATTACCTGGCTTCGGCACTGTCACTCAGCATATCTACTATGAACGATTTTGTGGGGAAATAAATGGTGCACACAATCAAACCAAAAGTGAAGACAAACTTATCAATTAAAACGTAATGTCCATCTTCTTGTTTAATCATTCAGGCAGTTCCAAACTTGACAGACTCACTCAATGCTCTGTCCATCTGCAAAAGGATCATTTCTGTGGATATCATAAACCTGCAGTGGCACCCAATTCCATTCAGAGTTTTGTTGTTTGAGTGACAACATAATTGAGGTAACGTTATACACGGGGTGTATATTTAGGTAATACAATCACATTTGTTCTGCCATTTATTTTATGTTTGAAAATGCAGCCACGGCTTTCGCATGTTTCAGAGCTATCAAATCTCCAGGGCATTGCCTTGCACCGTTTATAAAACAAAGCAATAGGATTACACCTTAAAAAGTACCTGTAATATGATTTTACTTTCCTGACATCCAATCTGAGCCATAATCAAATTTCTAATTCAAGCCAAAAGACAGCCCAAGACTATTTCTTTCTGAACATTTCTTGGCCAGCTACCTGGTGCATCTGTGTACCCTATCTTGTGGGTGTATGTTTGTGTGTTTGTTTGTGTGTTTGTTTGTTTCTCTTCAGGCCCTACTGAAGAATAAATCGATGCACAGATGCTCCCACTCTGACAAGCATGCCTGACGGAATATGACTGACATAAAAAGTATTCCCTTTAGATTCAAATTATACGGTCAGCATGTGTCATTATCCAGGGTGGCTTACGTACACTAACTCACATAGCACATTACTGTTGCGTACTGAATAGCTTTAGTTGGCACTGCAATCCAGGCTAAGGGCCATTATCAAGGGAACCACAGTACTCCAGCTCAGATCCAACTTAAGTGGCCCAGGTTAGTGATGTAGAGACTTGCCTGTTTTATGTTCATGTTTAGGGGTCCAAGTTTCAAAGTTGCTGGAACCCTGTTGTATTTGCTGGTTTTATTTGTATATATATTATTATTTTTCTGAACAAACTGATTTTAAGCAGGAAACTGGCCCAAAAAAGAATTGACAGCTTGTGACATTGCAGAAGCTTATCGAAACGATGCCGTAATCAAAGCTAAAGGCGGTCCAACGAAATATTAGAGTGTGTGACTTTTTTTTGGACGGGCAGTGCAGATTGAAAAATCTATCACTGTGCAACCGAGAGGGGCGAACGACAAGAAACGTCAGCTGCACGCAAGGATTGGGGATTATGGGGGGGGAGGAGGAGGAAAGAGGGCCATTAAGTTTCAGGGGCAGGGGGTAAACTGTGCTTGCTTTGTCACGCCGAAGCAGCTGGCACTGCACCAGTTGGCATGATCAATTTAGCTCTTCTTTCCACGTGTCAGCAATTTGGCCTGTTTTATTTTTTGCGTTGTAGCTACCCAATTCGATTTTACTTTAATGTAACAACTCTTGCAAAACAATCCCTACATGTCCCCTTTAAAATAGTGACAACACAACATCGGATTGGCACGCAGCAGCAAAGAGCATGGCAGCGAGAACATGCCCCTTCCCCGCAATGCAGTAAAAACTCCCAGCGATTTTAGTCTTACTTTCACCACCCCGTGAATACGTTTACAAATCCCCGATTATGCGTGGCTAATAAACTTTGGACATATAGTTTATGTCGTTTAAGAGCAAATAAGCTAAGGCAGTTAGCACGTTTCATCACACTTCATGTATATAAGACAGCCAGTTGGCGATACTGTGTAATTATGACCTTATGCTATTGTAGACCAGTTAACCTTGCCACATAGCTAATTAACTGACTAGGTAGGTAATGTACAGTAGCCAGATACCTACCACTAGCTGACGCCGTCTTGAGCAAACGCATAAATGATTGTATCAGAAAACATTCTATGCACAATACTTACCGATATGGTCAGTGGTAGTGAGTGTCCTTCAAACATGCAGTGACGCTTGCTGTTGTTTACACGGTGATCTAGTCCTAAATACTCCCCATTCATTCCATTTCACTTCTGATAGCTTTAAACACCGCTGCAACAAGCAAACCGAAGTGATGAGACACTGGAAGCTGCTGTCCACAGCTGTCACTAGGAATGTATCCGCCTACTTGAAGTTTAGTACATTCTCATTGGACACTATCTGTGACTTAATCGCCATCCATGTTTATGATTGGTCGTAGCGGCAGGAAATTGTAACCATTTCCTGAGCATTGTTCCAGACATCCACAGAAGATATCCGCATATTCGCTTTAGCATCTGTGATGCGAGATGTGGAAGGGTTCAAAGTACAGGGCTGGCCATCTTATACAGTGGGCAGTGATTCATGCAACACTAACGTTGAAATAATGGCCCTTCATTTCCAACCACAACCGCGCATTATTTTAAAACTCATATTGACAAATCAGTAGCTTGACAACATAAACGTTTGATTAGCTAATGTACATGCCATCTGAACCATTATCTTATCTATCATTATCTTATCTATTATCAAGTGTGGACAGTAACAGAATTAAGCTGGAATTAACGGTCGTGTTTCCCGTTAATGAACACTTCACATCAACGTTGCGATGAACTAGCAAGAATTCGCTTGATAGCAAATCTGAATAGCGAGCTCTGTGTTCGATTGCTTCTCCTGGCTACTTTGACACTTGTTATCTTGTTGAGGCTGTTTTGCTGTAGCCGAGAATGGCAATGTTACGTACAGCGCTATGAACCTGGACAGTTCGTTGAATCCGGTTTTAACAGAGGACTCAATGACAGTGGTCTCACCCGGTGATGTCACTCCAATCTCCCTTACACGTTTCGACCTCGCCTCGATTTCAAGTTTGCAGCCGGGGGACTCTACGAGGCATGCAGACATTGTCCCTCCTGGCGGGCTTAGTAGTGAAGATGCGGAGGAGGGCAGCTCTGCACCTGCCGCCTTCATAAATGGTGTACCTGTCACCGTGTCTCTTCAAAACGTTGATGGACAACAAAGGTATAAACTTGAACTATGAATTGCTTTTCTGCTTTCTGTAGCTGTACAAGAATAGACAATTGCAACTGAAACAGAATTAGCCAAATACCACAACGTTGGAGTAGCAGCTTGAGCTGTGTTTTTCAGGTGTTACTGTAGCTAGCAAGATGACTAGCAATACAGCTAATTCCTTTGTAGTTTTTTTTAAACATGCTTTGCTTGTTGTCTCCATTCACCTTCGCAGAATAGTCTGTGTCGCGACAGATGCTCGTGGTGGCACTGTGTCGTACGTTGGGCAGCTCACCTCAGAGGCTAGTCTCGAATTTCAGGCGGACGGTAAGATCATTTGAAATGACTTTTTGTTTGTAGTTCCTACTGCTAAATCCCCGCTTCCGTTTAAATTTTGGAGAGGCAAAAATCGGTTTCTATTTCAACATCAAAAATACCTCCCTGCGCGCTCATTCTTGACACTGGTCATCCGCTGTCCATCAGGCTGTGGCAGGCTGATAGTTACGATACCTGGCTCAAATTTGTACTTCACTTTTCCTCAGATTTGTACAGTATTCATTATGGGCATGCTGGCACAATAAAATAAAATCAATAAAATAATGATATTATTATTACAGCAATTTCATGGTATCAGATATACAATTTCATTTGAATGATTTAATTCTGAGCCAGAGATATGAGGCAAGATTACATAGTTTAAGGCACCATTGATATCTTTCCAATATTTACCCAGATTTGATTTCATGGCCTGATTAACCAGTACCATGTCTCCATAGTGGAGCTGAGCAACATGAGAGGGCAGGTGAATTTGCTGCTGTAAGTGGTGTCACCCCCGACAGCACAAAAGACTTTGGTTTCCATGAGCTAATCGTATCTCTTGACCTGCTATGCAGACAGTGATGGCTTAAAACCTGCAACAGACCTACCTCTGTTACACATCCTATTAAAAAACAAGAAGACAACATACATTGTAGCTAAAAAAATAAAATGAAAGAAATCCTTATTTAAACAAGCTGGGATGTACATTTGCAAACATTTCAGTTCTTGTGAGATTGTAATGACCATCAACAGTTAATCAGTCAATATTCAAAACAATTTGATGCTTTTCACTGGTATCGCATGTCCAAAGGCATGGCTGCTGGCCTTACATGATTGGCCCCAAACCGATTCACCAGGGCTCCGTTGTAATGTAAGCCAATGGCCCTGCCCGTTGGTGTAACCTCATTAACCTGATGTTCTTACGAGATGCTGATATGATCTGCTGTACTGAACATTCATTCAGACCAACGGGGAGGGATTCCCAGAGAAATCTCTTGCAGTCCTCTCCTACCTGTCTGTTCAGCCGCTGCTTAACAGAATGTACCACTAGCAATCTCTACTCACTTAGCTGTGGTTTTAATGGAGAATGAGGTGTCTGATGGTGGGTGACAGCCAGGGTTATCTGTCTATAGGTACTCATGCGTATGTTAAAGGTGAACGTCAGCCTGTCGGATTGGGTCCAGTGTCAAATTTGGCACTTGGCCCATCCAAGCTCTGATTGGTATTAACCCAATGTAATCCACACCCTTCCCTAAGTAGATTAGCTGGAATGGCCAAACATGTAAATCGCCTATTTTGATTGTGAGGCTGACCAGTTATGAATGGTTTTCTACTGTTTGACCATGTAAAAAGTGATACAATTTAGTGAAAAAGTGTATGGGCCTCAGCCTATCTTACACCGTTGTTGTGCACTGTAGAACTGAGACTTCCTTGCTGGGACCAGTGTAACCAGTGTTGACCTGAAGCAACACTCTTGTGTCTCGTTCCCAGTGCCCCCACAGCCCTTGCTGGCAGACGATGAGGTGCCCCCCCTGCCCCCGGGGGAAGAGCTGCTCTCCGTCCACCCTCAACCCGCCCCCCTGCAGCCCCTGGAGACCCTGCACCCCTGTCTCCTGCTGGAGCCAGAGCCGGACCCCCGACATCAGGACACAGAGGAGCCCAAGGTAGCGCTCGGTTAGCCGCGCCACAGCTTGGGCCAGTGGGCACGCCCTCCACAGGACGCCGTCTGTCACTGGGACCTGACCCATAACCCAGCCCTTTTTGATGCCGTTTCAAGGAGTGATGGCGGGCATCTTTGGTATGGCTTGGCTGGGGTTTGACCCCACATCACTCTGGGGTCAGGGTGGGGACTCAAACTGAGAGGGCAGTGAGCCGGTGTTTATTGGTTTAATGCCACTTTAGGCTGAAGGGCTAGAAGTTGAGAGAGATTCCCATCGGCTCCATGAAGTCAGCTGGATTCACAGAGATTGCAACAATAAAAGACTGACGGTATCAAAAGTGTTTGGGTGGAAGACAAAATGGAAGCCTTTAGCTTACAGCAAATACCACCAGGACAATAGTTCCTTACTCATTTCAACCTGAGAACTAGCTATGTTGTAATGAGGGTGACTGCATCATATTCACACACTAATAACCCTGTTTAGCATTTAAAGTGCTTGTGTTAAGTATTATCTAGAGAATGACAGAGCCTCCCCTCCCCCCTCCTGACCTGGGCTCTGCTTCATTAGCAGCGTTGAAGTGTAGCGAGGGACGGATTTAGCCAGAGAGAGCAATCAAACTTCCTGTGTGCCAGACAGCTTTCCGCCTTTCAAGTCGGGAAAATCCTCTCTGAGCTCTCCCAGGCTCTCTGTGCCCGCTGGCTATCGGGTGACATCCATTTGTCTGTTTCCATAGAAACGCAAAGGCGGCTGGCCGAAGGGCAAGAAGAGGAAACCGCAGAGGGAGTTCTCGGCGCCACGCGCGCCAACCACGGGGTGAGAGTGCGGGAGCGAGGGAGGGCAGCGGGAAAGAGAGGGAGATGAATAAGGCCGGTTATATGAGGTCGCGCCTGTAATCCGTCGTCTCTCCCCGCCCAGGTATGTGATCTTTGTGAACGAGAGGAAGGTCCAGCTGAAGGCGGACAATCCAGACGTCCCCTTCACCGAGATCACCAAGATGCTGGGCATCCAGTGGTCTCAGCTCTCCCTGGAGGAGAAGCAGGTCTGAGATTCCAGCTCTATCCTGCCCTGTGTTATAGATTTACACTATCCTGCCCTGTGTTATAGATTTACACTATCCTGCCCTGTGTTATAGATTTACACTATCCTGCCCTGTGTTGTAACACCCTGCCCTGTGTTATAGATTTAGTCTACCCTGCCCTGGGTTTTTTTTTTTGTAGCCCTCAATGTTTTTTACAATGTTGGATGTACATTTTGTTTTGGGTAGTTTTGTAGCCCTAGATGTCTTTACAGTGTAGTGTGTACATTTAACATTTAAAATGTTTGTAGCAGCAGGTGTTTTTACAGGGTAGTGTGTACATTTAGCATTGGGTGTTTTTGTAGCGGCGGCTGTTTTTACAGTGTAGGCTGTATATTTACCATTGGGGTTTTCTGTGAGCATGCAGCACTGGATACACACGCTGCGCTAAATATATTCGCAAGGCGGGGTTTTATTTACATTGCCGGGTTTGTTTGCAGCGTTTGGCAGCTGAGAAACTCGTTTTACACCCTTTGCGCAGAGGTACAACAACGAGGCAGAGAAGGACAAGCAGCGCTACATCCGGGAGCTGATCGCCTACCAGAACACTGAGGCGTACAGAGACTTCCTGAGGAGGAAGGCCCTGAACAAGGGCAAGGACCTCTGCAGCACCAGTCAGGGTGAGAGACACAGGCCCACTGGCCCGTGTACCGCGATGAAATGAAACGAGAGCTTGTGGGCCTTTAAAGCTTCAACCTGAGCATCTAGGCCAGCCCATCTAGCCTCATCATTTGCCTACAGTCCAGGCTTGACGCAGTACTGGATATTATCTCTAGACTGTAGGTAAATGAAGAGCCTAGATGAACTAACTGGCCCATTGTTGTCATTGTGTACGGCTAACTGCCAAAATAAAGGCAACACTTGAGTAAATGAGGGATCCTTTAAACTGGTGCAGTACCACAAGTGTCCATCCGGGGGTGCTAGTAGTATCGAATAGGCCTAGCCCCCCTTTACAACGAGCACCTTCTCTCCTGGCTGGGACTGTCCTAGCCCGGGCCAGGGCCGTTTGAGTGTCCCACCCCGGTTACCAAAGTATAGCCTTTATTTTGATAGTTACCTGTATTCTTGTGTTACGCTCTTCACAGTGAGAATGGGCATTCCATCCCACTGGTCTCAGCGGTTGGTATCCCTTGATATCGCTATAAGATGTTTTTTTGTGTGGCTTCAGGTGTTGTGTGTGACGAAGCTGAGCTCGAAGACGAGGCCTTCGCTTTGTCGCAGATGGATGTGAGTATGAACTGCGAACACGAGACGAGTTTAGCTTCTCTTGAAACAGCAGTAAACTCAGACCATTTAAGTGAACCGTTTCGCCTGAGCCATTCATTAGCATTTCTGTGTTATTTTCACCGTGTGAGCTTTCCTTCCACAATGTGGCAAATGCAGCAAAACGATACATCGGCAGAGAGGTCAACATGGGGAAAGTTGATATTGTACAAGAAGCTGACAGAGGCCTGTGTGGAAACAACACAGAGTCCGAGGACTCAAAACATAAGACTAAGCACAAAGTGTGAAACTGACACTGGAAGGGAGCAGTACATAGTATGCAAGGAGCAGACAGCCAATCGGAGTGGGTGCCCATCGGTCTAGGCTCGGCACTCCGTGACCCCTGGCGACGAGACGGAATGCCCCCTGACAAACGAAACGCATGCATGACTCACTGACCCTCCCTGGCCTCAAACCCTGTTGCAACACATCGCTGATCTGTACACGTGTGATAGACTGTCAGTCTGTATTATCAGATCTTAACTCACGTATATGTCTCTCTGTCTAAATATTCTCAGTTTTCCTCTGTCTATCTCTCTCTCTGTCTGTCTGTGTATAGTCTGTATGTCTGTCTGTGTCTTGCACATCTGTTACATGACGTCAGCCTAGAATCCCAGTTTTGGTGATAAAAAAGATAAAAAAAGATCATGATCATCTCATTCCAACCACCGCTCCCAACCTATCATCGGTCGTCTGTTAATGATCACTTGAGCATGATTAAGTGGTGGTTGGAATGAAAACATGCAGGGCAGTGTGCCCTGTAAGAATGGGTTGGGAAACACTGTGTTACATGATGCCAACCTAGAATGCCAGTTTTGGTGATTAAAACAAAAAAAGATCATAGATCGTCTCCTGCACAGTGCCCGTCTAGCACACCAGCCCAGCTCAGCAGGCTACCTCTTTCTTCACGGTTATGGCAGTGGGACACATACTGCAGAGGTGTTTTTCAAACGGGCCGTCCGTTTCAAATGGACGCCTCTGCTGCGTTTTCAAAGCCGCTGCTGTGAACTGAACCGGGGAAAGTGTTGGTATTCGCGCGGCGGCTAGAAGAGCGATCGGATTCTTGTGTGCGTTCTTCCACCGCACCGGGAGAGCTGAGCTGCGGTGGTGATATACGAGTGCCCGCAGCAGCTGACCTGGGGTCATTTGTGTGGCAGTTGTCTCTTCTGTGGAACGGCGGAGCTGTTACACAACATGCATTCATACCTCACTGACAGGCAGAGCGCAGATGGACCGGGGGCCTCCCTCCGGCTCTGATAGTGGTTAAGAAACCTTGAGCTGTTGTGAACGGAGGAATTCAGTGTGTGATTACAATATAGAGACATCGATCGTAATGAAATCTTCATTCATTCAAAAGTCAGAATGCACAATTTGTGTATGATAATCACTGTGTTTGTGTTTCTCTCTCTCTCTCTCTCTCTCTCTCTCTCTCTCTCTCTCTCTCGCACTAAGGGGGATGAAAACAACGATCTGTACTGTCGTACCTGTAACCAGTACTTCAGCTCCCTGCACAACAAGAAGGAGCACCTGCTGGGCAAACAGCACCTGCTGACACTGACAGGTAACAGAGAGAGAGAGAGAGAGAGAGAGAGAAACACCCTACCTGAATCACTGTCACATGTCCGTATGCTGGCAGGTCCATCTGGTCAGCTGAACCAGGTCCAGCTTGTCCACACAGAATTTTAAATTTATTTAGAGTAGCCACATTTCAAACAAGATCGTCATCATTGTGTTTAAAGCTAGTGGTGGTGGTGGTAGTAGTGCTGGAATCATGTCATGTGGGTGCATTACCATTAGATGGCAGTGTTGCTTCATGACTAGTACAGTAGCAGGCCACAATTTGCCTATGGTGACTGGGCACTGTTTGACTGTAGTTCTGTCGTGGTGACCATTTCTGTTTGAGCCAGGAAATATAATTAATTTTAATAGTAATACTGTTGTGGTGAGGCATGTGCACATATGTTGGTGTATGTATTTCGATGGTGTGGTCTCTAATTAGTCTTATGTTGCCAGATGTGTGGGGTGGAGCCAGCTTTGAAATTGTATCAGTGGTTTGCTGGAAGGAAACACAATTAAGCCACCACGGTTGTCGTCAGACCACACTTTCTGTCTGTGTTCCATTTCCTGTCTGCTGTCCCATCATGTGTCAAATGTGTCTTGATCTCAGTACTCAGCTGACACCACATTCATATGTAGAGAAACCTTGTTGTTGTGTAATAGCTTTGTTCGATGCACTAGCCCCCACACCACAGCATGACTGACTGTCTTCCTTGTGGGGGATCACTGATTGTACTGTGCTGAGTGCTGAGCGCATATAATCCTCAGGCATGCTTGCCCATGAGCCAGTGACATGTTCTACACTACGAGCCACACAGCATTGCCACACGAGGGTTAACACTGTTCAGAGGAGAGGTGCATCTTTCCCGCTGACGACTTATAACCTGTAAGCACCCGGGCGTAGCTAGGGGGCGCTAATGCAGCGGTAACCCGATTAACTCCCTGCCGACTTCAACACACATTACCCCCAGCGGGAGGAAGTCAACTGTGTCCCACCATGACAGAATCCTGGTCATAGCTGGCTCGTGATATAGTGCCAACTCAACCTAATGACTGAGTGCATTCACTGGCTGAGCCTCTTGATAGCCCAGACACACACAAAAAAAATATATATATATGTATAAATGATAAACAAAGTGAGACTCGGTGAAGTCCCATCGTTGGCGTTTGTGACACCAGTCTGTTTTGGTGCTGGTCCCCAGAGGAGTTCGAGAAGGAGACTGGCAGCCAACGCAAGGCGGCGGAGCCTGAGGAGGACGCTGACGAAGAGGAGGATGAGGAAGACGATGAGGACAAGGAGCTGGCTCGGCTGTGTGGTCTCTCCTCACTGGACCTGAGCAGCCTGGAGGAGCTGCTCCTTCGACAGGTCAACCGTGGGTGTCACCGTTCAGAACAGCCACGCAGACCACAAACTCACTGACCCGACGGCTTACTGAACATCGCGCAGACCACAAACTCACTGACCCGACGGCTTAAGGCCTCTACATGCTTCTGCCGTAACTTGTGTGACATCTTCACGGTTTGCACAATGCAACATGTCGCAAGCACTCTGCAATTTATACTTCTGCGCAACCTATGCGACATGGTGTCCTTACACTTCTGTACACTAGTAGGCGCCAATGTATTGAACAAGGTCAGTAACGTTTTCATTAAAGCAGGGAAACTCCTGTACCTTCAAAATTCTTCAGCCAATCTTTCCTGAAGCTGGCTAATTTTATACCGTGTATAAAACGTGTACCGTCGATCCTTCGTTGTTTGCAGAATCTCCGAGTTGAATGCACTGTCAGTAGACTACAATAGACTTTAAAACCTTTGAAAAAAAGGAAGTACGCCTGTCATGAAAGCAGCTTGTGTGCGAGCAACTCACCTTTATATCATTAAAATAATAGAATAAATTAGCATAGAACAAAGGAACCAGCAGACGACTCTTGAAAATAATGTTAACGTATTAGGGGAATTGAAGGATGGTCTTTTTTGCATCACATCGCTGCTTTTATCTTTCTCCCCTCATCTGGATGCCGGATAAGAGCTAAATGCTTAAAATGTAAAATGTAAAAAAATGATGTACTAGCTCGATGAACTATGACAATGACAGCTCCGCGAACCAACCAATCAATCAAAATCTATGCGACATGTTGCGCTGCGGTTGCGAGTTTGTTGCAGAGGATGGTACGCGACATCCTCTGCAACACCCTCTGCAACATCAACGCACAGAGGATGTCGTGTTGCAGTCGCGTTGCAGTCGCTCGAGCATGTAGAGGCCTTTACTGAACATTATCAAACAGACTACCGTTCTTACCAATACTCTGACTGAACACAATGACCGCAAATACACTGACAGCTAACGTACGGACTGCAAATACACTGACTGCAAGCCTAATGACCTCAAAACACATTGACTGCTAACATACTGACCTCAGAAAACATCAGCTGCTTGTAAACTGGCAGCTGACCTACTCACTGCAAACAGGGTCTCATTGGAGAACAAAAAACTGACTACTAAATTACTTTCTAATGGCATAAAACACACTAATACTAATACACTGAGCACTCATACACTTATCATTAAACTCTGACCAGTATCAGGTCAGTAATCTTCTGTGTGTCCCGTATAGTCTAAGGACACTTTGCTCTGGCCTTCCAGTGCATTTTATTGCATTGCTCTATCTGTTTACTGGAGTGATGTGCTTACTTAGAGTGACCTACTTTGTTTAGATTTTGCATAGTGCCAAATTACGCGGCTGGTTTGTCGCTGGGGGCATGTGTGTGTGTGTGTGTGTGTGTGTGTGCGTGTGCGTGTGTGCGTGTGTGTGTGTGTGTGTGTGTGCGTGCGCATGCCATGTCTATGGGCCGTACTGCCCTCAGAGCAGGCGAAGGGCCCTGCCCATGTGTAACGATCTGGCGGAAGCTGTCAGACACGGGCAGGCAGATGTGTCCGAAAGGGGAGAGGGACAGAGAAAGAAAGGGAGAGGAAGAGAGGGAAGGATGTAGAGGGATGACCGTGAGGGAGAGAGTTTGCTGTGAGACATGACTTACAGCATATTGTATGAATGTGTCTATGTGAGGTTTATAGAGCTGATTTATGGCTCGATGTATTGATATTCTCATCAAGAAGAAGAGTTGTTTTTCGGCTGAGTAATGTGTTTAGCTTCAGGTCACCCCTCCTTCAAAGCCACTGAGATCTCTGCTTCGAGCCAAAATAATGGGCAACTGGGCAACTGCCCAGCATTTTTATACATGACCCTAAGCATGATGGGATGTTAATTGCTTCATTAACTCAGGAACTACACCTGTGTGGAAGCACCCGCTTTTGATACACTGTGTATCCCTCATTTGCTCCAGCGTTTCCTTTATTTTGGCAGTTACCTGAACATGATTATGTTGATAAATGATTTATCAGCTGTAATTACGTCTTGCTCGGTGTCTGAGGGGAATGCCGACCTGAACTGAAGTTCAATAAAGACCTGGGACATGAATGGACAGCAACTTTGGGCTTGAGGGATTTCCCATATCCACAAATAAAGCTCGGCAAAGGAATTGGCATTTAGCGCTACAGCTGTGAGTGCCGGAAGCCCAATGGAACGCATCATCAAAAGGAGACGGGGAAAGAAAGGACAACAGCATACAGTAACACTGCCCGAGCACTCTCAGACAAGGGACATCAAAACAGATGAAGCTCACACACAAACACATAGACACACAGGCAGAAAAAGTAACCTAGACACACAAACGCGCGCACACTTGTGTGGTCTTAATCTGTTTCATGAGCAATCTGCAGCTTACCATCACACACCACAGCCAGGGGACTGGTTTCTCTTGACTGGCTGATTGGTTGTGTTTGCAGTTTGCTGTGGTAACAATGAGGCAGGAGAGATGGTGGGAGGTCGTGTGGTTTGTCTCTCAGTCGTGAGCCCCCTAACTGACTCCCTTGAGCCACACTCAGAGGCGGTAACACTTCATGATGGTCGTTGGTGTTGCTTTATGATTGCCTTTTACAGCTCAGGGTTTGGGGGAAATGATAGGGTTAAGTTGCAAATACCTGCCGTTTCCCCAACTTGCGGCGATCGTTACGCAGAAACAAAGAGAGAAAGCAACAATTAGGGTGAAATGAGTTGGTATTGGAGCTGTAAAGTGCAACCTGCTTCCTTGATTGCTTGATTGCCTCCGTTTGAGTGAGAGAGGCTTACATAATACAACCAGAGATACGTTTGGCAGTTGAATCAACCTACCACCGAGTAAAATAAAATCTGTCTTTTGTAGCAAGCGTTGTTTCAGCAGAGTGGCTAGGGATAGCAAATAGACTTAAATGGGCGGGGGGTTAAACACTGGTGGGCCACTGTTGCAGGGCCCCTTGCACAAGGCACTTGGCCAGAAACCCTGTGGTGAAATAGCAGTAGTATTCTGTGGGATTTTCTGTCGAGAATCCGACAGGACTAGCACTGTGCATAGAAAGCTCAGTCTGTCTGCACGCGGTAGCGCAATGTGAGGTACGGCAGGAAGTTTGAGTCCGGGTGCGTTCTTGTGACTGAACAAACTCCCCCACGGACAGAGGGAACCCCAGTCCTGCCCGGGGGGTATGCAGCACGGCCAGCTCCCATTTAAACCCTCCATCCTCTGTGCCATCACCGTTTTGTTGACGCCCCACGCGCCCTGTTCCTGTGGAATAACTTCCTCCTCCTCCTCTCCCTTCCTCAGTGAGAGAGTTTGAACTCCAGGAGCTGAAAAGCAACTTGAGCCAAGAGAGGAAGAAGCAGGAGCACCTGAACGCGGAGCTGCTGGAGCTGCAGGTACAGTGCGGGCTGGTCTCTGTGCTTCCTGGTACAGTACAATCGTTGTGTGCACCCATAAACCCTGGGCACAAAGTGGAGTGTTTCACCTAGGCTATAAAGCAGTTAATGGTACACACACACACACACACACACTCACGTGCACATGCATGCATATATACATACATACACACATACACGCAAACACACAGACACACACACAAACACTATTCAACTAACTGTAGTTTCATGTTCAGATATCGTTAACATTTATCTTGGGGGGAAAAAGAGAAAGAGAAAGGAAAGCGTGTGGAAAGCCTTTCTACACGCTCAATCAGTGCACTTTCTGAAGAAGTAACCCGATTCAATAACCCAAATGGAGTGTCTGGAAACATTACCATATATGTCCGGTAATGTACTTATTTGAGACGGCATTCTCATGTTAATGTGGAACTGTTAAATGAGGAATTAAGCCAATTAACTCCAGGAATGTCTCCTGATGTGGCTCCGTTGCCTGGTTACGGATGTGGCAGGGAGTGTTTTAGCTTAATTTTCCACAGAAGAACCTTTCATGGGCGCACATTTACATCCAGCTGCTCTCCCACACTCGCGGAGAGACGGAAGTGCGCGCAGAATGAAAACGATGTGGCGGCGGAGAGAGCGGTGTTTTACCCGAGGCCCCGATGTTGAAGCAGGCGCACGCCGCTGTTTTGTTTGGCCAGCCCGTGGCTGTCACGTGTTCACAGTTCAGCGCCTGGCTGAGTGACACATTAAATAATTCAGCGATGATTGCTTGGCCTCTTCCCGCTTTTGTAGGGTGATGTTTGACAGCTGCTGATGGCATCCGTGGTAAAGACAAACGGCGTCTACATCTCTGTCGATGGAAAGGATGCTGGTAGCGCACGTCAATGTTGACCGTTTGTTTTGGTTAAAAATGCCAGCGTGTCCTGTAGAAGCCGGCAGTGAGGGACTAGAGGCCGGAGATTGACTGCAGGCATTTAGCGGAGGCAGTTATCCAGAGTAACACTTACAGCTTAGCTACATATTTTACGTACTGTCCATTTATACAGCTGGACATTCAGGCAATTCAGGTTAAGTGCCTTGCTCGAGGGTACAGCAGCGGCCAAACCTGTAACCCCTGAGTTGCAAGCCCAGTTCCCTAACCGCTAGGCCACGCTGCCCACTGTAATGTACGAGAGACGATCACTTCCTTTTGTGTGTTCTGTAGAAACAGACAGTGAGTGGTTACAGACTGGACACAGACTATATGAGAGACGTTGGCAGACTTTGAATCAGGAGAGAGTGGAGATGTACTATTAGCTGGACCATGACTTGCTTTAAAAGGAGATGGAATATCTCATTCGGACTTTCCTGAAATAATAAAGGACAAATAAAATAAATAAAACTATAGTATGAGGGACTGTGACTGTTGTGTGTGTCCTGTAGAAGCAGACTGTGATTTACTACACTTTGGGGGACTGTGACTGTTGTGTGTGCCCTTGTAGCAAGGTGGCAGGGGTGGCCACCATGCCAGGTGGTGAGTGGATGAAAGACCAAACAAAATAATTACGGTTCGATAGGTCAACGGCCAATTTATTCTCCTTTTACAAAATAATTAAAACAAAACACGAAAATAAAGCAGTTAAATCCAAAATTATGCAATCAAGGGAAACGGTAACAAAAACCTGCACTTCTGCCTCCATGCCCCAAAAACTCCCCTCCAGGCATGGCAGGCTGTGCTTTTATAATGGCCTAACGAATGCAATGGCTCACAGCTGAGTTGATTGCTCATTAGCCAAGTCCAAGGCCCTGTAGTCCTCTCCAGGCTGTGGGGGAACAGGAACACCGGGCAACAGCCAAAAGGGAGGCGCAGCCCTCTCTACTCCTCCCTCCACCTCTCCCAGTGTCACAGCCCTGTAGAAGCAGAAGGTGATTTACTACAGTATGCGAGACTGGGACTGTTGTGTGTGTCCTGTAGAAGCAGAAGGTGAGTCTGGAGACAGAGCTGCAATGCCTGAGGGAGGCTGGGGGAGCCCTGGAGTCTCAGCTCCACTGTCTGAAGATGGTTCCTCTTCTGTTTCAGTTCCACATCCAGATCATAGACAGGGGTGAGTATCAAATATCGAAATTGAAACCTTTATCTATGCAGGGAAAGCCTCATTTGCAGTGGGGCCCTGCTACAAGGTACAAGGAAACACATTATATTAAAAGTAGTGATAGGGAGGTAGTACCGGAGGGACATTCTCTTAGGACGTACAAACCAAAGTTAATATCTGTCCTTCAACCCAACGCCTGTCTACCATTATACAAACCAAAGTCACTATCTGTCCTGAAACCCTGAAACCCTGAAAACATACAAACCAAAGTTAATATCTGTCCTTCAACCCAACGCCTGTCTACCATTATACAAACCAAAGTCACTATCTGTCCTGAAACCCAATACCTGTCTACTCTCATACACACCAAGGCCACTATCTGTCCTTAAACTGAATGCCCATCTACTCTCAAACAAACCAAGATCACTATCTGCCCTTAAACCAAACACCCATCTACTCTCATACAAACCAAGATCACTATCTGCCCTTAAACCCAACGCCCATCTACTCTGAAACACACCAAGGTCACTATCTGTCCTTAAACCCAACGCCCATCTACTCTGAAACACACCAAGGTCACTATCTGTCCTTAAACCCAACACCCATCTACTCTCAAACACACCAAGGTCACTATCTGTACTACAAAAACCCATCAGTGTACCCTCATATAAACCAAGGTCATTTCTTTGTGTGACGATAGACAGATGTTCGATAGTCTCTGCCAGACGACTGGAGTCATAAAAGACCAAGAGCAAGATGCCGCACGCGCCCATCCCCCCTCCCCTCCTCCACCTCCAGCTCAGTGCCGATCTTCGCTTGCTTCATCGTTATGTGTCCAAGGTTTAGACTTTGGAGTGGATAAATGAGATTGCAGAACAACTCGTCCATTCAGGGGGAGCTGCTGTGTACATAAATACGGATCTGGAGATTAGTGAAATTAGTTGGGAAAGTGCGCCATTATAAAGGAATAAGAGGAGATGCTTCTAGGCTGTTTATGGCTCAAATCCATCTTTGTAAAGGGGTTTGTTTGTCTTTGCTATTGACCGGGCCGTAAGCATTATTAAACTAAGTGTCTTTTTGGTTTAAGACTTTAAGGCTAGTTGTAAACTTTAGACTGATATGGCATACATGTTTTAGCCATGTGACAGTATGGGGCTGATGTCACTAATCCACACAATACTGATTACACCTCATCTGAGGGTTTTAGCCCTCACCCGGAACTCTTTGTTAATCCCAGCCACTCTGAAGGCCAGGATGGCCAATTTGCCACTGTGTGACACCAGAAATACCTGGTGAGTTGACCGCTGTTCAATGACAATGATTTTGTGTTCAGCAAAAACAGGAACATTAAAGTTTTTCAAAACCATATTTATGACTTCCTGCAGTTGAAGTGTTGTCGCAAATACAGTATATATATGCCATTTAGCATGTATATGTATTCCCAGTGGGAATTGAACCCACAACCTAAGTGTTGCCAATGCTGTGCTCTACCTACTGAGCCACACAGAACCACTTGCGTGACTAGTGAACAATACACTCGCAGCGAAGAATTGCCAATGTCGCTAAAATCATACTCCCAACAAGCTGTATTTTATAGGCCTGCTCAACAAGGCAGGTACGGTTAGCGTATAATGTTACTAGCACCATATGCGTCAAACTAATAAGAACTATCATCTGTATTGTATTATATTGGACAGTGAAACATAGCGTGCTACAATATAGATTTATAAAGACAAAGACAGGCAGGCAGTGTGGTATAATGGTTAGGGAACTGGGCTTATAACGTTAAGGTTGCAGGTTCAATCCCCAGGTAGGACACTGCCGTTGTACCCTTGAACAAGGTACTTAACCTGAATTGCTTCAGTTAATATCCAGCTGTATAAATGGATTGTAAAGAAATGTAAACAAAAAACTGCTCTGGATAAGAGCGTCTGCTAAATGCCTATAATGTAATGTAATGTAAAAATGCAATGAGGCTCCTGTAGTCCAAGGCTTTAACTCCAACCATGTAGGGCAGCAGTGTAGCGTAACAGGGAACTGGGCTTGTGACTGAGAGGTTGCAGGTTTGGTTCCCAGGGCACTGCCGTTGTACCCTTGAGCAATGTACTTAACCTGAATTGCTTCAGTAAATATCCAGCTGTCGAAATAGTTTGTACGTGAAGAGATATGAACTGTGTAAGTCGCTCTGGATAAGGGCGTCCGCTAAATGCCTGTAATTACGTAATGCTGCGTGAAAGCAGAGGCCATGCGTACTGCTTTCAAACTCTTTGTGTGGACTCGTCAGTGGCGGAGCCGACACTCCTCTTATCAGGGCTATTACTGCCTGATCACCTCTTTTCTGCAACTGCCAATAGAGCGGTCCTGATACCGTCCGCACGCTGCAGTCCTTCAGGCGCTTGCTTTACAGCGCGACGCTGCACCAAGTCCTGGAATTGCATCATGAGCTTGTTACGAGCCCGATCACCTGCCTCTTTATGCAAATCTCTTGTCAACTTGACCAGATTGTAGAACTGGCACATTTGCATAATGAATGGGTCCTTCCCCTCCCCTCTCATTGCTAAATGGCTTGGCTTAATTGGACAGCATATCCAAAGCAGCATACAGATATTCAACCTTTTCGTTTATCTAATAATTGGGGTCGTAATTTTATGGAATGAGTTGCCAGTTTGTATTAGGGCCTCTGACTCAGTGTCATCTTTTAAATCTTGTTTAAAGACACGTTTTTAACTTGTTTATTTTTTTTTTTTAAAAGTCCAACACTTTTAAACAGTTTTTTTTAACTTGTTTGAACTTGTTTTAAATTGCTGTTGCTGTTTTTATTATCTGTTTTAATTTATTTTGTTTTTATTTCACTCTTTATGGAATTTCTTCTGTGAAGTGCTCTGTAACACTCTATGAATAAAATTTGTATTATTATTATTAATATTAATAATTATTCATATTATTATTATTAATAATAATCCTGCAGTGGACTGGCATCCAATCAGGTAAGATCCTCAAAATTATGCAGATTTTCTCTGGACTCAGGCATCCAAATCACTGGGTCCACATATACTGAAAATGATCTGACTCAAAAAAGCATTAAATGTCTATATTATATATTATATATTATGTCTGTGAGAAATTGGACTGTTTTTAGTTTGTCCTTGATGTCATGTGGTAGGGCTTCATAAAAAGGAATGCTGTTGTCCTTTAATGGTTCTGGCACTTGATTTGTTGTAACTAGAAGGTAAAAAGTACATATGAAGTACATATAAAGTTATATACATGGAATTCTTTTATTTATTTAATGCATGTAACTAATGGTGTCTCCTAAACTACAGTAGTAAAGGCTACTACTACTACTGCCACCACTAATGCAACAACTAGCCCCACCACTGTTACTGCTACTACTACAGCTAAAGGAGAATGAGATGTTTCATTCAGTTGCCACTTCTTGACTGCATCCGTTGCTGAGGCAAACACAAGCAGTACTCCATAGCAGGCCTATCCCATAGCAGGCTGCAAAATTAGTGCTCTGATTGAATCAAGGATGAAATGAGTCAGAGGGCAGCATGTGCCTTGGTTTAGCAGGAGGCAGCCTTCCCACCATTGCTAAACCCCCCTTCAATTTGCTTTCACTTTCCTGGATTTGAACCTGCAATATTCTGGTTACACTGGTTACACTTTCCTTCCCTGTTCTCTCTCTCTCTCTCTCTCTCTCTCTCTCTCTCTCTCTCTCTCTCTCTCTCTCTCTCTCTCTCTCTCTCCCTCCCTCCCTCCCTCCCTCCCTCATCTCTATTCCTCTCTCCCTCTGTCTCTGTCTCTCTCTGTGAAGGAAACAGTGTGGCACAGAAGCAGAGTCTGGCGATCGATTCTCTGATGAAGTGAGAGCCTGGCTGAAACATAAAACTGCAGGTATGGTAACCCTAGCAACCACAGCACCTCAACGCTCTCTCGGTGTATTTGGTATTTTTGTTACCTATTGTAACATTGATTATGCTGCCAACGCCTAACACCATAAACACAATACACACACACCACCATGACACCTAATAACAAGGACCACAATGGAGTGTCATCCTTGATATGTCTTTTTAAAATGTACATGCACATCAGGATGTAACCATGTATTGTCATTAAGTGAAATGTCAAATAAACTAAACTAAACTAAAGTGGGATGGTGACTTAAAGAGGTAAAAATCCTGGCATGGCTATCTCACTTGTTCATCCCATCTTTGTACTGTGCAACTGGGCCCCTCGAGGGTTCACAGCTTTCCTGGTTCATGGGTGGAAAAGAACACCCCCAACAACAAGGCTGTCTGCTGTGTTCCATCGCAAGACAAGAACGATTTGATGAAATTGTGATAATGTACTGAAGTAGCCTGCCCTATGAGGAGTTTGATTTGGGGGTTCTCCTGTTTTATCATTCTTAAATATTTGCTCAGCAGATAGCAGATGTCTTTCTCATCACAGTGACTGGATGCAATGGGCTGTGCGCCCACAGCTTGGTCACGGCAGGAAATTGGCCACCATCCCTTCTTAGTTATCTGACCTTCCAGAATACTTCGCTCTGCCGCTTGACACCCCCCCCCAGTTCCCCAGGGTTCCTTTTGTTTGCCGTGTCTCCCACTTGGCAGTGGTCACCACTCCCCAGGGCACCGTCTGCTTGGTCACCTTCAGTGCCATCATTTTAACATCCCTTTGAAAGTAAGGAGAAAGGTGCTTAGGCATTAAAAAATAGCCGCAACTGCACAGGTCTGAATAATGGTCTGGCCAAAATCACATGTTCCATAAAGGTTCAATGATGTTTAGATCTGGTGACTGGGGAGGCCATGGAAGGTGTTTGACTTCATCCTTGGAACCACTCTTGAATCCATGCAGCAGTGTGTATGGGGACATCATTGTCTTGGAATATGGGAACAATGTTTGCACCATAGTGGTTGAGAACCGCTGGCTATGTGATCGATCAAACTCTGTGGTTTGCTTGTTTTGTGTGGGTTTCTTTCAGGGTAAAGATGACGGGAATGCGGGGATGGTGAAAGCTGTAAAAGTGAACAGCGCGGGCCTCCCCACGTCACGCACTGCACTGACGCACTGAACAGAGACGGGACGCACTTTACACTGAGGGCCCTGGAAACGGCTCAACGGCAGCTTCCTGCGTTCGCTCCTTTCTTTCTTTCCTTCTTCCATTTGGTCATTTGTTTGTTTGGGTTGTTTATTGGGTGTCTTCGTTTAGTGCGGGGGTATTGAAATCCAGGCCTCGAGGCCCGCAGTGTCTGCAGGTATTTGCTCCAACCACGCACTACACCACCTGATTTTGAATTTCTTAACCTCCTTGGTGCAGGAAGCGAGCTAAATAGTGAAATCAGGTGGTGTAGTGCGTGGTTGGAGCAAATACCTGCAGACACTGCGGACCTCGAGGCCTGGATTTCAATACCCCTGGTTTAGTGGATTGGTTCTTCTCTATTGGTCAGTTCTCAGATCTTACTTCTCAATACCTTGTTCGGTGAGGTTTCATTTAAATGTGAAGAGTCTTATTATTAGTCTTATTATGCTGTAAATACCTGCCTTAAAAGGTAATGTACTGTACTACTCCGCATGGAACAAAGCTTCAGCAAACGAACACTTCAGTTGTTTAAAAAAAAGACTATCCAGTCTGCTGTAACATTGCAGCAATGTTGCTTTTGCACTTTTGACGCTAGAAGTCAGCTGCATGCTTATGCACTAAAACTCACATCGCTCAAATATTGAAGTGATGATGGATATTTTTATTCAGTTTTATTAATAGATTTCTGTGCTGTAAATGTGTAGGGTTTCATTTTAAATGTGGGGGGAACTGCACTAAATTACTTTAAAGGGTAAATTATATCTCAAATGTGGCTAGAAGAATTCCAATTTGATACAAAGTTTTTGTGATTTGCACCTTTGGAAATGCACTACATTGATTTTTAAAATGATTATTATTATCTGCACTCAAAATGGCCACCCCTTTGAAATTCCCTCGAAACAAGACTTCAGCCGAGTTGCCCATTTGGGGCAAAGATTTTTAATTCTTAGAAATTGTCAGTGGGGGCATACTGTTCTAGTGTGTGGGTGGGCCCCGCGGTCTGGTGTCAAATCTGGACCATGGCACAGCACACAGCCAAAAGGGTAGCACGAAATTGGCCAGGGTAGCGCTGCCCAGGAATTTCAGCCAGAGTGGATGTGCATGTCTCCTCGTGAATGATCAACCCCCTCTGATCAATCAGGTGTCCACAGTCTGCCTCTACGAGCTACACAGGTGTCCTCCACCGACTCAATGTCTGTGTGAGATTAACTGAAGGACTGCGTCATGGTAGAAGCAGCGGCTTGACATGTTTCGGAGGGGAGCACATATTCTCTCCCAGACTGGCAGAGGAGGCTGCAGCGATGACAATGAACACATACAATATGGGCATTCCAAATTGGACGAAAAATAGGGTTGAAATAAACAAATATTTAAATACAATTTTAATGGTCAGTGGTGTGGTTCTCAGTTAGCCTGTCTGTGCAAGCTAGGGAGACTTACAGAACACATTTTCTGGGTTCATCAACATTTCCCTGGGAATCTGGAGGTGTGGAATAAACCCCCATACTTTGTAAGTCTTCGTGGCTCAGACATGAGCGCCTGTCTGGCTGTCTTGCTGATTCGGAGTGGTTGTGTGGCACATAAACACAGCATTAGGCCTCACACACACATAAAGGCCTTACTCACACAGTGCATCCTCTACTCTGCCTTTGTATTATCCCCTCACTTGACAGATTTCAGGGCTGATATGCTGACACTGGCTAATGTGCTGATTGTGTTGGAAAATACACAACAATTGGCTCATTTACTCAGATCGCTGTGTGTGTTCATACATATCATTTGTTGTTCAGATTTGAAATTAACAAATAAAATGCAAGCTTCCTGATCATTCTGTCTCTTTGTTTTTATCGTAGCTCATTTTTTTATATCTTTTTGATGGAGGCAGGGTAAGCCTGCACCCAAAGATTACTCAGTTATGTGGTTGTTCAGGCTTCCTAACATGACAGACTAAATATTCTGTCATTTTCTCAATTTCATGACTGGTGTGTGCAGTCATGCTTTAAAATAATATTTGACAAAAAAACATGTTCGACATTGAAAAACTGACAGACATTAAATGAAAAAGATGACTGCGTAGTACTAATCATAAAAGTACTAATCATCTGTAATGCTTTTGCTGGTGTCTCAATGACAACTGGTGAGGTACAGAATCGTACCCATATTGTTCCAGCCGATGCTTTTGAATTGGGAGCCTGCTTTCAGCTGCATGAGGAGATTAATGTTGTCAGCCCAGCACTGAGTGATTCGTGCTTATGAATAGTTATTAAACTGCTTTGCATCAAGTATTACAGCATTGCTCCGTAGCAGCCGTGAGGCTCAAGAAAGGGGCTCTCACTGTACAGGAAAAATGTATTTCATCCAGCCTCAGAAATACCGTAAGTAAGGGACAGTGACTGAAATATACCGCTGACACTGCACAGCTCATGAGCCAAATATGCTAAGTCGTTAGGTGTGGTTCTTACAGTACAAGATGAAAATGGTAACGGCAGTACTGAAATGGGCTTTCCGCTTAATTGCGTGGCAGCATTGTTACGGCGGAGCAGCGCACTAGATTTTTAATCTGCAAGGTCAAATTACAATGTAATGCAATGTAACATTAAAAAGGAAATGAACTCAGCGCAGTGCAAATCAACTTTCAATGTGCAAATTTATTGGCATATGAAACAGGTTGCATTATCCAACTACAGTAATATGGGCATTCATTTGAAACTCATAATGTATCCAAAAAAAGACAGAGGTGTGCCACAGTGGTGGAAGAACTGGGTTCGTTATCAGAAGATTTTTATCTAAAGGTACTTAGCCTGCATTACTCTTGTAAAATGGCCACGAATGGAAACTGTCTGGCCGGTCACTTTACAGGGTCACAGCAAAGAGCCGGAATGGCGGCCCGTTAGATAAAGCTCACGGGCGTCCCTGTTTGGCAGGACTCCATGGTGGGATGGGGGAAAGGGGGAATAGGGGATGCCATCTGTGAGGTGCTGAAGTGTATCGTGGTGGGGCATATGGTAGAGGGTACCTCAGCACCACTTCAACTCTTCTGCTCGGAGGCTCAGTCGAGCTCAAGTCGAATCTGTAGATCGCAGATTGATTCCTGCACTCTCAGGAAAAGAAGGTACCATGTTGTGCCTATTAAAGCGCAAACGCTTGTCACTGTGGAAGTACCCCTGTAGGGTACTGAATTGTACCTTTAGTCAGAAGAACATAATTGTACCCTTGCGAGAAAAATAATGTTGCTGAAAAGAAGATTTAACTGCGGTGATACAGTCAATAGGGTTCTGTACTCCCACGCACAGGACCGTGCCCTGGGGGATTCAGAGCCACGGTGACCCAACCAATCCCTCTGCCCTCTGCTCCGCTTTTCCATCTCACATTGTGCCTGATGTCACTTGCATTGCCTCCCGGTACTGCACTCTGTGATAATTAATTTGTTACGTGTGTGTACGTGTGTCTATATATCAGTCAAGTTTCTCACAAGGTATTTGTGTGTGTGTGTGTGTGTGTGCATATATACTGTATATATATATATATATATATATAGCGTGAAAGAGAGAAAAAAATCTCTTCAGAACAACTATTCTGACATTCTGATATCAGGACTACATTGAGCAGACACACTGAAAATCCATCTGTCAGACAAGGGGTTTCTCCACCAGTCCATATGTGGCAGGGTGTTTTTATTGGCGGGGGGAGGGGAGCTGGGGCGGAGCGGGGGTCTCGCCCCCAGGCCCTGGCGTCTGCCGCCTGTCTGGCAGCTCCTCACACACTTCCACGCACTTCCTGCCAAACTCCCGCGCCCCGCCCGCTTCAGCGACCGCACTTGGCACCTGCGGTCCACTCCTTGGTGTTCTGCGGAGCTGGGGGGAGGTGTTGGTGGGTGGAGGGTGGAGGGTGTTGACGAGGAATTACTAAATTACCTCTCAGCAGGAACTAGAGGATATTGTATTCTAATAGACAAGGAAGCACTGGCTGGTTAGTTTTGTTTTAATTTCTGTTTCAGTAGCATTGAGTCTACCGTACAATACATATACAGTACTGTGTAGTTTTGGGGATGCACGAAAGTACTTTTTTGTACAAAGTAAGTCCTAATAGGGTTTTTGTATGATATTTTATTTGTCACAAGTGATTGAAACATCTCACAAAGCATTCACAAGACAGGAAACCTATTAGAAGGAGAGCCTATGTTGCTCTACTCATGTTGAAAGGTTCAGAGAGACTGAAAGGAGCACTCTGGTAAAAATAAATCTATAATTTCATATACTGTATAATAATGCATGAAACATCTGGATGGCTGAGAGCGATGCCCCCCAAAGAGCAGGTTTCCCAGAGCCGAACCCCCACCTCGACTGCCAGTGATGTGGGTGAACCCAAGGCAGCTCTGGGCTACTGGAAGGGTCCTCAGTGGATCTCAGATCTACCCCTCTGCATCTGAAACAGGGAAAGACTCAGGCCCGGGGCCCGGGAACCGGAGGGCGTGGAGGGAGAACGACGCCCGAGCAAGAATGACACAAGGTTTCTAATAAACTACGTGCCAGAGCAGAATTAAAAACATTCAGAGGAAAAAACTTTTCACGAAACCCCGTCAGTGACAGAGACTCAACTGAAGCCTGTCTGTTTACATGAAATGGTTAGTCCCCTGAGTATCTGGGCGATGATGTGCATATCCACACTGAGTAAAACCATATACATTTATTGTATCATACTGCATTTATTACAGTGAACATAGGGTTTTACTGGTTCAATTGGTAGTAAGATACAGTATATATACATTTATATATAAGGAGGACAGGCCTCACAACTAAAATATTGATTACCATTTCATAAACATTTCCCTCCACCCTGTGCAGCGATTGGAAGAGTGGTTTTCTCCAGGGGACCAGGGAGAGGTATGAATCATTTGTTAGTGCTGTGCGTCGATGCTCTGTTGTCATAAAGCATTAGTTTGCCACAGGGAAAAGGCCTTTACATGTTCCTGCTGTAGAAAGGGCTGTGTGTTAGTTATCGCCGCAGTGATTTACAGCTGGAACCCACACCTTGAAAGACCTCCACCCCATTGAGTGTAATAGCTTTGCTTATCCCCAGAGTAGTGGATTAGCTATAATACCCTCTGCAATATAAATTATGTTACAGAGCACTCCCTGGAGAAGCTTTGAGGGAAATGATCAGGCAATGGACATTTGTCAGTTACTAAAACATTTAACTTTCCGTGCATATTTCTTACATTTAACATGAAACATCATAGCAGCTTTGATATTCCTAAATTATGGTGTAGTTTGTTTAAATAAGAGATAGCATATGATTCAATTACAACAAATGTCAGTGATGTGTACCAATTGTATGAATTGTGGCTGAGTTGTTTTGAGAAGCTTAGTACGATTTTAAGGGGGGGTGGTGGGGGGGGGGGGGGGGTAGGAGAAGGGTAAAACGATTCACATTTATTATTAATCTTAGTCATAAGTACTCTTCTCTGTAATCGCTCACAGATTTAACTTTGAATAAGATTAAGTAAATCCTGAAAGACTTGTATCGCTAGTAGAAGATAGATTAAGTCCCTTGTCTGTTCTCTCAGATATGGGGGTAAGGCAGTACCCTCACACAGACAGAAAAAGATCCATCTGTTTTGAATTAAATTATCATCATTCAGAGTCCCTTAATAGTCATGAATATGCAATGGAATATATATATATATATATAAAGTGGTTTATTTTCTGGTATTGGACATTTCTCAAATAACCTTCTGCAGTTTGGGTATGTTGTCCTTGAATATCTTTGTGGTTGTACCAGGTGTAGACTTTGACTGATGGCTTGTCAGAAAGTTTTCATAATAGAAAAGAGGCTTTTGGCTCTGCGCACAGCTTCACAGGTCCACAGATCAGCTGTGACGCTGAATAACTGGCCCAGGAATTACATGTTTTTTACGGACAATTCAAAACGTGTAAAGATGCTAAATCACCAGGAAAACTGGTGAGGCATTTTCAAAAATATTTCCTGTACCATTTTGTCAGGTAGCTAGACATCAATGGGAGATTTGCACCAGTGTAAAAGATATACCTCTGCACAGAGGAGCTTTCATGTGGAATGAACCCTAGGGTGATACAGAAACGTCCTGCCAGTTTACACAACCTGTGCCTCAATGGTTTTAGTATCTCATGTAATAGTGCTGTAAATTACAGTAGTGCGCAAGTCATAGACATGATTTCCCCATTGTATGACCACAGTTACTCACAAGCAGAAGGCTGCAGGTTCCTCTCCCCCAGTGACGAACTGCTGTTGTACCCTTGAGCAAAATATGTAACCTGATTTGCTTCGAAGGGTACCTAGCATTGGATATGAATAAATAATAGGCAAACAACAACCTACACAAGTCATCCATGATACAGACAAACACTGAGAAAATAAACACTTTTTTTAACATAAGCATTATGCTTAGTTCTACTGTGGATCTATGAAACACAAACATTCTTGCTATTGCCATTAATGTTCTGCACAATCCAGAACTATGCAGTCAGTGCCAATCCCATCAAACGGTCGCCAGTCTGTTTCACCCAGCGGTTTTGCTGCATGACTGTAGATCACTGCCCCCTCCCCTACCCCCATGGGGGACGTGCTGCATATGTTGCAAATAAAGCATGCTGTAATCTGTGTCTCTGGCGTCACTCAAACGCACTGAGGGAAACATTTGGCTGCATGCAATTAATTCATGGTGAAAATCTAGGCCACAGTCAAGTATTTATTTTGACTCATTTCCATATTCCTCCATGTGGAAAATCTCACTCGTCACTCACACTCCTTTTAATGCCACCAGCAGCAGCACTATCGGCATAATCTGGGTTACCTTCAGTGATGCAGCGGCCTTAAACTCTGGGTATCTTTGCATCACTGAAAAATACTGAATCCTGTCTCATTTCAGAGTTGGATAGTCCTCTCTAACATCTTCCCTCCATCCCAGTTCATTCCTCCAGTTTGTTTTCCTCTCTTTTTGGGGTTTGAAACTTTCCCTGAAGCTGTTTGTGATCCGCACATCCAGGCAGACACCGAAGAAACATGTGTGCCACTTCCTGTTTATGATTTCCCTTCAAAGAAATATAGAAAGGCCCTCGCAGCAAACATCTTGGTGAATGGATAGAATAAGGTTTCATTCCTATAAAACTCTGATCATCAAAAAGGGACCCACAAACAAATACATTTACTTGTGCACATCTCATAAAACCTCTGCTGTAGGCCTTTGTCGAGAGCAGTAACGTTGTCCCTCTTGCTAGTATGGAGAGCCCACAGAATAGAAGGCCACACTTGAACATGAGGAAGGAAGTCAGGCCACTCTCCCCCTACAGGACAGATCAGTAACAGCAGCATCAGCATCAGTCTGGCCTGCATCAGGGCCCATATGTATAAAGCGTCTCAGAGTAGGAGTGCTGATCTAGGATCAGTTTCGCCTGTTAACTCATAATGCATATGGTTAGGATATGGACAGGCGAAACATGATCCTAGATCAGCACTCATACTCTGAGATAATTACAGGCCCAAAGCTCCTCTTGCGAAAGTGTGCAACAAGCAGTAGTGTTTCATCATGGTTAAGAGACTAAGCCTGTTACACCCAAAAGTCTGCAGGGTTGATTCTCATGATGGGCCACTGGAGGGCAAGCCACTATGGGGACTGGTTCAGTAAACACCCAGTTGTGTAAATGGAATTTATGTGCACATGTTGTAAATAAATAAAAATACAATGTAAATGAAAGTCACCTGAAGTAAGGGTGCTTATCCAGTAAATATATAATAGAAGTGATTCATACATGCCTGCGATGGATTCGCGACCTGTCCAAGGTGTATTCCTGCCTCTCGCCGGGTGCTGGGATCTCAGCCCCCCGCGACCCTGAAAATATTAGATAATGGATGGATGGATGGATGGATTCATACATGCATTGTGCATATATGCAGTCATGTGACTCCACAACTCAAATTGGAAGCTTTCATCCTCAAAGCTCCAAAGCCCCTCTCAATGTTCCGAGAATGGAGATGTGTGCATATTATGCATTTACACAGCTGGATATTTCTGAAGCATTTTGGGTGCTACATTACAGGCATTTGGATCTTTCCAGAAACAAAGTGTTGTAGGGTGCTACCTAGCTCAAGGGTACAACAGCACGCTCCCACCTGGGAATCAAATCTGAAACCTTTGAGCCTACATTTCTTCAACCTGTATATTACACTGCCACAATACAAATCATTCTACTTCTGAATTAAAGTAGTACTTAGTCACCACTAATGAAATTCCCTTTCCGAGAAGAGAACAAAACCCCACTAGACTACATGTCACTTTGTCACATACTCTATTGTCATTTTCAATATGTATCATTTCCTCTGGTGTGCATGTAAATGAGAAGTCTCGACAGCTCTCACACATTGTATTTCCTTTCATTATAGCCGATTACAATGGCACCATGTTGCCTGCTCTTTTTACACCGACGGATGCTGGATTTAGCGTCCCATGTTTGTTTGGAAAGACAGACTTTTTTTTTAAACCGTTGAGAGTGCGGGTATGCAACTGTGCAGGAGTCCGTTACCACACCACTAATGTGTGCTGTCCGTTTTCGAGAACCTTTCATTACTGATATTCTGGTCAGGTGTGCCCGTGCCCTTTTTTTGAGAGGACTGGATTTTCCCCACACCGGCGCGGCTGCGTCTGAGTCTGAATGTATGTGGTCTGTTTTGCCTTGCGCTGTAGATGGCTGACGTCCCATGTGGGCGGAGTGCTGTCAGCGTGCCGGTTTGCAGACAGCCGATCGGAGCTGTGGAGCTGTCCATGCCTGGGCTATGCGTCTTGCGTTTTAGGGAGTCGTTAGGTTAGAATAATCTGAACTTTTTCGAGCGGGGCTTGAATTCCAAATATTTTTGTTTTTATCGGATGACAAGTTGTTTTAGACTGGACTCGAATTTTTTGCGTCATCCTCTTGGCGAAGAAACGTCACCGTGTCTCGCAAATCTTTCACAGCATCCCGAGTTGAGGTGTGTTCTTATGAAGATCTGACAGAAATCGACCGACGTGGCTGGAAAGGAGATAAATTCGTTTCCCCCTGTTAGCAGACTGCCAGCACAACACCCGCACGCGTTTGGTCGGAATGGACTAGAAGACGATGCAACGTGAGTTATCAGTCTCTGCTAATAATTGTGTACGTCAATCCTTATTGCAAACATGTGTTACTTAGCGAGATGGAACTGCAGCATTTCCTGATTTCTTCCTGCCGCGTCGTCTCAGACCTCGCTCTGCACTGCATTCTAGAATATACCAGAAGTGTAAAACCGGCTAGGTGTCACTTTTTATGGAATTATAGCTAAGTAAATGCAACTATGCACGCGCCGGCCGAGATCAAACGTTTTCAGGACCATCCCAAGTAAACGTTTTCGTGCCGTGAACGTGGTCTGCTGCAGCGTTATTTTGCTGTGCGTGTCAAATTGTTGCAATGCATAATTGATAGATGCAGTATGCGAATACTCATCAATTGGGATGAGTATTAGCTCGCCTCAACAGCTAGTTCGATAGTTCTAGTCCGATAGACGTGTGTCGCTGACTAGCAGCTATGTGGTTTGATCAGTTGTTGCTAGTTAGCTAGATATGTTGCAGAGCGAGGCCGCTTTAGATACATTAGCAGTGGCTTGCTAGCCATCTGGTAAATCTCGTATGTCACCCTAAATGCAAGTCTCGTATTGCAAATTTGTGTGCATTTTTCAAAGTAGCATTTCATTCCAAATTACCCGTTGGTGACGGCACAAGGTAAATATTGACAATATCATGCAGCTAATATGTATTCACTTCCGTTCAGCCAGCCTCACCCATGCCATGCGTTTAGCAGGCAATACTTCAGTAACGTTAGATTTTCCATCGACTTGCCTCGAGGTTATTTTTCCTGCCGAGTTTATCCCATTCGTTCGCTTTGCTAACAAGCGGTGAGTCAAATGCTATGTTGTCTAGCTACATCATTGTGATGGGAATTCTATAAAGCTAACATCCTGGGCCATGTGTTCCGTTGGTGCAGAGCTCAACATTGCAGGCTTTGAAACCGAAGGGTGGGGTTGGGCAGCAGAGACCGCACGAACAGAACCCCCAAACAGTTCGGATCTGCTTCCTACTTTCACACCCGGTATTACGCACTTCATTCTGCAGTTTTCAGTCTTAAATTTGCATCTCCGATGTGGCCACGATGCTTTAGTAGTAGACGTTGTAATCGCACATCAATCTATTAGAAGGGCTTGAATCATTTTTTTAAATTGACACATCGTTACGTATGTCTTACCCACGGGGGATCAATTATACACACTAATTACTGTAATTAAAACAAATGCTGATTGCTTACAGGTTATTATTAGAAACACTGGAACTAGGTTAAATATACGAGTGAAATGCAATTTGGCTGAAATCCCGCTGTATTTATTAAACCGTTAAAAAAAAACATGAATCTCAAGAGGACAACTCTAAAGAGGGTAATCAAAAGTCCCCCGTGTTGACCAAAGATTGTTTCCAGACTGATAATTTGAGTGGGGATAAATTTGCCACAGAAGTAAGCAGGAAGAAGTACATTAACATTTGATTAATGGCGATAGGCCATTCAGCACACACTGACTAGCCATTTTGCCCTGTCTATAATAGTACCGTAACGACAGTTTATGCGTTTCAAGTGCCCCCTCAAATCCATTAATAATAAGCAAGAAATGGTGCCATAATATCTCATGCATGTATGACACTGAAATGTGAATGAGTGCAGAAATGCTGGTTGGAAAACAGGAGAGTATAGTGTTTTGCGGTGAACTCTATGTGCTTATGTCATTCCACTTTACCCCTGCTCAACACCAAAGGACAGGACCTTTTTTTTTTAATGCCTAAACATCAGGCCAACAAGACAACACAATGGAGAGATTAGGCACGAGAGGATGATGTAACCTTGCTTGGCTGCCTGGTGGCCTCCTACATACTGTAGGCTCATGGAATGCACGGTGAATATTCAAATAGACTTTAGATCACGTGAGTCATGATCCGACTGCCAATGAGAGATAAGGCGCAGTATGCAATGGTCCAACTCCCTGCTCCCCACCGTAAATATGGTATCACTACATAATTCAGCAGAGGAAGCTGCATTTAATCATCCTGTAGCAGATTTCCGCACTTGCATAAATGGTGATCAATTCTAGCCTGTGTCATATCCAGCATAATTTGCTATTTGAGTGTGTGACGTATGATGATGTTAAGCATGTACGCAGAGACATACAGTGTAGAGCTGGTTGTGTTGTGGAGTGCCTAATCATTAAAGCAGTGGTGATCGTGACATCATGGGTCAGTTCATCATAGCAGAGCTCTTAGTGTCAGCCACTGTGTTGATATTCTCATACATGCCTTGAGGTACACATCTTGTCGCCCATGGTTACTGTAAAAGAATGGTTGCCTTAGTGATGCGCCATAAGAATTGACATCCGAAGGCCTATCTCAGTCTCTCGCTCTTTCTCTCTCTCAGTGACTCTTACTCACTGTCTGTTTCTTTCTCTCCTTACCTCTGTCACTTTCTCTTTGCCTCCATCTATTTTTGTCGTAGTGAACGGTTTCGGGGTGGCTCTGGAAATGACCGCTTCCTTCTTACCCGCTAAACAGAGCATTTACGGAATGGCAGGGTTAATGGTCATCCTGCCTTTTCAGGTCAGCAGCTTGACCGAAAGCGACGGAGGGAAAAGCTGAGTCCGTCTGTGGTGTAATAATTCATCGTTTGCCACGCTCCAGATATGTCCTCGTAGCCCCATCTGGCAAGGACCCATATTGATGGAGTCTGCATCTCGCAGGGTATGGGCCTGCTGGGCTGAATTCTCATACGGTCAGCATTAGCACTATTATTGCAGAGGTGAAGGGGTAGTTGAGGTGAAGCCTATGTAGTGGACTACTGCTCCCATTTTCATTGCCTTCAAATGTGCAGAATGTAGAGCTACAGGCCTGAGACTGGATCACCTTTCACAGCAAACTCGTCCGTCCCGTCACTGTGAGGTGTTCACTACTCAAGGAGAACGTAGGCCACCGACTGCATGTTTAATAAGGCTGAGAGTCAGTATATATACAGTATATATATATATATATATATATATATCAGTATAGAATGCCCTGTCTGGAGGAAACTGTAAAACCTAATATTGCTAACTCTGAGAGCTGAGAGACACTTAACTGTCATTGTGAACTGGTTTTAGGGTTCTAACCCCAGAAAGGGGACCGGTGTTGCACTCTTTAGAAATGCATTGGTGACATGGTCCGCTAATGTGTGGCCAGAAGGCCCAGCGAAGTGGTAAGGGAGCGGAGATTTTTTACCAGAAGGTCGCTGGCTCAAATCCTGAGTTGGGCTCAAGGATTCTGTACTCTATGCAATGACAATAAAATAAATCTAATCTAATCTAGCTGTTGTATCCGTGAGCGTGGCACTTGGACTTGAATTGCCTCGAGTTAAGAGCAAACTCAGCTACGGTAAGGCTGTGTACTTAATGGATACAGTGTTAAAAAGTGTACGCTATGCATGATGCTCTGGATAAGAGCATCTGATAAGATGGCAAATTGACAGAAGGTGCAGGGGCACATTTCTACATATTATAGACTGTTGCTCTGGATAGAGGTGCCTGCAGCTCCAAGTTAATATTCATTAACATAGATGAAATTAAATGATAAAAGGTCAGCAGCTCATATCTGCATATGCTGATGTGATTTCCCGTAAATGGGTAATGGTGCTTTGGGTATGGGTCTGTCTTGTTGAGGGAAAACATCCATTATGGAATGTACTCAATGCAATTTTGATTTCATGGAGATATTTTTGGGCTGTTAAATGTAGGCTAAACATTTTGTAAAGGTAAAAGATTTTGGAGTATTGTTTTGTAAATATTTTTTTGTAAATTTCCCCACAATAAAAGCATTTTTTTTGTAGTATAAAGTATTTTTCTCTGTTTATGGGGTTGAAAGTGTCTAGTGCGTGTCCATGTGGTCTTCTGTTTTTGAGCGTGACGATGGCTGCTGCTCACAGAATTTGAAATTCTATTTTGGGCAGAGAGCCTTTTCAAATTCTACTTCTGAACCAACTGCTGCAGTCAGAATTACAAGTTAAATATGAACTCATTAGCATACACATGCTGACTCATTACTGTGGCCCATTGTATGTATTGATTTCTAAAATCATAACAATATATTGTAATGTATATACAATTACAGTGTATTGTTGTAATACATTATTCAATAATGACCGCATACAATCTTGCGCACCTTTGTCAACATGTCCATGTGCCTGTTTATCTTAGAGTGTGCACTCTTACCAGGGAAGACTGAATTAGCCACACCAGTGGCCCCTGCCTCGCCTTCCTATCGACCACTGAACAAACTTGACGTTAATCTGCTGTCTTTCCGGTTATACCTGCACTGGGCGTGAGAACTAGTGTCGTCACCGTGTAGCACACCAGACAACCGAACACACGTGGGCACATACTCTGGGGTCCAATATGTTTGGGTGGTTTTGTAGAGTGGACTCCAGGCTAGGATCAGCCGTGACCTCACTTTCTTGGGGATAGAAAGTAGACTGAGGTGGGGGACGGCACCCCGTAGCCCTTCTACTGTACCCTCCGTCCTCATTGGGCTTAAGGTTAAGGAATGGTGGAGGTGGACAGGTTAAAGGGCCAATGATGACCAATGTTACAGTAACATGGGTGTGGTCTAACTGAGGCAGGACAGGTCAGTGACCTGGAGTGCACCTGGGGAGGGGGGACATGCTGAGCAGGTTCCAGCTGTTTGCAGCTGCATGGAGTGAGGGGGGATGGCATGTCATGAGACCAGAGACCCAGTTGTGGCCCTTTTATACAAACACTGGTTTGTCCATGGCTGATTTTGCAGGTTATTATTCTACACTTGGAAGACAGATGTGTCCAGAAACAAACCCATGTGCTTCTTTACTGTTTGAGTCCACTGATATTTTTGAACAAGACAACAACAACAATAACAACAGCGACCACCTATACAATGGCACCTTGGAGGATGGCCTTAATGGAGTGTCGCCTGATTGGCCGGTCTATTTGTGCCATCGTCTGCCAGCTCTCCCATTTAATTGGTCTGATTTATACAGTGTAACAGACAGAGAAAGGGAGGGAAACGGAGGGGAAACCTTCTGGACCTTGGTGACTGTGGTGATGTGCGATTGTGCCATGGAGCAGTGACTGATTCTTAACAGTGAATTCTTAGACGGTGCACTGTTCTGTATCCATTACTGAACTCGTATTAAGCCACTTAAGATGTCCCCCCATGCTTTGCTCTTCGATTTCTGGCAGGGATACACACAGCCCTATTACTCCATGAGCCTTACAAAGGATAGGCTACATTGCTGGACTAGCTGGACAGGAAGTCATGCTTCCCCATGTCGAGGGCCCACAGGACTTGTACCAACACTAGAAACTACACATCCTCAAAATATTTATTGACCAGTTACTTGTATTTCTTTTGTCCAGTCTTTCATTTTGATGCCTTATTAATATGTTGCCTGACAGTGTTGAACAGTTATGTTCATCACATTGGTATTAACATTACCATTAGTTTGACAGCATTAGAAACCTTAATAATGAGGCTTTGTAGTCATGAAAAATGGTTATAGTAGTTATTGGAACTGTATGTTGCCATAGTGATTTTTTTTATATAATAATGTCATATACCTGGAGGTTATTTTTGGTAGTTTGCCTAGTTTTAGTAGCTTATGAATCATTTCATACCACCGGGGGAGTTTAAAATATAGCTTACATTTTGGTGAAAAAATATAACTTAAAAAAATGATCAAACTTATGTATATTTTTTATCAGATTCATCCACTGCTGCAAAGGTTTGCTCCTTGTGCTGTGCTTATGCTGACTATTTTTATCATTTCTTGTATCCTAGTGTTTGCATGTCATGTGTGGAATCTTGTATGGTACTCACATCTAGTGTACACTGATAGTTCAGCACCTCTTGGCTCGGTGTCTCGTGTAAGAGATTTGAAATCTCAAAGGGACTACCTGCAAAAACAAAGGGTGAATTGAAATTCTCAGCGACAGAAGTTCTTGTTTTATTTGCCAGTTGTTTTTTTCCCACACTTCCCTCCTTTTCAGCCGTAAACGGGCAGAAGAATAATGTCCGAGCAGCCTGACAGACCTGCCGGGTAAAATGCATTCAGTTGCAAATCCCTTCCTGTTTCTAGATCAGCATTTTTAAAGCGCACAGACGGTTCAATGGCCCACTTCCTGCATCACATCTCGAAAGTAAACGCAGTTAAGGAATGGATTGCGTTTTAATGCGGTCTCCGCTGATTGGGTGAGGCACAGTGCGCCGTTTCTATGCGCGTTAGCTGTGTGCGCATGCTTAGAGGTGCCAAGCTGCACTTGTGTGTGCATGTGTGACTCATGGCATCCTTAGAGCATGGGAGCAGCCCAGTTGTACGGCGCAATTATTTGATTACGCCGTTGTCTGCGTTCACAGAGCTGAAGTAAAAATGACAGTGTTGAAGATGAATTTATTCTGTACCGAGTACAATGCATAGCTGTAAACGTGTTCTGAAGAGTAATTTCCGTCTCGGCTCGTGATCTGGTGAAACGGCCGACCCAGCCTCTTTCTGAACAGCGCGGTGCGCATCAGGCAGATTATTCTGTTATTGCCAGTTCTTTCACACACAGAGTTGATAAAGAGTCTTTTAAACGTACATTTATTCTTTATTTGCCTTGCCCAGCTTGCCCGACTTTTAATAGTATTTTTTAGATTACACATTGACATTAATTAAAACTCAGGCCTGAGTCCCACCTGCAGTTCGAACCCGCGGCTCACAGCCTCTCTCACAGCGCAGCCCAACGTACTGGTTTCCTGCAAAGCCCTTCAGAGGCGACGGTGTTGAAAGGGTCCATTTTAGAGAGGGTGTTAATTTTTAACGAAGGAAGTGCAGAGCATGACTGCGTTCTTTGTTCTCCCGGAACGGACTGAAGTACCCCAGTAACCAGCCATGTTTATAAATTGCCCTGCATTTGTGTGGCTGGAGGGACACTAATGCAGCCATTCGACAGCTTCACCTGCCACTGCTGCCTCTCCTCTAGCTCATTAATAATTTGTTTTTCATGTTATTGGTGCATAATACTACTACCAGGCCAAATTAATTACCTCTCTATGAACAGTAGTGACACACGGGCCACTTGTTTAAATTCAGAGGCATGCAGAGCTCCAATATCTTGAACACAGTTAACTGTGAAACAGCTGTTCTAATTAAAGCAAGAAATGAATCATTTGTAGATCTGTTTTTCTTTTTTAAATGCAAGACCCCTGCTCCATTTCTAAATGCTGGCCTTTTGATCAGGCCCAGTCAAGTTTAGAAAACATTTTGGTCATAAGTGTTCCTGCACCCATACAGGCTATTAAAACAATGCAGTCCCTATTCCTAACAGTAATGATTAACTCTTATCAGCTGTTTTCAATCTCTTGATTGGCCTCAGAAACAAAGTGATCCTTTATTCCCTGTAGAACCCTTCATCTAGTCAGCCAGAAGGCTCCAGGTATAGTACCCAGCATGCAACTGGTCATGGGACTTTTTGTACTTTCTCAGAACTCATCTAGCCCCTGGTGTGAAGGGGACCCAAGGAGAGAAGGAGAGGGAGAAGGAGAAGGAGAGAAGGAGAGAAAGAGAGAAGGAGAGAAGGAGAGGAGAGGGAGAGAGGAGAGAGAAACAGAGGAGAGAAGGAGAGAAGGAGAGAAGGAGAGAGAGAGAGAGAGAGAGAAGAGCTCCAGAACACTGCTCCAGAGGCTTTAAGCAGGGCGAAATGGAGAAATGTTGTCGTCCAATACTGCCATGAGGTGCTCAAACATTGTTCTTTAATATTTACTTTAGGTGGTTATGTAAATCACCTTCATGGGGTTGCAACCTACAATCCTTATCAACTACCTTCTTGAGTCCAGAGAATTACACCTGTTACGGGTGATGCAACACTTTGTGGAAACACCTTTTTTAAAAATAACTATTTATTTACGATTCCCCATTTTCTCCTAATCTGGTGGCCAGTATCCCCCCCCCCCTCGTACTATGACCTCGCCTGTGCAACTCTGGCACCAGCAGTGACAAAGACAACAAACCGCCTCCTCTGACACACACAGAGCCACTTCTGCACATGGCGAGCTCCTGCCAGTTTCCCTCCCACCTTCCCCCTCCCCCTGGGGGCAGGCAGCCATTCGACGCCCCCAAACGTGGCTCCCGGATCGAACCCAGGCTGCAGTGGGAACAGGTGCTTTTACAAGTTTTGCCACCCGGGGGGCCCATATGTTCCGTTTTTAATGCTGCTTTATACTTTTTTGTTTTAGCATCGTGTAACAGCTGACAGTCTTTGCAGGAAAATGTTTCCTTCACTTAAGAGTTTTGACGTTTTCAGTCAAGTTAAGAAAGAAGTAGACCGTGTAACTACTTACAGGAGAAAAGGATGCGTTGATGTTGTGCAATATTGGCCCTGAGAGCAGTGACGTAACTCATCTAAACCTCATCCGGTGATTGACTTCCTGAGGAACTGGACATTTATGTATATTCCGATTGAGTGGGCACTGCCTGTCAGGCTCACGACTGGGCTCAGGGCAGGGATTGGAGACGGGGCAAAAAGAGAGAAACACACTCGCTCACCTGCACTAGGCTTAAATGAAACTGTGGAGCCACTTCAACCTTTATATATTATCCTTGCTCAGCAACATTCTGAAAATGTAATATGTTCTAATGAAGTGGACAAACTTTCAATCTTTGAATGACCTGATTCTATTCTGTGCCTTTTTATATCCCAAAACGTAACTTACTATTTTGTCAGCTTAACAGACTGCGGTATCCAGGGCAACCGTCCATATATTTCCATACGCGGCTGACTCCATCTGCAGTGACTGCATTTAAAGCACACAGCTGGGTTTTGTTTTGCTGTTAAATGTGGCTATTGATTCCACTTTCATTATTCTTCCATTCTTATGCTTGTGTAAAGCGCCCTGTTGTGTAATGTCATTGTGGATTGATTGGGTGACACGGATTTGTCTCGCAGTGTTCAGCTGTGGGCTGGTCCGTGTGTGGCTGTTGACTGCACACGTGCCTGCTTGTATGCTTGCGTGTTGTTTGTTTGTGTGTGTGTGTTTCTGTGTTCAGTATTATTCTGATGTTGGTTCTGCGCCTGTGTGTGCGTGCGTGCGTGCACCAAGTCAGTGCCCAGCTCCCCAGTTGGAGAATGTGTGGCAGTAAGTAGACGAAGAGAGGGCAGGTGCACGATAGTCCCAGAGGTAAGAGGCTAATGGAATGTGCTGAGCAAGGCACCACTCATCTGTCTGTGTGTGTTTGTGTTTGTGTTTGTGTGTGTGTGTGTGTGTGTGTGTGTGTGTGTGTGCACGCACGCGCGCACGCTGACTGATCCTGCCCTGTACGTGACAGGGCCCTAAGTAAGGCTCACAATTTGTGTCACGCTGTACATGGTGTCTGCACCTGCAGGCCTGCTACACTCCTCCTTAGTTCTCCGTCTCCAGTTAGTCAGTGCTACTAGAATGCTACTACATCTGGAGCAGTTTCCACAGCACCGACGAAACAAGGAAACATTCAGGCCAGTTGCACAGACTTGGCAGTGATCTGTGGTCTAGCTGAACGAAAAGCGGCAGACCAATGTTGGAACCTGGGTGGAGGGCCTGTGCTGTGAAGAGTGACTCCGGTACTCCCGGCGCATTTGTTTCATCTGCGCCACGCCCCAGAGCTACGCTGCTTTGGTGACGAGAAGACCTGGCCAGCTAAGCACTCCACGCCGATTGTGTTTGGTGAACCTTTTGAAACCGACACGTTCGTCATTTAATGCCCTTCACGAGAGCCCTTATCAAATCTGCACCCCACCCAGTCCGAAGCTCTCAATGAACAGAAAAATACGAGTTTCCTGAGCCGTGCGTTAGATAAGGGGTAAGAGGCTAATGGCCTCGAGCCGCACTGTGCATTGAATCACGATTCGGCCACTTCCTCTATAATAGAGGCCTCAAACCCAGAGCCACAGAGGGTCGTGTGCATGCAACTTTTCATTCCAGCCAATTACTGCTGCCTTACTTGGTTCACCTACTCGCTCAGCCATATGCGTCCATATCAAGTTAAAGCACGGAATACAGTTGTTATTTAGATAATAACAGGATCCTTTAGCAAATAATGGAACTAATGATCTAATCAAGGGCAGAGGCTGGAGCAAAGCCCAGCCTACACGTGGCCCTGCGTGGCACTAAGCTTGAGGCCACTGCTCTACAATCTCACAGCAGATCGGCAGCCTCCGCTGCAGAAAGGGCCTTTTTAAAATGCTGTGAGCACAGCGCCCGCGAGTGAGTGTCGGGTACCACCTGCGGGAGCACGCCGGCTCTGGAGCCGATGAACCTCCCGCCGTCTGCTCATCAGTGAGTAATTCAAACCTCTTGTCACTTAATTGGATCAATCGTTAACTTCATCCAGTTACAATTTCAATTTGCTGCAGGTGTGCGGTGCTCTGCCATTTGCGGAGATGTGTTTCTCTGGCAGGGTGGATTCTCGCCAGGTACAGGATTGTCTGCTCCAGTCTTGTTCTATGATAATACTCCTCTGTGTATGGGGACCCGCCCAAAAGGAGGGATTATGTTACGGAGTGATTATCTCTGGAAAAGATTGACCTCGTTACTCGGTCTTGAAAGGCACAGGTAACTGCCAAAATATAGGCAACGCCTTGGTAACCGGGGAGGGGGGACTCTAATGGCCCTGGCCCAGGCCCAGGCTAGGAGAGTCCCAGCTGGGCGGTGGGGGCACTCATTGGAAAGAGGAGGGCTGGGCCTATCTGCCAGTACCAGCCGTGGCACCCCCTGATGGACACTTGTCGGTGCTGCTCCCGTTTAAAAGATCCCTCAATGTTGCCTTTGTTTGGCAAATGGTGCAAATGGTGCAAATGGTGCATTTTCCTCCTAAGCTCAGACCTATAGCTTAAGTGAATGGGCGTATAGGCCAACAGATCATTCTAGAATTACAGTACATTTGCAGTGTATGGAGAGGACGCTGGTGATGACCCCCCCCCAGGGAACGGCGCTCCTCTGTCTCATGGCAGATTTGTACGGGGAAAAGTGCAAGCGTGGATTTTCATAGTCTGTTGCGTTGTGCTAATTCTCCTTGAACTGTCCGTCCTCTATATTAATGGGACGGACGCTCCCCCGCTGTGTGGCCTTGGCCTTGCCGTGGGGCTCTGTCTGTGACCTTGGGTACAACACGCGAGTCGCACTGTGTGCCTCTCATCACTGGCGTTGGCGGTGGATGCATGTGACGGATCTGGCTTATTACCATAGCGATAGCGAGGTGCTGGATTATGTTCCGTTGTATTTTCTTGAATTCTGCGGAATACCTTTTGGATTCTTAGATTTTCTCGAGTTACGTTGCCTGGGGATCGTTATAATGGGGGAAGTGGGCTAAGGGCTGGGGTGCATTGGTTAAAATTAGGCATTAAAATGGATAGTTCCCATTTCACTTTCAATTTTAAATGTCACACTTGGATACCATGTTTTGTAATGGAACTTAAAGGCATTATATAGTTCAGTAGAGGCAGTGCTTGACAGATGGTATTTGCACAGTCGGCAGAACTATGGGTTCTATCAAGTTAGAGGGGAACGGCCAACTTGACGTTCATTTCACGCTGGCGTCCTCTTTGGCAGCTGCTGAAATGCGAAGTCGAAGCTTAATTTCATATAAGACTTCTGATATTAAATTAAGGGTCTGTTTATCCATTCATGTACAGGTTATTCAACCGTCCCATTAATTGTATCTTGTGTACCCACATCAAATATTGGAGTTTATTCGGTTGTATAGAAGAGAAGAGCTACTACTGCTATTAACCCTTCTCCCCCGATTTTATTCTCTTGCATCACTGCTAGGCCACCCACACCACAACTGAAGCATGTACAGTCCTCTTCCATGAATGAGCCAGTGACTGTTTTCACATGTCCTGTTGCAGGAGAGCCAGCATCAACTGGAGGATAGGCACGCCTCTCACTGAGGACAAATGGTAACCAGGGGGCATTTATGCATTGGTAGCCCGAGGAACCCTGGCTAACTCCAGGCCACCGTACCCAGAAGGGGCAAAGCTGTTGTAGGTTGTGTCCTCCTGCTGCAGACTCCCAGCCACAGTCGGCTAACGACGTAGCCCAGACTTGAGCGTGATCTTTAAAACTCTAGAAGGCACTGTTAATCCGGCACCTTCCGTCTTTTAAAAGCCAACCATCCTGCTCTATTCTTCTCTTCACTCTTGCCACCTCCTCTCAGCCGGCAGATCTCTTCAGCCCTCCCCACAGAGTTGAGGTTTTTGTCTGTGGTAAAGCAGCCTTTGAAACGGTGGTTCCCTTTGCTCACTCACTCACTCACAGAACCGAGAAGCTCCCCCAGAGTAATGACAGTGGCTTTGTTTTATCACTAGGTGGCGAAAATGAGCTAAATAGAGGGTACACCAGAGCAGCTGCAGCCCCTGTCCTTGCATCAAGTTTTTAATGTGACAGTGGAGTGCAGTGTAGCTGCTCATTATTCCCCCCAGGCTGAAGGTGCATGGTAATATCCAGCCGAACTGCCCTGGCCCAGTCTGCACATTGGTGAGTCAGCACGGTTCGTCACAAATTCCTCTGTCTCTCCTTCACACACCCACCCCCCAAAAATATTATAAGTCCAGTGCTGTTTCCAGACTCAGTCTCCTCTCTCTCCCTCCCTCTGTTTCTCACTCTTGTTATCAGATGCAGTGCACTGGGGACACGTGTTCAGGGGCTTGCCTACAGTAGAGTTACTTTTAACATTTACTTTCTTTAGCAAAATAACCCTGCCTTCCTGCTTGCTTAGGGAGCCACTCTCTGTGTTACTCTGTAGAGAGCCCATGCCCTTTGTGGTAGGGACCCTGTGCATGCTAAGGGGGTGGTATTTTTGGGGGGGCTCCAGCACGTAGAGTGGCTTGTGCTATCTAATTATCTCGTTATAAAATATTCATTGATGCAGCCGGTGAAAGCTGTTCCCTGGCACTAGCACCATGCTGGACGCACAGATTTTTAACTGGGGCTGGAGGAGGGGGGTCGGGGGTGTCCACACCCCTCGCAGGACAAGCCGGCGTTCACAGCGGAGTGTCGTAGTCCCTCATGGCCTCACCTGCGTCACGCACCACACACGCAGCACTCTTTGAGAGGGGCGGCTCACCATAAAGTGTTTGAGGTGAGTCTGTACATTTGGTGCCTCCCTGTACGGCACACCTGCGTGTTGGTCTCGCAGCAGAGCACAGAAAAGACCTGAGGAACTGTATCAGAAAATACCTGTGCGCCAGATTTTACAGAGCACTTCATTGAAAGCAATCTGGTTACTTGTTCTCTAATGGCGGGTCCAAAATTGTGGGTTGTGAGCGGGGTTGAGGTGAATCGTGAAAAAAGATTCCATAAACATAATCATTAACACCAGTCAGTTGCATGCTCTGTATTGGTTGCAGTTTACATGCAGTTGCTGTGCAGTGTACATGCGTATGCTAAAAAGATTTTATACATGTGTCAGGCTACATTTTATGGGTGGGTCACAGGAAATGTATGCACTCAATAAGAGGATTTGTGGGCTCAGATCCACTGCTCTAATCTAGTGTTCAGGCACCTTTTCCGTCCTGATATTGGGCAGTGTCCAGGAGAAAACGGGGCAGGGCCATCTCATCGGTGGATGAACGGCAGGGCAAGTTGCCATGCAGATTTTCTCCTTTTAGCCTGCTCCTGAGCGGATAGTTTATATGAACGCTTGACATGCCACGTCTTTGAATTGAATATGAACGGTTTATCTTTCCGCATCCGTGAAATTTCAGATGATATCCATTCGCTAAGATGGTGGAGATGGTGGAGTAATCTCTCTGGATTTGACTGTGGGGAGGCCACAGAAATGAGCATGGCACATATGATGTTGTTTCTTTACCGATATCTGCAAAGTGCCATTTAATGTTTTGGGTGTGAATATGTGCAAATGTGCAAATGGTATAGATGCAGAGGGTTTATAGTAAATGGAATCTACATACAGCCCAAACTTAACCATGTATATTGATGGATTGAATGGTTTTATTTACTTGCAAGGTTTTTTTGTGCATAAATGTTTCTTTTTCCTCATTTTGAATGGAAACAGGTCATCCAAGGGATTGATGCAGTGAGATGGGGGGGGGAAACTGCTAAACCCCTCCTCTGGTTGACACTGGCCAATTATGCGACACGATGAAGGGCCAGTCAGCTGTGTGGCATGGCAAACATTCAATACCAGACAAATAGGGTGCATCGCCACACTGAAAACCAGTGCTTTCCCAGAATGCATCACACATCAGTCCCTCATGGCCTGCTTTTTACATTTTGTTGCTGAAAATGTACAATTATTTGTATTCGATTTTTCTTTCCAGTGAGCTAATCAAACATCTCTTTCTGTGGTCAGTTCTAAGGGGCTCCTACTGTTGATGAATGTTTGTTGTTCTTGTTCCATCGTCAGCGTGGAAAGAGGATAAAACCGAACACAATGGAACAAAGATTCGAAAAGGCCCCGAGGGGTCAGTCAAATCCTGGGCCTTGTCACCTCACCCGTCACAAGCCGATTTACGGCTTGTGAAACCAAGTTTCAACACCGGGCGCGAACGATTCAGCACAATCCCACAATGCCCCTATGGTCACCGCGTAGTGCATGGCTACTGTTTTGATCTTGTTGTGCTGTAATTCCGAGGGGAAACTGCCCGTTATCGATCCGCTCCCATTCTGCTTCTCTTCCTTATTCACGAGCCATTTTCCCGCCCTTCAATAGGTCAGAATGGAAGTGTTGTGTCAGATCTTCTTGTGCTCAGTTATGCTGGGCTGATAGGAGGAGGCAATCACGCAATGCTTTAGGCAATGCTTTTGCCATGTGACGGACCCTCTTTGAATGGCAAGCAGCTTCACGTCTCAATGTCGGGGGCCTTGAAGCTGCGGTAGAAAGAACAGTCAGTTTGAATAGGGGCTACTTCTCCAGCCTCTCTCCTGAAGGTTGGGCGCCGCTATCTTTTTTTTTGCGTTCCCTCTTTACGTCCGCTGCGAGTTTAGAAACGGGGTGTTGAAGATGGCGGGGTAACGGGCTGTGAGCCTGTCATGCAAAGAGGGGAAACGGGTCATCTCAAATTCCATTCTGGTGCACTGTTAATAGTGCGCTGTCACTTTGTGCAACCGAGGGCTAAAGCACTTGCCTCACGAATAATGGCATGCAAATTAATGCACGTCCGACGTTAATCTGCTACACCGCGCATAAAGATGAACACAGACTCGTAGCGGTGCCTTTTGAGAGAGGAAAGCAGAGGGGCAAAGGCATGCAATGAAAAGCGAGCGGCTTAAAAAGCGGAGCTTTCGCTCTTTCGACTGCTTGCTTTGCCCCGCTCCAGTCCATCATTCAGACCACAAGTGCTTCATGGGGTAGCATCGTGGTGTTTTACAGCGTGTGTTTTTACGGTGACTTTTATCCAGTAGCGAGCAGGGGAGCTGTAGGATCCCTGGCATGAACCCTGGCTTTGTGAAAGCCCTCCCGCGCGTTGAGTCATCAGTCATTAACGCTGTTGACGGTTAATGGGGGAAATCCGCAGGGCCCTGGTCCGTGCGTGTTGAGATGTGTCGACAGTCCCCCGCTGTGAGGCTTGGCCCCTCTGATTACGGCGCACAGAGCTGTTCTGGCCCTTCCACGGTCCTGCTGGGCCATACTGATCTGAGATCAGTGGTTTTGCGATGCGTGGGGTGTTTTTCTCAGATCTGGGACAGTGGAATGAATAAATTGTGAATGCGCATTGGTTGGCATGTTAAACAGGCCTGCTTTGAGAGCCTGAGAAGTGAGGAATCCACCTTTTTTCCCTTTGTGAGAAGGAGTCGTGGTACCTTTTTTGCTTTGTGGCTCTGCATCTCCTCATCGTCTTTTAGAAAGCCGCTAAAAGAAATATCAGACAGCGGCGTAGATTTGAGATTTTTGTCATTCATCTTTCTAAAATATTTTGTCAGATGTCAAAGTTGCCCTGGCGCAATATATTGTGAAATTAAGGCAACAATCCAATTGCATGCATTTCCATAGCAACTCCAAAGCATTTAACCTTTTATCTCATTATGGTTTTGAAAGTCCCACAGGTAAAGCCACGGTTGGACTTAAACCTTCAGCTTCTTCAGTACTTTAACCGCTAATCCGTATTGCTTCCCAGCATTGGGCAACTATAGGTTTAGTTTTGAAGGAGAAAAGCCGTGACTACGAATGACCCCATCTAGTTGTAGCACAATGGTAGAGATAAGCTGTTGGTGTTGCAGCAGAATGGCCTCTGTACTGGCTTGTTGCCCCCTCACCTCTGATCATTTTAACTGGACTCATTTTCGGCGGGGAACACTCGCGTGATTCATGCCCAAGGAACAGGGAGGCCTTTGTTTGGTCTGCGTTTGTCTCTGACCGGCACGTCATTGGCCTGATCTTCCCAGCTGTTTGAGTCTAGGAAACTCATGCATTTGAAATTGCGTTTTACCTTTTTAATAACACACGTGAGTTATTGTTTTTCCATGTAGGAGGTGTGTGTGTCGATTTTCTGTCATCCCAGCAAGAACGTTAGATTGTTTAGTGCAGGGTTCCTCAAATCACGGTCCTCGTGGGCTGAGCACCGCTGTTTTTCCACCCTTCCTTCACGTGGGAGCCATGTGTGAAGACACTCTGGCCAATCGGTTGCATTAATTGTTCAATTAACTACCTGAGAGAAGGGAAAACCAGGACCGAATTTGGATTTGTGGGGCAGATTTGAGGAACCCTGGTTTAGTGTGTTGTGCGTTATTTGGGAAGAAGATGTATTCATTCCAAATTTGTGTGTATTTGGTGTTCAAATAGGAGTCTTAAGTATTTTCTAGAACTTTTTCAACTGTGTTTTACCAGTGTTATGGATAGGGTTGAGTGGGGTTTTATTTGTAGGTGTTGTACTATATATTGTTGGTGGGTTCAGTACTGTGAATATCCATTAATTTGTTTAGTAAATTAATGCCTATTCTTTCCTTATTTCCTTGGCTTGTAATTGCTTTACCCCAAACCCCTAAAGTACTTAATTATCATATTTTCTTTAATTACGGAACCATTCTTTCTTCCCCCACTATTTTTAGTTTCTTGCATCGTCATTTCACAATATTTAGGCTCCTCAGTAGCCTCAAGGTTACGCAGTACAGAACTGGAGCAATGGGAAATGTCAGTACAAAACACTGTTTGTGCTGTCTGTGTAGCACTGTTTTCTGATGCACGGATTGGTTCCTGAGCGTGCCAGTCATTTGTCTGGGTGTTGACTGGTTAAAATGGCCAGGCTGAGCCCTCCCCCCCTGTGTTTACTGTAAATGTATGTGAAATGGTCCAATCAGGCCATCTCCTCCATACAGTCAGGGTAGCAAAGGAAATGCTTGCTCACTAATTGAATTAAAGGAAGCGCTGGGATGTTTTACATCTCTCGCTGTGCCTCATGATCCTGGAACATCCCGGCCGCACTGCCGGTGGTCCTGCGTTCAGCCTTCCTGCACACTGAATTGGGTGTGGTCTGGATCATACAGACATGTAGAAACAGGGTTTATGCGCTCTGTAGGCACCCTAATCCTTAACCGGGAGGGGGGGGTTTCACTGCTTCCTTCCTGATGCATCCTGTGTTGTTCCGTTTATGCTGCGGGGCTGTGTTTGCAGGGGGTAATTTGGGTGGAGACCCTGTTTCAAGGTCACAGAAGAGGGCAGTTCAGGGGCTGTAACCTTGACTGCTCTGCCCTATGAGCTATGAGCGAGGGGCTGTGTCAGGTGGCTGTGTCCCTGCATCAGTGCTGCCGAGGTGGAGGACATGTTGTAGCCCAGAGCTGCTCAGAAGGGGTAAATGAGTGTGGGTGGGATGGGACGATGGGAATGGGGATCAGAAGAACGCACACAGCCTGAAAATGGCTCGGATTTCCCATAGGCCCGGCGACACTCCTTACTGTCTGTGTCTCTGTAGTCAGTGCGTTTCAGTCAGTGTACACAGTCCACATGCTGCACCCCCAGCTTCATCAGACACAACAGGGAGATGGAACATTTTTTTCCTCTTACACTGCTCCCAATCCATAGTTTACCTGTGACAGATCATTTATGTTTGCTATGATTTTGGTATTGTTGTATTTGGGTCGGTCTATGAGGCTAGCAATGGATTCCTGTGGTATTCCATCACGGAAGGGAAAAATGGCTCATGTCGGCTGTAAGGGCTTGGTGGAAGACACCCTTGACCATAATTGAATATGTCTGTATTTTTTTAACCAACCCAGTGAAAGTCACCCATTGAAGTGGAAGGTATGTTACACTGCAAAGCTGTGTGTGTGTGTGTGTGTGTGTGTGTGTGTGTGTGTGTGTGTGTGTGTGTGTGTGTGTGTGTGTGTGTGTGTGTGTGTGTGTGTGTGTGTGTGTGTGTGTGTGTGTGTGTGTGTGTGTGTGTGTGTGTGTGTGTGTGTGTGTGTGTGTGTGACCCATTTCAATATGCAGCCTTGAATAGTACACAATGGCAGTGTTCAACTGGTTCTGTGTGGCTCAGTAGGTAGAGCATGGCGTTGGCAACGCTTAGGTTGTGGGTTTGATTCCCACTAGGACCACATATACTGACAAATGTGTACATTCACTACTGTAAGTCGCTTTGGATAAAAGCCTCTGCTAAATGGCATATATATTATTATATTATCAACTGTGGCACTTTGTCTCCAAAACCCATTTCAACCTGCAGCCTAAACAATGAGTCTGGAGAACTGGGGGAATATAGTGATGCGTTGCTGTTCCGATCTACCAAATATTTTTGGTATTCCGTTTGTTGGAATTATATTCTTTATTATGGCTTTCAAGGCCTACAACTTGTTGCTGAATATTTCCATTAATAAATTTGCATGAATTACTCAAATGATTGTATTTGGAGTGACATAATTTGATGGATCTTACGATGTCATTTGGAAGATTTGTGCTGTAGGAGATTTGTGCTGAGTTGGCCAGTTATGAGGTCACTTCATACGTTGGCTGAGAAGAAAGGCTTCATATTCTTGCTTTGTACCGACACTCATTAGGGCCCTGACCCCACTCTGAAGCACTAATTAGATAATTTATATACTAGAACTCAATTGTGCCTTTGCTTACTGCCCCAATGATTATAGAGTTTTGTGGTACCTCATTACAACTCGTAATTTTAAGAGAGGCTACTTCACCTCACGTTCCTCTCTTATTGGTCTTCTGGTGCCAGTGACATTGTTTAACAAGGTCCAGGTTTATTTTTTTAAAGAGAGAGTTTACGCTCGGTACTAATGGATTGATGGATAAATAAACCCACATTTGAATCTTGTTTTGCTATTCACTTCTTACAATTGTCTCTGTTTATTCTCATGTCTGTCAATCTAATTTCCTGCCCTGTGATTAGTGCAGTTGTACGTGTCTTTGCTCGCTCCTGCATGCATGATCGTAGGCCGAGCGAGGAGAGTTTGGGGGAGGGTGATAGTGGCCCCTCAACCCACATGGTGTGCACTGATAACCCCCACCCCTTCCTCTCTCCAAAAATCCACCTCTCACTTCCTGTTCAAGGGCAATGTTGGTCTGCAAGGCGTAAAGCCAGCAAACGTACAGTACACATGGACTACCTTGGCATCCCTCCTGCCGCTCTGCCTAGGTTTGTGTCTATACGTATTTGTGTGTGTGTGTGTGCCTGTGTATGTGTGTGTGTGTGCGTGTGTGTGCATGTGTGTGTGTGTGCGTGTGCGTGTGTGTGTGTGTGTGTGTGTGTGTGTGTGCGTGCGTGCGTGTTTAAAAGGGGCCGTATAACTGAGTGCTTTGTGCTTCTTCAAAGACTAGGTATCTTCTTCAAGGTGTTTTGTGTATTCCGCCCATGAGTTTCGAGAGTTTCCAGCCTTGAGTGTGTTTAGCTTTACACAGCTGCTGTGTGCGCAGGCCTGTAAGGCCGTGAGCCTCGGCTGCGCTGTGCTGTGCTGTGCTGTGCTGTGCTGTGCTGTGCTGTGCTGTTCTGTGCTGTGCTGTGCTGTGCTGTGCTGTGCTGCTGTGCTGTGGTGAGAGCACAATCTCTCGCAGGCTACCTCGGATGAGCTTTATGCTGTGTGATTATGCGTGAAATTGTGTCAGAGCTGGATGCATGAGGCTGAGCGTTGACATACTTTCCCCCTCCCTCGGTCTGCTGTGCGTGAGAAAGAGCGCAGTGGAGAGCGAGGTGGAGAGGGAGAGGGGAGCCAGAGAGAGAGATGGGGAGGGAGAGAGGGAGAGAGATGGGGAAGGAGAGATGGAGATGGAGATGGAGAGGGAGAGAGGGAGAGAGATGGAGAGGGAGAGAGGGAGCCAGAGAGAGAGATGGGGAGGGAGAGCGATGGAGAGAGATAGAGAGGGAGAGAGGGGAGGGGAGAGGGAGAGAGATGGGGAGGGAGAGAGGGAGCCGGAGAGAGATGGGGAGGGAGAGAGGGAGCCAGAGAGAGAGATGGGGAGAGAGAGAGGGAGAGAGATGGGGAGGGAGAGAGGGAGCCAGAGAGAGATGGGGAGGGAGAGAGGGAGAGAGATGGGGAGGGAGAGAGGGAGCCAGAGAGAGAGATGGGGAGAGAGAGAGGCGCAGCTGCACGATCTGGGGCCTGTGACGATCGCTGCATTCAATGCTGGCTGATTCTGGCAGCTCCTGTCTTTGAGCCCTGCGGCCCTTTCCCTCCCAGTGCCTCTGTGCCAGCAGCACACTGACCCCCAGCCCGGAACACCAGCCGAGTTTACTTCCTCCCCAGCTGACCACAATTAAAAACAATTGAATAATTAATGCATGCGGTAAAACCGAATTGTCCAGCGTTCATGTTTATGGTTCCGTGCTCACCGCTCTGTGCTCTCCACAGTGGCAGCCTGTAAGGAACGTGTGTTTTTCAGTGTAGTGTATACTCTTTTGATGCACTGCACAAAAGGGCTGATCTTATCCACTCACCACAACCTAGTCAGGCTTTCGCTGATCTCCGTTGTAGTCCATTGATAAATTATTCAGTAGTTCAGAGTGATTCACTGAGCCCTCAGGGTTTTGCCGTGGCAAAGCTGAATTTCTTGGCCCTGAAATAAAACCTGACCCCCCTTCCTATTTGTGTAGACCTGTGTTGCCGGGTCTGGATATCGGCTGCGTTTATCTAGAACTTGAACCTTGCTTTGTTAGGGACAGCATAGATAAAACATGTATTTTCACAGGGGATGTCTAGTACTGTATATCCAACCCTGCAAAGGTTACTAATTTACAGCTACAGACCACTTTCACTGGAAACCAATGCAAAAATGCTAGGCTACAGAAGCGAAACTGCATTGTTGTGCCCTCCAGTGCTTTTGATGGTTTAAAATGCGTAACCTTGTTATTGAACAAGTGCCGTTAAATGTAGAATGAACAAAAAAACAAAAGTTTGGTCTCCATGAATGTATTTGTGAACTTTCTGTTGTCTCAAGTTTGAAATATGATGTCTGAGGGCAGAATAAATCATTATCAGCTGAGAAAGCTCCTCACTGTCACTGAGGGCTTGTAAATAGAGATTACACTTCTGCCACGTCAGGCGTTTGTGAGCAGCAAAGACTCAAGTCTCAATACTTAAGTAAATGAGCACTTCTCTTAGTGTAAGTAAAAACTTTTGGCACACCATTCCAATTAACTTGATGAAATGTATAGTTTGTTTTATTCCCTCAATTTGACAGAACTGGCATTTATTTATTGATTTTTAAGGTAAGAGAGAGCGAGTAACACTTTAGGTGTAGGCAGGACAGGCGTACAATTCCTAATAATTATGAACAGATTTTTTTACGCTGTTAAATGAATCGTCACATCCTTACAACGTCTGCATGAAGGAAGATGCGTCGGTAATGAGAGCCTTGGTAAGAAGTTGCCCAGATGCGGCGTGTGGAGTTTCACCGCTGTGTGCGGGTCGTCTGCTCGTCATGTTCCACTGCTCCTGCTATTCTCTGACAGCCCTGCGCAATGGGGGAAACGGTTGCCGAACACCTGCGCTTCAACATCTGGCCCTCTGCAACCAAGGCGACTGTCGTCAGGGCAACTCTCGCCTCAAAGAATGTGAGTGGCTGTGCAGCCGCAGGGGAGGAAGTGGAGCAGACGAGCCTGATGTGGGAGTCATTCGGGGCTTACCGTTACAGTGGAGGGTAATGCTGTTGCAAGTAGGTTCGGGACTCAGGCACTGCCGTCCTGTCCTGGAGCCTGCAGCCTTCTCTGAGTGACGTTTGGATCTAGTGCCGCCCCCTCACCTGTAGGAGTTTGGAGCTGGGCACTTTGTTTCTGCATCGGCGATACCAGGACTGCTCCTATCAACAGTATGAAGATATCAGTAGCCTTTACTTTTAGAGTACATTTTGGCTGTGATTTGCCGGTGAATTTTTGAGATCACAATTTGAAATGTGGTATTCCGCCATAAAAAAGCCATGTTCGGTACGAGACATCCATGGCAAATTATCGGCTGTGTGAAGACATACGCGATGGCGATACGCTGAGCCTTCACCGCTCGCTGCCTCTTTAAGAGAGGAACAGGTGCGCTCTCTCCTGTGATTAGTTACAGGTGCGCTCTCTCCTGTGATTAGTTACAGGTGCGCTCCTCTTCTGTGATTAGTTACAGGTGCGCTCTCTCCTGTGATTAGTTACAGGTGCGCTCTCTCCTGTGATTAGTTACAGATGCGCTCTCTCCGTTGATTAGGAGGTGAGTCAAGTATCTGTCTCGTCGCGCTTAGAAAATAAAAAGCTTTCCGCTGAACCGCAGCCTGGACCCGGAGGGCTGATCGCGCTGCTCCAACCCTCCTCCTCCCTGGAATTCACGGTTTGGATGGGAATATTGTTTTGGCATAAAAGCCACAAATCGCCGACAAACATCGCCCCAAGGATGGAATTGTGCCATGGACAGCGCTCTCTACTTTTCTTTCCCCAGTTAGCAGCTGTTCTCTCGCTACAGGAAAAAAATAAATATATATTTTGTTTTATTTGATAACATTTCTCTCTCTAATACTAGAGAGAGAAAAAGTACTACCATTCTTGTCTCAGTAGTAGTTTCTATCTAGTATTTATTTGATTTTTGTTTTACTCAGGCCTAAGGACATCTTGATGTTGTGAGGCCTTGAGTCAAATTTGGATTATGGAACATATTCATTTCAGTTTGGTACCTTTGTTACCAGTAAGGGATTGTGCATTTTCAAATGTTATAAATATTCCTTGTGACTTTTGGAACTTGGCGTATGATTTTATTTTGACTGCGTTACCTTCTCTAAGCTATCCAGGTTCTAGTACAAGATTTCATCGGTTTGCACTTAATACTGCCTGACCTGTGTATGATAAAATATTATTTTACATGGTTTGGATATTGTGAATGTGAATGGGTTGTCTGAACTGAATGATTTATTATTGAAAACACTATTTGATTATTGTGGTGTGGAAAATATATTTGCCTTCATTCAGAAAACACCAAGTGAAATTGGTGAATTGGTGAATTGTGTTTGTTTGTCTTTATACCTTTTATCTATGAATATGTATATTTTGCTATTAATGTTTATTGCATACTGCATGCCATGCTCTCCCTGCTATCTGGAGCCCAGGCCACAATCTGGGCACTCTCTTGTGCTGATGTTTTGGGTTTGGTAGCGGTGTAGGCCTATTTCCTTTTACACTCGCTCTAAGAAACCTAACACCCAAAATAGTCAGTGTCAGTCCTGCCAGAAGCCCGAACAGAACCTCCAATAGAGCGCTGTTTTAGGCCACACTGCTACAACCTCAGGGTTTAAGTCATGTTAGCCCCAGGATCTTATGGAACATATGCTTCCAGCTGATGCACAACTACATACTGTTGTATGTAAAACTAAATAAAAATGTAACCCATTATAGACCAAAGCACACTTAGTGTGCTAGTGTGATGATTGGGACAATGGAACCATTGCAGGGTGGCACTTGTGTGTTGTGCAAGTGTAGAGACTGCTGCTGTTAAACTGAAACCACACCCTAACGCCCAGTGACAGTCTTAACAATCAAATTCTTTGGGTCACGTGAAAGGAGTGGTGGGGCGGGGCGAGCAGACGAATGCCAAACTGTTGAGGTCCCAGCACTGGAAGGTAGCCGTAATGAGATCAGGTACAATTCTGCGCCTGAAAGATCTTTCAAGCGCCGAATAGTCTCACAAACGGGCAACACTGCAGTGTGGAGGAGCAGCTAGAGCGCTGGACTCAACCCCTGGGGGTTGGGGGCTTCAATCGCTGCCATTTTGGTTGTGATACAAAGTTCTGCACCTCAGTAGCTCCAGAAAAAAATCTGACTCTATTATCCGAGTCACAGAACGTGTATGATGCAAAACTGTGAACAGACCGAGTCACAGAACGTGTAGGACAGGGTTCCCCAAATCACGGTCCTCGTGGGCCGAGCGCTGCCCTTTTTCCACCACTCTTTTACCTGGGAGTCATGTGTCAAGACACTCTGGCCAATCGATTGCATTCATTGTTCAATTAACGAAATGAATTAACATGAGAGAAAATTAACTTGGGCGGCACGGTGGTGCAGTGGATAGCACTGTCAGACACAGCAAGAAGGTCTCGGTTCGAATTTTCTGTGCAGAGTTTGCATGTTCTCCCGTGTCCGCGTGGGTTTCCTCCGGGTATTTTCTTCCCACAGTCCAAAGACATGCACGTTAGGCTAATTGGAGAGTCTAAATTGCCCGTAGGTATGAGTGTGTGAGTGAATGGTGTATGTAGTGCCCTGCGATGGATTGGCGACCTGTCCAGGGTGTATTCCTGCCTCTCGCCCCAATGCATGCTGGGATAGGCTCCAGCCCCCCGCGACCCTAACTAGGAATAAGCGGCTGAAGATGAGATGAGATGAGAAAATGAACTTATTGTTTAACCTGAGAGAAAGGAAAACCAGGACCGAATTTGGATTTGTGGCCCAGACTTGAGGAACCCTGGTGTAGGATGTAAAACTGTAAACAGACTGAGTCACAGAACGTGTCGGATGTAAGACTGAACAGTCATGTTGAGTAAGGGGGTGTCTACAGTGAAGTTACTTGAGTGTTGAGCAGCCTCATGCATAGGGCATGTGCTCATATGCTGTTTGAGGTGCCAGCACTGATGGGTCGAGATTACACCCTCTCCAGTTTGTCCTCTGATTCACAGCGTCTGGCTTTGGCCATCCCACCACTTATTTTTCCACAGGAAGGAGCCCATGCATGTCTCACGCTGACCCCCCTCCCCAGGTCAGGCGTTATAACATTAACTTCCATTTGTGGAAGGCTGGCGTTTTCTGGCTATCTCGTAGGGGTACATCAAGGACTCCCCTTAAATTGTCAGTCACGCTGTTTCCGCCCACCACGAGGACACAGGCCTCTGTTCGAGTTCTCCGCTGGACTTCTAACTGTTGCTGTGTCTCTCTGTATTTCAGTGGAGATCAGTCCAATGAGTGTTTCACTGACTCAGAGAAAAACTGAGAGTGTAAAACTTGCTTAAAACCCACATTCAAAAGAGCCTAATTTTAAACACAAAATGCACTTGATTTGATTGGACGAATGCCTCCGGGTAGTTTGAGTCATGGGCAGAAATGCTACTATGACAACCGTACAACCGTACAACCGTATTGTCTGACATAAAAAAGAACGTGGCCCACTGCATTCTAACCCTGTGAGTTGGAGAATGGAGGAGGACGTTTGCATAACTGCAAACACATGGCAAGCCTCAGTAATGGCTTTCTCAGTAGTGCCCCACCGGAATACTCGGTGACACCAGCCGGACCGTACAGTATAATAATAATAATTGCGTACAGAGCGGTCCTCTGTGTTTGTCGTAACGCTTAATGCACTCCACATCCGCTGTTGGAACATCCGCCCTTTTCAGAACCATTTTGCTCGCATGCCTTTTTACCGGCGGGCTCTTGATGGGGAATGCCGTCTTGAGCTGGCGACCCGGGTCTCAGGAGAAAGGGCAGCCGATGATGGCGGGCGGGGGGTCCGGTGTTGGAATTGGGCTTTTCTTCCCATCACCCGGAACCCCCCCTCCTCGGCTTCTATCCAGATTGAGGCGGGTCAGTGGAACACAAAGGTCAGCTGCTGGATTGATTTTTACTGTATTCTGCGACTGGGCCGAGCACTCAACCCCCCCTTGTCAGAATGCAGAATAAGTGGAATGGAGGCAAGGCTGTGCCGCCCATGTATTGTGGTGAAGGCAATTAAAGTCCAGTGGAATTCTGCCTCTTAACGGTGGTTTCCACCCTTGGTTTTATTGCACTTGTTTTTTTCTAAGCAGATACTGGTACATTTTACTGAGCCGGTTTTATAAGCAGATACTGTAACTGTAACCCAAAGAACTCTGCTGTGGAACCAGCTTTAAAGTGCGAATGAAACGGGGATAGTGGGTGCACATTTTTAAAAACCTGCCAGGAAAGTAACCCTAGCACTATTTTTGTAGGGGGGCGGTCCTCCAAAAGCATTATCTGCACCCACACAGAGGTAATCATAGCAGCACTGTCAATTTAGTTTTGTGTGTCATTTTTGGTAATATTCTCCAGCAGTATCCAAAATGGTTATTTCATACATATCCAAGAACTGGGTCCATGATGATTCATAGCGATGCATCGCCCCCTTCATTTGGCTCTTCCCTTCATAGCTCCTTAGGTGACACTTTCCATCTGTTCCATAACTTTCCATCAGTCTCAATTTCACACTCATTTTTGAAACTGGATATTTCGGGTTCCACGTGATCATACCTGTTAATCGAACCCTCAACTTTCCAGCCTCAAATGTATAACAACAATGTTGTTATTAAAACAAACTTTTTTCTCCCAATTTGGTGGCCAATTGTACCCTCTATTGATCCAACTATCCCCTTTAACAAGCCTGCCGCCTGCAGCTACTGGACCAGCAGGGATGGCAAACCGCTTCTTTCGAGACTGTAATTCCGATACATCCAGAAAAACTTTCTGTGCATGCGGCGAGCTTATGCCGGCTTCCCTCCCCCTTCTCCCAGGCGCACAGCCAACCGCCGCCCCTGTACGAGACTCCCAGCCAGAGCCGGGCTGGTGCAGCCGGGGAATTGAACCCCCGGCCACAGTGGGCAGCCTGCACTCCAGGCAAGTGCCTTTACCGGTTGCACCACCAACAATGTTATTATTGACAACAACAATAAATAAAACCAATAATGTAATCATTAATAACAACAATAAATAATATGAAGTCATAATTAAAACTAATGTAATTAATAAGAGCAACAATAATATAACAATAATAACCACAGTATTAATATTATTATCATTATTGGCTCACCGTTTCTGCAGTATGTGGGTGTGAATACGCCATGCCGTGCCATGCTGTGACGTGTCTCACAGAGTCTCAGGAGCGGATCCACGAGAAGCGGCAGCAGGCGTACGATACTGCCCTGTAGCCCCCTCCTGCCTGCTGGCTGCACTGTAGCTCAGTGTGTCCGGGCCTGCTGGGCACTGGAAAGACAGACCTCTTGTGCCAGCCAGGTTTCTGCTTCTGCGCTGTTGTAGAAAAGGCCTAGTGACTCTGTGCTTTAGCAGACATGAAGCTCAGGTGCTGAATCGCTGTGCCCATATTATGATCCATGGAATTTATTACGGAGTATGGGTGTTCCCGGTGTCCTGGCCAAACTCCCGATCATGCTCCATGTCTGGCCTTATGTAATCACCCCGCAGTTTAATTGGCTAAATAAATCCAGCCCTGTGAAACTCTGCTGATATGTGATGGGCATTCTGGGGCACCCATGCGGGTGTGGTGGGCTATATTAGTTTTATAGGTGCGGTGTACATCTGTCTATGCTGAAGTCTGTTGCATTGTTGCCGTGCTGATCTCTTACTCTAGTCGTGATTATTCTTGCCGTTTTAAATGCGCTCATTGTAAGTCGCTCTGGATGAGGGGATCTGAGAAATGGCTGAAATGTGAAGTGTAAATGCTGCGCATTGGCGGTGGTTGAGGTGGGCCACTCCTACTGTGAAGTGCTCTGAGCCCAACGGAAGGCTGTGCTGTAGGCCTAGATAAAAGCGGTTCAGCGCTGCATCCTGGATACAGTGCCAAGTCACGCGAGTTAGTGAACTCGTCACCCCCCCCTCCTACTTTCGCCCCCGTAGCATCCGTCTCCCACCCCCAAAAGAAAAAGGAAATATTGGTGAATCCCACGGTCTGTTCAAATAATTTATACCCAGAAGATTTGGCGTGTGTTGTTCAGTCCTCCGGGAGATTAGATTAATCAGAGGCCGTCCAACTGTGGGAGGAATGGACTTTTAAGAGCCTGGGTTTCCTTGGTAACGCTTGAGTGTGTGTGTGTGTGTGTGTGTGTGTGTTACCGGCAGCAAAGGGAGGGAAGAAGCACTTGGGTTTTAATACGGGAGCTTCGACGTGAATTATTTACTTAAAATCTCACAGAAAACTGTGGACTCAAAGGTTAGGGGGTTATAGCAGAACGAAAGATTTGCATATCTCGTTTTAATGAATGGAATTAATGTTACCAAGTCTCCCCAGTCAGAGAGATTAGATTTTTATTATTATTATTATTTTAAACTGTGTTTGTTTATATATTTTTGTTCCTTTCATTTATTCATTCAGTGTTTTTCATAAATTATGACCGCTGAGGTAATGGGCATGAAAAAGGTGCCACACACGTGCGTGTGTGATGCTCAGATCCACGTGCCATGTGATTTCTGTGATTTCTGTGAGGAAGCTTCTCCGCTTACCTGCAGGCTCTGAATTGGGGCCTGTGCTGAGCTGCTGCCCACTTCATACGGAGCGTAGATGTTTGTGGACTCGCGAGCGGTTTATCCCAGGTCTCTCGCTGGAGTACGTGTTGGGAAAGGCGATTGGCCATAATGAGGCCCGGAGGAAAGCGAGTAGCGAGCAGCGAACTCTGCCTTTCAATGAGTGGGATGAAATCCCTCCCCCCCCCCTGCCTCCCCCCTCCCCTCCCTCCCTCCCTGCGCTGTTTGAATAAGAGCTCGGTTTCTGCATTAGCCATTCGGAATAAGATTAAGAGCGCAGCTGCCGGCGGAAAGGCCCGGCTTGGCGAAGCGGCGTCTCGAATGTGACCCGTGTGCAGAACGCAGCGTCGGACTCTCGCAGCAGGAAGCACAGCACTCACTGCCCCCACTCACTGCCCAGTCCTCTCCTCTACAATAACCTTTCAGCCGAAGGAGAGGGAAAAAGAACGCGAGCGAAAGGGCTAAAGCTTTTGCTCACAGGCTCCTTTGGGCTTTTAAAATTTATTTTAGCACTCTTTGTGCTCCTACTCTTGTTCTCCTCATGCTGGGTGTTGGTGATGTGAGGAAGCGATGGCTGTTTTGGTGCTGCATCTGTGCCTCCAGCCCCGCGGTAGAACAGACGGGTGGACGGCGTGAACCTCCCATTGCGGAGGGGATGGGGGATGCCACAGTATGCCATTGAGGCTGCTCCTTAGCAGACACCGCCAACAGCTTTAATGTGCATGGCCGCTCCCCTTTGTCAACAGGCGTAGCTTGAGTTCGAGCTGGCCACGTGGGACACTTCTTCACCATGGAAGTTTACACACTGAAACCTGTCGATACTGTTGACTTCTGCTTTCCTGAACTGCACGTCGCTGTTGCGGTTCTGGGGCCCTGCCAAGCCTCCTCTCCCATGCTGTCGTTGCGCTCCTTCACAATTGCTAACATCGTGTCTAAGAGGCATGAAATGGGATTATTATATTTTTTGACTTGAGGTTCTTTACCTTCTGATGCATCATCATGACTTAGTTGGTTGCTGATATTAAATTCAATCCTTGCATAAAAACCTGCATACAAATAAACTTTAATAAATTTTATCATTCAACATGAAGCACAACGTTCCACTGGCAATCCCACCTGCAATCTTTTTGGTTTTGGGCCAATTTTGGGTCCGTGCTCGTCATTCAGAAATTGGTCGGTTTTTCTGTCACAAACACTATTTAACCACCATTACAGTTGTGTGAGAGTAACTCTGTCTGACAGGAAATGCTGACAAGTGTGTGTGTGTGTGTAGATCGTGAGTAGATTGTGTTTGACAAGCTTGTGACGGGACCGCAGAGCGGGGGAGTTAGGTGGCATGATTTGCCACACAGGGCGATGATGACGAGGCTTAAGCTCCGGATCGATAACCGCTTGACAAGCGGAAGGGCAGAGATTGTAACCATGAATTCCTTCATTACAGCAGGATCTCGTCGAGCGAGATCCTGCTGTAAGCATCCCCCTCCGCCCCCTTCTTTAACATTCTGCATGAGCATCCAAACCCCAGAGAGGCCCCCCACTCTGACTGCAGTATAACCAGTCCGGCAGGCCCAAAGGGAAAGGAGGGGGGGGGGGATTCAGTTCAGTTTGATGATGGTTTCTTTCACCGGCCCTTGGAACTTCCGTGGCTCTGAGTGACAAAAACAATATGAAGCAAAAAGGAGGGGAGGGAGGGGGCGGAATTAGCTTGATAAAAGGGCCCGGGCGGAGCCTTTGGGGAAAAGCCAGAGAGATAATGGCTTTAGCTGGAATCGTATTCTGCTGTGCTTGAACTATCTTATTGATTGAGATTGAGGAGTGTCTGGCAGCTGTGTATCACTCCAGCACTGTCCTGTGGGTGGGTAGCGGTGTTTGGCCAGCACTTTCATGCTGATTTGCAGCCTCTCTGGTGTCCTGGGTCAGTGACACACCGATGCCCAGCTCCCCGGAGAAAGCCAGTCGTATTTTAACTTCTCATCATTCGAATGTGTGGGCATGGGCTAGCGGCCCAGAGCTCAGCATCCTTGTACACTTCTCCCCAATAAACTAGAGAGAGTAAAACAAATTGAACCAAGCAAAACAAAAAACATGCACAACACATTAGAGAAACTGCACCCGGGCGGCGGATGTGCAGCGTTCTAACGCACCGTATTTTGGCTGGTCCGATACGGTGTGCGCTGCCTATCAGGGACGCGCTTTTAACCCCTTGTTGACGATTGCTGCAAATTAGCCTCAAACCCCTTAAGACCTTAATACAGCAAAAAATGTATTTAATTTTTTATTTTTTATTCAGGCAATAAGGGGTTAAACTCTGTGTAATTGGCTACCAAATTGGGAGAAAAAATCTGAAACAAATTTTTAAAATAAATCAATAAATACAGCAAAACAGCAAATAATAAAACAAAAATGGGCACAAACAACTGTAAATTACATAATGAGAGCTAATTCATTAATAATGATTTTGCTTCATTCATGTAATGCCCAAGTCTTGCTGGAGTGCCACATATTCAGTAACCTTTCTGATTGGTCGCCTGGGTAACTGTGACTGATGTGACACTTCCTTCCTGTCCTACCCATCTTCATTTAGGCCGCGCCCCTTTTGCATGCAATTTCCAAAATGCTCACCTGCTTTCACCACACAAAGTATATCACTGGAGCTGCTGTCGCGAGACTCACAAGTGAGATACAAACGTTGGCTACAAACTGGCATTCAAACCCAAACATTTCTCTCCTACACTGTTGCTCGCCTCTGAGGGGGATGATGGGAGATAGGGGAGAGGGAGGGAGAGTGAGGTAGAGGGAGAGATGCAGTGGGACAGAAATGGAAAGAGAGTGACTGAACAGAGACGGAGAGAGCCGCCGCGGCCTTTGCTTTATTCAGCCCTCCGGGAAGGGTAAGGTTTTTTTGGAGAGCGCACAGACGTAGGCTCGTGTCAGAGAGAGGGGTGGACAGAGGGGCCCAGGGGCCCAGACGGCAAGGGCAGCTCCCTGCCAGACATTTTCACGGACAATGGAGCCTCTAAGACCATCCCTGGGAGTGTAATTGGATTATGATAAACGGAGCTGGCAGTGCAGCAGGGTGTGTGTGCTGGTGTGTGTTCCGAGGCTTAAAATGGAAAGGTGCTCACAAGATCGTTTGTTGTCGAGGCAGACAGGACCTGTGACGTACACCCACACAGCCCCTTACAGTGATGCAGGGAAATCCAGAACTGCACTTCAAAATGATTGGCTTGTTTGAATGGGTTTAAGGCACTCCAAAACATCACAGTTAGGCTGTCAGGTGGTATATCCAGCTAAAACGTGAGACCTTGGTACAGTGATACAACCAAATGTCTGAAGTTCGATCCTGACCATGCCCATCTCAGTAAGCAGATCTCACCAAAATGTAACACTTATGGGAGATTCTGGAGTGGCACCTGAGACATAGTTTTCCCACCACCATCAACAAAACACCAAATGATAGAGTTTCTCATGGAAGAATGGTGTGGCATCTCTTCAATACAGTTCCAAACCATCTTCTAATCTATGCCAAGGCTCATTGAAGCTGTTGTGGTTGGCCAACACCCTATTAAGACGCTTTATGTTGGTGTTTCCTTTACTTTGTCAGTTACCCGTATGTCAATAGTCTCATCCAAACCCTTTCCTGAATGCATTTATTATATCTTTTTTTCTTATTTGTTTTAGATATTTTTCCTGTTTTTCCTCCCAATTTAACCGCCAATTACACCCTCTATTTATTTTGATTTGACCCTCCCCACACGCGGTCCACCGCTCCTCTCTACGAGGCAAGCTAATTCTCCGTGGGCAGCGAACTCCGCTTCCTTCGAGACGGAATTCGCCCACCCACGTTCTGGAGACTCCTTACATGCTTCACGGCTCACCTGAGCTGGCTCGCCCTCTCCCCCTCCCCCTGGCACAGACAGCCAAATGCCGCCCCTGATCGGGGCTGACGACCAGGGCCGGTCTGGTAGAGACGCAAGTTTTGAAAGCGCACACCACATCGGACCAGTCAAAATTTTCTGCGTTAGACCGCTATGCTATCCGCCGCCCCGAATTCATTTATTTTTACAGTCAAATGGGTTTTCTGCTCATTTGGAATCCACTGTTTATTTCTTATATGTAAACATCGCTCTGTTTCAGGTCAGCATATGTATACAGAGCTTTCATCACCTTGTACAAAAACAGAGTCTCTCCATCTCTTTAATTTGTGTGGAATGTTGAACTCCACAGCCAGGCTCGGGAAAGGACAGTAAATTGTGTTAAAGAACAAGCACGAGTGGGTCTGAAATCTCCCTGGCACTTTAACGCTCAGTGCCGACAGCGCTGCTTACCCCTCTGCTAAAACAAGGGGCCAGGTTCAGCCTGACCGCAATGGGCTTTGCGTGTACACGTTTAAGAAAGTGTTCCTCGACAACGTTTTCAGTTCATTTTAGCAGCTAGCCGAACGTCCTGATTCCTTGTGAGTGTGGCGCAGAGCGGAACGTGCTTTTACATTTGCTTCTCAAAGTCGAGGCCAAAGTGTGCGGTTGTTTATTTTTTTATATAATAACCTATTTAATTTCAGTCTCGTTTTAAAGGAGGCCTTACTTGTGTAAAGCTGTTAGTTCATTGTTGAAAGCAAGTTTCACAAAAGTAAAACACTCCCCTTTGTAATGTTCATTTGTTAATATAAGAGATTGAAAGCAAACATTTGATTCGTCCACCCCTGTTGCAGTCAAGATCATTTTTAGGCCGTGAGATAGGGAGGTGACAACTCAGACTCTCCCCGGGAGCAGAATACAGGCGGTGGAAACGTCTTCTAAAAGCATCTCACCCAGGGTTGTGCTTTCTCTCCGCAGGACTGAGGTGATGGTGGTGAGGATGGCCGAAAGCATCACGAAGTTCACTCCCACTGAGGTCGAGATTTCCGCATGACCAGCACTCTGCGTTCTGCTTCGGGGCTTCTGACGGACTGAGAGGAACTTGCGGGGCGGCCGAGATGTCGTCGGCACCGACGTCGAAAAAGACTCGCGGGAAGGGGGAAAAGGCGGAGACCACCATGGACACCGTGCAGGCGGCCAATGAGGAGCTGCGGACTAAGCTGACAGACATACAGATCGAGCTCCAGCAGGAGAAGGGCAAGGTAGGCTCCACCCTCCTCCGCCACTCTGTCCCCGATCCAATCACAACGCGGCACTCATCACTGCCCCGTCGATGCTCTCTCTGCAGGGGGGCGGTGATTCATTACTCATTACTACACCCAGGGCTGTCACCTGTTGACAGTGATGTGTCCTGTCACATACAGAGAGGAGCTAATATCCTACACCAGACTGTAGTGTGTGTGTATGTGTGTGTGTGTGTGTGTATGTGTGTATGTGTGTATGTGTGTGTTTGTGTGTGTTTGTGTGTGTGTGTGTGTGTGTGTGTGTGTGTGTGTGTGTGTGTGTGTGTGTGTGTGTGTGTGTGAGAGAGATTCCAGGCTAGCTGAGGCTTTAGTTGATATTCTGGCTGCAGCTGTCTGATGGTGCAGCATCTACCTGTTACTTTCAGGGATTTTTCCTTTTTTTCCCCCCTCTGATTTTGAATAATAATTGTCAGCGTCTCTCCAGATCATGAGTCTGTTTCAGATTTATGGCTGACTCCGAGCGTAGGCTCCATCTCCCGTAGATCCAAGTTTTTGTGATTTACATCGAGACGTTTAAGCATTTCACTGTGTCCGTGCCATTTTACTTACCTGCACATCTTTTTTTAATGCCTGCCTATATATTTGTCCTCTGCGTTAAGGGTTCAGTATTCCCTTGGGCGAGGTGAATCCTGTGTAATGTGCATATCAAAAAGGAAGCAATGTTGGCTTTGCTTTAATAGCTTCACTTTGTCCGCAAAGAACAGCAGGATGTACTACGTTATGTCTCCAGCGATGCTGCTGGGAGCATTTTCTGTTATGGCTCTGGGGCTGTGGTTGTAAAAGCTAATCATTCCATCTGCCTGCAGCAAATCAATAACGTTGCTCTCCTGGCTGCGTCTCGCAGCCTAATGCGCGTCGCGGGGTGTGGAGATTTTCGGTTGCTCCGGAGGGCTTGTGTGCCCTCTGTGCCCGTGTCTCATTGCCAAAGGCTTTGTTTGGTTACATGGTTATTTTTCGCCATCTCTGCCTTGGCTCTCCATGTGGTTTTGCTTATTGCTGTGTATATTTGTGTTTTTTTGCTTATTGCCTCCGTTGTAATGGTTCCTAATGACATCCTTATTCTGAAGAGAGGGAACTAAGAGTTATCTAAGTCATTGTCTCCAGATGTAAGGTGCACAGGTTTAACAAGCATTGTATGTGGATATGGGAACCAGCCTGAACCCACACACACACACAAAAAAAGAGAAGTCTCCATTGTTCAGTACAGTTTTATGCTATCATGTGGTTTGGTTAAACAAAATTTGTAATTTGTACAGTACAGGTATTTCATGGTACAGTTTCCCAAACAAAACCCCCTCCTATCCATTGACCTGAAGAGTGTTTGGGAAGGGGTTCAGACTGCACACTACCGACATCTGAGTTTCAGAACTCCAGTAGCCTTCTGCTAATGGCACAACTTCCTGACTGGGGGATAGATGAACAACAAAGTGGCTCAGCAGCCCGCCACCCATTGGTTGAACCCTTTACTTTGTAGCTCAGCTGAATATGGCCAGTGATTTCAGTGGGGAAGGTTGAAGTGTATGACCCATATGTGGATTTAACTTCACTGCCTTCCACGTGGCTGAAATGCAGATGAATTGAGACACTTGGGAGGTGGGATTGGCATATTTCTGGAACGATTGGTTAGTCAGTTCAGTGCAGTTTGTAAAACTCTGCCCGTGGCATAATATTAGCTTTGCTTTATTTCTGACTGCCTGGAGACCAGCCTGTAATTCCCTATCTGCTGAATATTATGCAATTGCAGTAGGTTTTAGTTTTCCTCTAAATATTTTAACATCAGAGGCATTTTAAGAAGCGTAAAAGGGCTGCCTCGTAATTCAGACAAAATGTATGAAATTCCCATTGCACCATCCAGTATCAGTGACTGGTAAGACCGAGGATCCATTTCGATGGTCTGTTCAAAATCAACACTTGCTATACTGACAGCGATAAAGTTGTGTGAAATGTCAGTTTGGACAGAAAAGGCACACATTTTGAAAGTCTTCTGACACAGATCTCTTTACCCCGCAGTGATTGATCTTCGAGAATATATTGAAGCTGTGCCTTCAGATTAATGGCCTTGTGTTCGCACAACTGGGACACAAAATTTATGAGATCGAAATGGACATTTTTCTGAAGCGACTCCAGTTATGCCTGTCATTTGACATTGGTCGATCTCTCCAAAACATTCTGCAGTCCCTAGATGGAGTCCGGGCTATGGTCTGGTTTGAATTCTATTCAAACGTTTCTCCCGATATCATCACACAATTTAAAATACTTAAATACTATTAACCTTAAAAGAGCTGGGCAGGCTTAAGTGCAAAGGTTTCAGTTAGCAGGTGAAACACGAGATGCTGAACGGACGTTCACCACCATGCACGCGCTGCCCGTGTTCTCTGTGCTTTGTGAGACCCACGGTGGACAGCCCAGCGCTTCATTTGTAAAATAAGAGATGCCGCGGCTCAACTCGCCCCCCCCCCCCCCACCTCTGTGTCTCTGCATTTCTGCATTCTATTTACATTTGTAATGTTCACTGGATGTAACGTTGTTTAATACCAGTTTAAGATACGCGTTGTTGTCGCACTTTAGATATTTATGAGCCCGGGGCTCTGATTCTGAGTAAGACATTTGCCAAAATCGGATTCTTGGCATTTGCCGGGGCTGCGCCCTGGCTAGCCCCAGCACAAATTAAGCACTGGGGCAGCCATTCCAGTCTTCACTCTCGTTTCCAGCCTTAGCGAGTTGCCTCGTTAATGCAGGGATTGGACTATAATTGGGTGAAAATGTCTGGAGTGGGAAACATAATTCATTTTAACTGGTGGTGATTTTAGTTTTTTACGGCACGGGTGAAATGGGGCCGTGGGAAGCGTGTTGTTAAAGCAGGCGCTGTGGGGGGCGAGGATATGTAACACAAGAGGGGGAGGCATTCGGCCCGTGACTGGAGGCCATTAACCTTTGACTTCAGAGCAAGCGGCTCTCCGTGTTGGGCCACTGCTCCAGTTACCTCGTGAGTTTGGAAGGAGCTGCTGCTTATTCAAATCTGATGGGGCAGAACAGATGATCCAGTGCACAGGAACCTCATTACGATCTTGCTGTCAATTTGGGAATCAATCCCAACTTGATACTCTCATCAAACGTATATTAGCATTAAATTGATGCCACTAAATGATGATTTGGATCTCTTTCTCCACCTCTCTCTCTTTGTCTCTCTTCCTCTCTGCCCCTACTTTCTCCCCCTCCTCTGTCCTCTCTCTCCTCCTCCCTCTCTCCCACTGCCGCCTCATCCCTCTCCTCTCTCCCCTCTCTCTTTCCAGTCGCTCTGTCCCCCCTCCCTCTCCTCTTCTTTCTCTCCTTCCACTCCGGGCTGGCAGAGTAGTGTAATGGTTAGGGAGCTGGGCTTGTAACTCAGAGGGTTGCAGGTTCAATACCCAGGTGGGGCACTGCTGTTGTACCCTTGAGCAAGGAACTTAACCTGAATTGCTTCAGTAAAATGTCCAGCTGTATAAATGGATTGTATGTAAAAGAAATGTAAACTGTGTAAGTCGCTTTGGATAAGAGCGTCTGTTAAATGCCTAAAATGTAAAACAATGTCAAATGCACTCCTCCCCGCCCCTCTGCAGATGAACAAGCTGCGGGAGAAGCTGCAGGACGTGCGGCAGGGCCGGGAGCTGGAGCAGCACAAGCACACGGTGCTGGTGACGGACCTGAAGGCCAAGCTGCACGAGGAGAAGATGCGCGAGCTGCAGGGCGTGCGGGAGGGCCTGGTGCGGCAGCACGAGCAGGAGCTGGCGCGCGCCATCAAGATCCGCGACGGGGAGGTGCAGCGGCTGCAGTCGCTGGTGAACGTGCTGCGCGACGGGGCGGCGGACAAGGTGAAGAGCGCCCTGCTGGGCGAGGCGCGCGAGGACGCCCGGCGGGCCTTCGACTGCGAGCGGCTGCGCACGCAGCAGGAGATCCTGGAGCTGAAGGCGGCCCGCAGGCAGACGGAGGAGTCGCTGGCCAACGTCATGCAGGCGGACAAGGCCAAGGCCGCCGACCTCCGGACGGCCTACCAGGCCCACCAGGACGAGGTCACGCGGATCAAGCGCGACTGCGAGAGGGACATCCGCAGGCTGGTGAGTGAGCATTTGCACAGAGACGGAGTTACATGGAGTCAATAGCTCGCCGGACACGCGTCCAATAAAGATAAATCTGTAGGTTGTTTAGACGATAAACGTCGAGATCTGACACCGGAGAAATTATGATCCAGTCCACGGGAACCTCATTACAACCTTGCTGTCAGTTTTGGAATCAATCCAAACATGATATTGTTATCAAGGATATATTATCATTAAAATGATGCCACTAAATGATTTAGATCTCTCTCTCTCTCTCTCTCTCTCTCTCTCTCTCTCTCTCTCTCTCTCTCTTTCTCTCTCTCTCTCTCTCTCTCTCTCTCCTGTTTTGCTTAATAAAAATGACTTTTTAGGATATTTAGATGATAAATGTCAAGATTTGTTTTGCAGGTCATCCATGGATGAAGTCGTAACCGTGTGCACACAACTTGAGTAACATCACAGAAATGTGCTCAGATCATGATACTGTTCAATTATAAACATTTTAAAATGGCTAAATTCAAAATGTAAAAAATCATGATACTGTTCAATTATAAATGTGAGGTCTGGCTGGGCTGGCTGGGCCTTAGCAGCAGTCTAAATGCAAGCAGGCCGATGTTTGAATGACACTTTGTGTGAAAGCAGAGGTTGGAAGCACGCCAGTGCAGCTCAGTGCCCTGTGACGATGTGTTTGAGACACTGCACCCTGCCACTGTTTGAAAACGACAGACTGGCAGACTTATTAGCATATTTCACATTTTCACAATCATGCCCGCATCCTGGTAGTAGACTGGCTTTATGCTTTCTGCCTGTTTTCTTAGTTTGTTTTGTTTTTTCCCTAACCTGTGCGGGGGAAAGAAATGACATTAAGCACCGTCAACAAAGTGAGATCACACAGTCACCTCCCTCAGTAAATGTTGACGTGCTGTCTTACAGCGCCGGTGACGCGCTTCATCCGTTTCGTTTGTTTCCGAGTCAAAGCTTGTCCAGCGTGTCGCTCTGTTCGTCTTCGCGGCTGCGCGGTAGAGGCAGCGGTGGCAGTGCGCTTGGCGTTGGAGTCTGTTCTGGCGCGGCTGGTGTCTCTCCCACTGCTGAATAAGTGCAGACTGGGCAGGACGTCAGTCGTGATCATGCGGCGCACGCTTTATCAGGGGGCAGAGATTTGTACAGCTCCGGTTCAACGGGCAGGACACAAGTGCTGTGGAGTGGATCTGTCATTGAAGCATGCTCTATGTATCTTATTATAAGGCTCTCTCTTCTTTCACAGAAATCAACAGGTGTAGTGTTAAGATAAAACATAAAAAAAATTTTTTAAGATAATTTTTTTTTCCTCCATTCCGAGAGCTCTGGTCTTTTACAATTTGCTTGTCAAAAGTCTACCCAGAGCCATTATATAAACATTTCCTAAAACTAAAAAGTGCTAGTGCTAGTTTTTTAAGTGCTAGAACCGAGGCCACAGCACAGCCCTTTAGCATGGAACGAGAGTAACGACAAAGATCCCTAGAACACAAGATAAAAATAAAAAAACTTTCCATCACCTAGAGCAGGGTTCCTCAAATCTGGCCCACGGATCAAAATCCGGTCCTGGTTTTCCCTTTCTCTCAGGTAGTTAATTGAACAATGAATGCAATTGATTGGCCAGAGTGTCTTCACACCTGACTCCCACATAGGGTGGAGAAACAGCAGTGCTCGGCCCACGACGACCGTGATGATTTGAGTAAGCCTGACCTAGAACATGAGGTGGACGAACAATACCAAGGCTAAGAACATGCACTTTAGTTCCTGTACCTGAACTCCTCTGTAGGTCCACAGGGTGGGTGCTGGTCTTGAATGTGTATTCATTTAAATGAGTGGCAGAAATCAAGGCTGCTGATTGGTTGGAATGGGGTTGCCATGCCGATGGGCTGATTAGGTGTAATGTACTTGAAATCACAAGTCACAAGTCACTAAATTAACTGCATTAGATTAAAAAGTGCTCTTTCAGAGTTGATTTTACAATGAACATTTATTTTGTGTGGTAAAAAGCTGTAGAAGGGGGTTTGAAACCCATTTTTTACATTGAATGTTACATCACATATCTGTATCTGTAACCCGAACCTGCACCTCAGGTAACCATTTCTACCCAAACCTGTACAAACATGTACCTCAAGCATTTTTACCCATTGCTTCTGAAGATATTTGTATATACATTTATTGACATTGTTTTGGTCTAAATACACTGTGCCAGTTGTACCACATGAGGGCAGTCTAAGATGGAGAGAGCTTTAGAGGATGATTTCTTTTATCAACATTACATCACTGCGGTGAGGATGGATGATGTTTCTGAAGACCGGCACACTGGGTCGCTTCATTTATTCTAGCCATAGAAGCTGGACTGTACGCTCTGTATTGATTTGAGGTGTTACAGGGAAAAGTAGCAGTGGCTGCAGTAAGTTCATGTACTTTTTTTTTTTTTGTAGCCTTAGCCTGTTCAGTTACACTCGTCTGAAGTCATTAGGCCTTAGGGTTCCTGTTTGGTTTACGCCCTGTAATGTTGTAATTAGATATATTGTCCTATGGCTGGAGCTCGGTATTCTGACTGTTAATGGGGTGCAGCCAGTCTCTCCCAGTAACTCCCATCAGACAATGGGAGAGGGGAGGGGTCCAGGTTAGGCCTACTGGTTCCTGCAGGTTTTCCTAGGATATGAAAGGACACTCCCAGCCTCATACTTGAGGAGTAATTCCCCCTCCATCTAGCGCAGGAACCTTGTTTGCTTAATCTGTCTTTCCATGAAGCACAGTGCCTTGTTATATATATTTTTAACTACTGCCTGGGGGACTCTCAGCATGGTAACATTGTGGGGGGGTGGGGGCAGAGGTTGGAGGGGTTGGAAATCAAAGACTTTGTCTGTAAACTGTAAAAATTGACTTTTTTAATCAGTCCTTTTGATCTGTGTGTTCTATGTCAGGTGGGTAGAGTACAAAACAGGAGGTTTTGCTTTGAGAAGTTGTTTGCCGTGCATATGCAGGTTATACCCATGGATACGGCATTTAAAGTTGCTCTTTAGCGTGCATTGCGTTACATTAGTCGTTTAGCAGACGCCCTTATCCAGAGCGACTCACAACAAGAGAGCATAAGTGCATCCACATTAATTTTATGAACAACAGGGACACAGATCTGGCTAACAACGCTCCCAGACCAGCGAGTGTAACGAACAGTATCGCTAAAGCGCTCCTGCAAGATATCATGTCAGTTTGACAACCATGCCTCAATTTGTAACTGCCTAGACACAACTGAATGCATAATACAACAAAAACACCTGCAGATAAGTTATCTACTTTTAGAAAAGCGCTAGGGGGTGGGAGCCGAGACAGTCTGAAGAGATCGGTCTTCAGTCTGCAGCGGATGATGAGCAATGCCTCTGCTGTCCTGACCCCCATGAGAAGTTTATCTCAGCACTGGGGGGCTGAGTGGGCAGCGTGGCTGGGGGGAGTGACCACACAGGGGTGGGGGGGGGGGCAACCGGTCACCCCGAGGTTGTGGAACGGAGTGATCTGGCCGGCGTGTACGGTGTGGTGGCGTGCGGGGGCCACCGTTGCAGTTCGGACTCACGGTCTTGTGTCCTATACAGTAAGGGTCCCCTGCTCTGTTCACAAGCCAGTCAGCGAGCGACAGGGTAGCCACAGTCTCCTCTCTGTCCTTGTGTGTGCTGCGGCAGTCGTTCGTAGACCCCTAGGTTGTGTACAGCGCAGCGTTTTAACTCCCAACAGAAACGATTTATTTGTCAAATTAATTAGGTGATGTTTAAAATGCAAGAACACCTTGTTGAGTTAGACTAATGCATCTGCTATATAAATGAATGTAATGGATGGTAACAGTGGGGGGGTATTAAGCTGTACAGGAGAATGAAGTCGTCCTCCCGGTGACCGATTTTATTGATTTTGATGATTATGTTTTTTCGGGGTGCCGTCGCCTTTGCAGGGGTAATAAACACGCCTGGGTGATAAAGCCCGCCCGCTCCGCGGCCTGATGAACGAGCGAGCGAGCTGCCGGCCAAGGCACGTCGGCGTGGAGCAGGGCGGCGCGGCGCGCGGATCGTTAGCGTGATCGATCGTGAGGCAGGGAGCATGCCAATTCGGCCCTCTTCCACTTTCCCTCTCTCCTCCTTTCCTCCTCACCTCATTCTCTCTTCATCTCTCTGTTCTCTCTCACTCTAACTCTGCCTCCCCCCTCTTTTCTAGTTTTTTTCTCTGTCTTCTCTTTCTCTCTTTCTTTTTATCTCTCCCTTTCTTTCCCTCTCTCTTTTCCTTTCTCTTTCTTTCTTTCTTTGTCTCTCTCTCTCTCTGAGGGTGACTGGTCAGTTGACTCAAAAGTGCTGTGTCATGGCTGGCTTCTCTCACCCTTCTCTGAATTAAGTAGCCCACCGTCTCCTCCGGCAATCTCTCAGCTCTCACTCACAGCAAAGCAATGACTGAGGCTCCATCAGTTTACAGCACACGAGGGCGAAAGTGCTGTTTGTATACACTACATAGAGAGTTACAGCGCTGATGAAAACGTAGGGAAAGAGGTTTGGGGGAGAAGGGAGGCAGGCTTTTGAGGGCCTCAAGGACCGGAATGGTACTGTCCTTTTTCTTGTGTTTTGTTTTAAATCCCACCTCAGATTTTAATGATGGGAAAGGAAGGCAGCATTGAAAGCTGTCTGTTCTGCGAGCTTCAATGGGTTAAATGCAGTATGCACCTCCAGAGCCTGAGTGGGGGTCATGTGACCTCCGCGATGATTCTCGCTCTGACGTGGCCTTTGATGCTCTGGCACACAAGACAGGAAGACAGGGAGCTCCTGGCTGAGCTGAGGCTCCCAGAATGCATCACTCAGAAGAGCTGCTGTACATGAAGGGTGGGGGGACTTAGTACATGGTACTGCACTCATGAGAAGACGCTGAGGAAGGGAACAGCGTGACAGCACATGAAGGAAAAATGTACCAAGAAAGGGTGTCTGTCACGATAGCATGCCTTGGGTTTATCAAATTGCACCCCAACGTGCTTACAGCTGCTATAATCGTACGATTTACGGAGCTATTCAGTTTTGTCATTTGCAAAGCTGAGATATCCAAGCTGTTTCATGATCATATGTAGCAGTGCCTTTGTGAACAGGGAGTTGTCGTTTCAGGAAACCATGTGCACTGTGCGGCTGAAAGAGAAATGAGGAACCCAAGTGGAAGACGTTACCCAACACAGATGAATACTTTTTTTTTGAACGGTCCGTACTTGAACGCGTATCCACAGTTGCCTATATTTTTTATTTTAAATATCCTTTAACAGAGCCAACTCGTTAACAGAAATGAAAACCGCGAAGTCGTAGATCATGAATACAAACCATTGCAGGCATTTTTTGGTTTTAAATCACAGGCACTCGCCATGATTTCAACACCAAATAAATATTTCGCATTTTGAACTGTATAATGTGCATCATCGTAACGTAATTCACTTAAAATGAGGCCCTTGCCCCTCCACACAGACTGTCAATTATTAATATAATATTTGGAGTTTCAGGTGTAAAGCAGTGGGACTATTTGTCCAGCTGTATGTTTGTTGAAGCCGGTCAGGTTATGTACCTAGCCCAAGGGTACAGTGACAGTGCCCCACCTCAGAATTACACCGTTACCCCTCCATTCATAAGCCCAGTCGCTGTACCATGAGGCACATTAGTTATCTCCTTGCCCGGAGTTCTATTTCCTGCTATTTACTGATACTGGACAGTGTGACAGGTCTGATTTACAATGTTGTTCAGTAGTCATCCTCCAGACCATAACAAGGTAAGGGGACTGTGTTCCTATGGCAACTGCATCTCCATCTCCCGCGTCCCACATGTTTATGTTAAGCTACGCTTTTTTTTTTTTTTTTTTTTCATTCGGGGTGTAAGGGGAGTGAGACGGAGGTTGGCTGCGGACGACGATGAGGCGAGAGGGCTGCAGTCCCAACTGTGCACGCGCGTGCGCTCAAACCGCGTTAGCGGTCGGTCCTATTGGACCGCGGCGGGGACACCGACGTCGAGCGAGCAGCCTCGCCAACACGAGAGCACAGACGCAGCCGGGGAGAGGTCGAGACTGCTACACGCCCATCTGGGATTTCCTTATTGGGAGGAACGCGTGTTGCTAGGAAATGATGTGGACCAATGCGATGACCCCTGGGCTTGATTTAGGGTTATGCCGTTGTGAAGGGGCTGAGAGTGCGCCGCCCCACAGCCTTTGTTGCTGAATCGATCGCGGCAGCCGTGACCGACACCTTGTGCGCCCCGGCACTGCTGGTGCACCTGTCAGTGCGTTTCTTTCAGCTCATTCTTTCAATAAAACTATAGGACATGTGAGTGGTAATCCCTGTCCCGTCCACCCGGGCGCCACCAGGGGTGAACTGAACACCATGTGACCCCCGAGCACTCTGCATCTGGGCGGGGGGGTGCGCGCGTGGAGACTGGGGCGTGTACCGTAGCTCTGGAGCGCAGTGTCCGGAATCTTCTCCTGTTCTCGTACAGGAAGATAGGGAGAAAGGAGTGCACTGGTGCCGTGCGTGATTGTGTGTGCGCGCACCGGATTATTTAACCCTGCGCACGGTGTGTTTGCGCACGCACGCATGTGTGTGTGGAGAGGGCGGGGGGGTCCAGGGCTTAGCCTTGTTTTGTGTTCAGGGGGAACAATGCTCCTGCGATGAGTGGCAGTCCAAAGGGAATACTTCCTGTTTTCCAGCAGGGATTTCCCCTGGGACGGGGATAAAAGAGCGCCCAGGAAGAGCACTCGCTCACACGGGTGTGTGTCTTTTTGAAGGAGTCGAGATTTTAATTACAGGTAGGATTTCATTATTCTCGGGTGCTTTTGTTTATCCGTGCGGTTTCAGTCAATAAATCTGTCAAGAGACAAAGCTCTGCTGGGGGTTATCTGGCATTTTTGTTTTGTGCCTTCCAAAGGACTTTGGGCTATATCATTAAAGATTATTCAATTAAAAGCTGTTCATTTAATTGTCTTAAGTACCGTGTTTTATGTATAAATATTTAATCGTGTCCTGTGGGATTTTGAACAGAACTACAGCACTAGCACTAAAAGTTTAATATCCATTTTAAAGGGGTCTACCCGCATTGACCAAAACAAAGGGGCAGTTCTCTTCTGTCAGCTGTTAATAAAATGAGAAGACAAAAATCGAAATCAGGAGAGATCGGAAGAGTTTGCAGATGACAACGTTGGCCGGACAACGTTCCTTCAACTGAATTCTATCCGGGCTACTGAGCTACATGTTTGTCGGATGTAGCAGTGTTTAGCTTTAGTTGAGGGTTTTTCATTCAGCATGCATCTCTATAGTAAACTCAGTCATCTTGTGCCTAGATACATCTGTAATTTAATCATCATACAGTATCTTGGACTGTTGTCATGACCACTGCTTGCACCCAGATGTTCTACCCCACATTACCCAATAAGTAAATGACAGTAAAGTATTACCCTAAAGTATTCATTACATCTAGATATGCCATTAATTAGGAAATGATTCACATTTCAGCTATGCACTGATCCAGCAATGCATGGTCCAGCACCTAATCCCAATTTCAGCCCTGATCCCAATTTTAAACCTTGCCCAGACCCAGCTCCAAAAACTGTCCAACCTTGCCATGTTATAGAGGCTACTATGTGCGTATGAATGAACGGTAATTCCGCCCTGTAAGACCCTGCCAGGTTACCCTGCGGTCTCACTGCGCACACAGGCGCACTGGAAGAGGGCGTGCTGGTGCTATGCGTACGCAGGCCTTACAATGCCCCCTCTAAAAGGGTATTTATTTACGTGCTCCTTCTGTGGCCCATTATACACAGGAGGATTTGAACAGGAACAACTGAGGCAAAGTGACCTTTCTCGAGGGTACAGCGTGTTCTAATCCGCACCCCACCTGGGACGCAAACCCGCACAACCCCTGTCCCCCCCAAATGAGTTGGGATCCAGATTCATGGTCTTCTGTTCTGTGCTGTGATTCCGTAGCGCCCTGCGTCTTCTCTTTGGGACGATCGCTCCCTGTGGCGTGTACGACACGCACGCACGGCGATGAGGTCTGCAGCTATTTACGGCGGTATTTCTTCCAGAGGCCGGAGTCACCACAACGACGAGCCTCGACAACGACGGCAATGAATATTTCATCCGCTCAATTATTCAGAGCCTGTTTTTTTTGCGTGACGCCCTTTTGTCAAACGCGCTTTACAGGTCGAGCGTCGGGGGAGCCCAGCCGCCGTTTCCCAGAAACTCTTCTCTTCGCAGAAAGAACGGGGGTCTCTCTCCTCGCCCCACCACCTTGCGCCTCAGAGCCCGCCCGTTGGTCCTCCAGCGCGCCGCTCACCGCTGTGTTCCGTGGCCGCGGCGATGCTCTCTGTGTGGTTGTTGCGTGACCTCCTCCTCCTCCTCCTCTCCCCTGCAGATGGACGAGATTAAAGGGAAGGATCGCGTGGTGCTGGCCCTGGAGAAGGAGCTGGGCCTGCAGGCGGGGTACGCCCAGAGGCTGCTGCTGCAGAAGGAAGCGCTGGACGAGCAGCTGGTGCAGGTGAAGGAGTCGGAGCGCCATCACGGGAGCCCCAAGCGAGAGGTGGCGCCCACACTCGGAGACACCGCCGACTGCACGTTCGGACAGGTGAGAGAGAGAGAGCGGTGGGGCTGGCGGGGGCAGGCTGGTGGAACGAGGGGAGGGGAGGAGTGGTGCTGGGAGGCTGTGATGGAAGGGCGATGGATGAAGCAATGGAGGTAGGTAGTAGTGTAGCGCCTGAAGATGGAATGATGGAGTGAGGGATGTTGTGGAGGGGGAGAGGGAGTGGAGAGGGAGGTGAGGTACATGTGATGGAGGAGGAGAGAAGAAGGGGTGATGGTGGAGTGAGCGAGAGGTGACTGGCCGTCGTTCAGGCAGATTATCAGAGGGGTATGGTCACTTCCTGTCACCGATGTAATGGCGGGTATTGTGACGAAGGGCTGTCGCATTAACTCTACAGTTTTTCTTCTTTCTTTGCTTCCCTCCAGCCGTGTGGAGTTGTTCCTACACAGAAAACAAGCACTTTTACTTGTTTTCAGTTGATGTCTGTTTTGCAGAAGGGCAACAATCCATCATTGAAATGGTTTCTAGGTGTCAGAATGCAGTGCTGATCTCTCATCATATTTGGGGAAATCTTCTCTGCCTCTGGGCTGTCTGACAATCTTTAAAGGCTCTTTGAAGTGTCTTAGCCTGCAAGTCTCGTGCCTGTCAAGCTGTTGGTGCATTGGGGAGGAAACGATCAGCCCAACCCCCCCACAGGGTCTTCTGGGCATGACCCAGTAACCTTGCGTTGACCTGGAGTCACAGGAGAAACAGATGTGCAGAAGTGTTTCAGTACGGTGGCCGATGTGTGATTATGGAAGAAGGTGAATGGAGAGCTGCAAGCAAAGAGGACTGGTCATCGGTCATTAACTAAATGGTTGAGGATTTCTCTGATCTTTTTGGATTATGGTGCACTCATGAATGCCTTTGAAACATACAGAACAAGTTTATTTTGAGACCTGGATGTTTTGGGGGGGTTTCCCTGCAATGTGGTGCCATAAAAATTAAATATTTGTTGTACATTGGTTTCTTAAACTATTGTTATGATGCATTGTCTTTGACTAATATATTTATATTTGTTAATAATGGTTGTGTATTCAGGTTCTTGCCGAACATTAACGTGGGTCAACTCCAACTCCATTTTAGGCTTTTTTTTTGGGGGGCATTTTTAGCAGACGCTCTTATCCAGAGCGACTTACACAGTATATATTTTTTACATAAAATCCATTTATACAGCTGGATATTTTACTGAAACAATTCAGGTTAAGTACCTTGCTCAAGGGTACAACAGCAGTGCCCCACCTGGGAATTGAACCTGCAACCTCTGAGTTACAAACCCAGCTCCCTAACCATTACACTACACTGCCAGCCCAATTCCAGACTCATAGTGATGTCTTGGGGTTGAACCAACAAAAAAAAATGAAACAGTTGCTAAACTTCTGCCCTTAGTATTGTACACCTGGAAAATAAATCTGGCTTGTGGTGGCTGTTTCAGAAGTCAGGGTTTGCCATCTCTCTTTCTCTCCCTTTCTTTTCATGTGTCCTCCCTCCCTCTCTCAGGACGTACAGATGGACGAGCGGGACATGCGGCGCTTCCAGCTGAAGATCGCCGAGCTCCACTCGGTCATCCGGAAGCTGGAGGACCGGAACGCGCTGCTGGCCGACGAGCGCAATGAGCTGGTGAGGAACGCGGTCGCCGTCTGGTCTAGCGATGGGCGTTTGGACTGATTTCACTATCGAGTAATAATAGTAATAATAAGTACTGTCATGAAATTGTTCGCGAGTGCTCAAGTACTCACAACAACAGAAAATGTTAGTCAACAAAGAAAACAAGTGCAATTTGAAGTTAATATATTTAACATGAGAAGGGGCACATTCCTTTTAGCCTATTGAACAAGTCAAAAGTGAACATAAATTATTGGGAAAAATACATTAAGTTAACATAACATTGTTATTTCAATACGTGTTTCATAACTAACGACAACTCATAACAATGAAATGCTGTAGCCACGGCTATTGTGGCAACGTATATAGGCAACATGTTGTTGTAAAAAAGTTAACATAAATGAATATGAACTGTTTGAGGAGTACTGTTGCACAGTGATGTTTATTCCAGAACATTCTATTTGATTCTAATTGATGACATCATAATGTGCATCCTCAAAGATGTCCACAGTAGAACACTGTGAATTAGAACTAGAACTAGAACTAGAACAATCAAAAAATCATTCCTGAAAGATGATTAGTATTTATTTTGGTTTTTAAAAAAGAGCATATCCACATGCTAAGGGGAGAGGTGAGTGTGCAGCCGATTGACTATTAGTCCCGCTGTTGATGTTGATATTAGACCAGTGATGTCTGAAATGGAGGAAACTGTCACTCCCCCCCCAATCTGTAATAAAAACTGTTTTCACGTTTATTTTATTTATTTTTAAAATGTGAAAGCATGAATGAATAATAGCGTCCTTGTTGAGTGCACGATCTTAAAAGATCATCGATGTGGAGTTATTTTATTAATTTTTTAAATAAAAACTAGATCCTCCAAGTGATTTATTTTGAAATAATTAATCAGATCAGTCTCAGATGTTACATAATACAGTTGCATTTAGCACATACTGATATGCTGCATGTTCTCCAAACAGAGATTTATTCATTCTAAGCATTTTTGCAGTCCTGTAAAAAACGGATTAAAAACAAATCTTTATTTTATTCTGTTGAATCAGGGTAGGGGCGTGTGAATGGGGTTACACACATGCTCAACAGTTAAAATGCGCTGTGTATCAAACAACTCCGCCTCCACCCATTGGAATTCTGCCCATCTCAGCGAAAACACCCCCGTACAGTGTGGCATGAAACAGAAATGAACCCATGCTCAGGAACAACCACTCAAAGTAATAAATTCAGGACTGCTGAGGTGGAAAATTGACAGAAATAATTTATTAACTCACGGAACAGAAAGGAGGTCTGAGAGGTACATGGTGAAACAATCAAACGAGGAACAGCGACCATTTCCGTTGTTTGACCGCACACATCTTGGCCCCCTTTTTGTGTGTTTGAAAAATGCAAGTAATCATTTACCAAGTATTCTTGAGGGGTTTCCCCTCACGGTTCATTCCCCAAAAGTTCATGACTATGAGCTTTTTTCTGACTTACACAGTGGGTATAAATAGTATTCACCCCCTTTGGCATTTTTCAAATTTTGTTTTCTTACTTTGTGGATTTAATTGGGATTTCTTGCCCATTCTCATGAATACTTATTATTCCCACTGTACATCAGTGTATACGCAGTATACACCCTGAGACAATAATCTACAGACTCCCCAAACAAATTGCCGGACCACAATGCACCATAATGCTGCTGTTAGTTATTGCCTTCCAACATGGCAGGGCATTGAAGATAAGATCATTACGACTGTAAGTTACACAAACACACTGCAGAGCACTAGATCTGCTCTGAAATGTCAGGTGGTTTACACGGATTGCGTGTTGGGAGTATTCAGCTCAGAACTGCAATCCTAATCATGTCCAAGATTGAGGGGGAAACTACAACTGTTCTTGGCTCTCTTTCCTCTCTGGATTGGCTTCACTGAGTTTTCCCCCACAGACTGTACTAAGATCATTGAGATCATGTCCACTGAGATGAGACAGGGAAGAGCCCAGAGATAAGCGCCCACGCCCCTGTCCCTCTGTCCCCCTGAACTGTGGAACATCCGTCCGTCCGTTTCATCTGAATTAAGCTCTCAAACTTGTCTCATCGTTCCATGGTTTCAGCTAAAGTAAGCACTGGAACCTGTGTGCTTCCGTCCGTCTGCTTCAGCTGACCTTGTCACTCGAACCTGTGTCCTTCCGTCCGTCAGCTCCAGCTAAAATTATCACTCAAACCTGTGTCCTCCTGTTTCAGTTAAATGAAGCACTCAAACCCCTGTCTCTCTTTAATTTACTCCTTTATTTATTCAGGGAAGCCATGTTGAGATCAAAGATCTCTTTTACAAATGTGCCCTGATTACAACAACAACCACATGTATAGAGTTAAATTGGTAGACAGAAGACATGTATACAGACTAAAATGTAGAGTCAAAAATTCAGTTATGGAAACATGTATTCTAAAGGTAAGATCATTTACAAAACACAGAACAGATAAACGGACAAGAACAAATAACCCATAATAATAATAATAATAAGCACTCGAACCTCTGTCGATCTCCTTTAGCTAAAATAAGTCTCTCGCACGTCTATCTCTCTGTCCTGCTTTAGCTAAAATAAGCACTCGATCATCTGTCTCTCTCTCTCTGTCTGGTTCAGCTAAAATAAGCACTCGAACCCGTGTCCCTGTCCCCCCCTTTCCCCGCAGCTGAAGCGCGTCCGCGAGGCGGAGAGCCAGATGAAGCCGCTGGTGGAGAAGAACAAGCGGATGTCGAAGAAGAACGAGGACCTCCTGCAGACACTGCAGCGGATGGAGGAGAAGTTGAAGAAACTGACGAGGGAGCACGCCGAGATGGTGAGCTCACGCCGGCCAGAGGAGTCCACGGCAATTCAGCGCGCCCCGTCTCTCTTCGTCCTCAGCGTGACTAAGGTCTTCACAAAGCACACCGCACCTTTCGGAACGATCGAAGGCCGTGTTAACTTTTTATAAAGTGTGAGCTCGAGTCTGGTTGCTGATCATAAAAAAAACTACTTTTTAAGAGAGGCTGCGTGTTTTGCTTTGATCGTCTAGACCAGGGGTGTCCAAACTACAGCCCGCGGGCCAACTGCGGCCCGCGGTCCATTTTTAATTGGCCCGCGGCCGCATTCCAATATAATGGAATATGGCCCGCGCATGAAACTTGCACTTGACTGAGTTGTAATTCTTAGTTTCACCACTAGTGGAGCCACCCGTATTCATTGAAAACTCCACGAAATAAACGAAATGGTCTCAGCTTTTTTCGCGTAGCACCCCCCGACAGAAAAGCCGAGAGGCGCAAGAATTATTTTCGAAAATGGAGCGCTCTAATAGTGGCCCAGCCTTTCGTATATTTTTCTGTATTTGGCCCTCAGTGGAAAAAGTTTGGACACCCCTGGTCTAGACAATCGTATTGCTTTCTGGACTGAATAGGAGTGCTTTTGATAAACGCCCCACGGGTAACGTAATCATGACCGTTTGTGCGCAATTCTTGTGTCTGTGCGTGTGGTTGTTTATGCACAGGGTATGATAAAGGTGATTGATTTCGACAGGCCTGTCTCTATATCCTTGCTGTTGTTCACTCTGTGCCCTTAATGGGTTTTTTACGAGACCAAAGAATAATTGTTTGAACAGGAACCAGGAAGTGTTTGGGTAATTCTCGCTATCTGTGAGACTGCAAATTGATTCCAGCAGCCAGCCAGTCCTGGGGCAGCGGACTGCCATTAGGCTACTGAGTCTTCAATGGTAATGAGCTAATTAAAGAAAAAAACGTTTTCATCAAAGAACAAAGTTCACCGAACGCACAAAGGGAATAGCCAGCATCTGCTAGAAGGCCTGATTTTATTTAGATGTTTTTATTTCCCTTGGATGTGACCATGGCACTGGTTCTATGTGGTGTAGGAATAGAAATGAGGACCTCTTGTGGTAATTCATGGGAAGTACACCAGTTTATGAAATAAATGCTGATGTTTTGGAAGTGTTTGCGGACGTCTGTTCTGAGACGGGGCTAAAGGTGCGGACTGAAATGGTGAAATGTATATTCATGTGCACACTGATTGGTAGGTCTCTCTGTCTCTCTCTCTCTCTCTCAGAAGGAAAAGGTGCACGCGTACGCACAGCCCTCTCTGAAGAGGCCCAGCTCTCTGAATGACCTGAGCCACACTCACGAGGAGCAGGAGGTGGAGTTCCTCAAGCTGCAGGTGGTCGAGCAGCGCTGCATCATCGACGAGCTCATCGCGGTGAGTGGAACGGACCCGACCGCATCAGAACCGCTGTCTGAACACGCAGCGTAGGCTGTCCAGTACCATGCTATCGCGGTTTGAAAGCCCAAGACCAAGACCTCAAAACAAACCGAGCCTTTGGTTTGCTGATACGATACCCTCCCCCCGTGGATTAAAACACGAGTGGTCCTGCCGAAGCCCACTCTCAGGTGGAACACATCAGGCCGGCTGTTCTTTCAGACTTATTCAGCAGCAGCTTGATTCGTCTAATTATGTAATTTGCTGTAGGGGTTTATGTCTGTACTTGTTACATCCAAATCTTTAGTGATCAAAATGTGTCCTGGGGAAAGGTCACTGTTTTCATCATTTGGTTGATTGACTCATTAAGACAAGATGTTAGCAGGAAAAGAAGGCTGTTCATTTTGGCCTTTTAATTATGGCGAAATTGGTTTGTGACAAATCCTGGTCTGTGAAAACGCTCCTTTATTCAAAAATAAGTCTGTTTTTCACCAAGGGATCTTATGCGATGTCTGCATAAATGACCATAGAACATCTGGGAAAAGCTCACAGTTCCACTCCTTTCAATATCGGTGCCAAGTGTTATAGACATATCTTGGACACTTTGAAACACAGCAAGTGGCCATGGTCCGTTCCAGACTTTCATGGGAATAAGAGCCACCTGTATGTGCTTCTGTATGCACTTAATTATCATGCACTTCTGGCTATTTAAGTCACTCAGAGTAAGAGCATCTGCTCAATAGAGAAATTACTAATAATGTGTAGCAAGGTAGTGTGTGAATATTTTAACCCCCCCCATGGACCCATCTCTGTATTTTATTTACTCTTTGATGGCACCCAAGAGAAAACAATGTGAAATGTATTTTTCTTCTCTGTCCAGGAACGCGACAGACTGATAATAACCAAAAAGAACAAGAGGAAGAGTGTCAAACTCCCAAAGGTAGGGGGGGCGGGGGGTGCTCACCTTATCCTTCATACCTGTCGCTGGCTTCTTTTCTACAGTTTTAACTCATTTATTCAGGTAGATTGATCCGAGTCTCGCCGATCAAGTTGAGTGAGGCCAGGTGAATCGGTGTTGAGCAGGTATTCTCTGCTTACGAGAGCCTCCCACGTACACGTGATGATGTCATCCCCTGGTGTGCAGAAAGAGCTCAGTTCCACTTCCTCTGGGTCCTTACCATGGCAACATAATCGTTTGCCTTGTCTGAGATTTGTGGAATGCGGTTTCAAAGTTTGCCGGCTAGAGCCCCATTTGGATTGTGGCAATTCAATTTGGTGAGAGAGATTCTGATGGGAAGATGGTGACTATATCACCTTCATGTTCAATCAAGCAAAACAGACTGTTTCCTCTTTGGAGCCTACTCCTTTGTGTTGGTGATGAAATGAGTACACTACTTTGACATGGTTGAACTGTTTGTTTCAGTTAAAACGCGGGGGGCGATCGAACAAAGGGACGGTGTACGGGAGACACCCTTTGTAAGGAGTAATATTGTATTGTATTGTATTGTATTTTTTTTGCTGTGTGCAACTCTACAATGCTAAACGAAACCCAATGAAGTATATAATTTATAATAATAATAATCAATAATACCGTAGTCCTTATATATGAGGAGAATTGTGTTGTAATTGGGAACGGAGTATGATAGAAGGCACAGAAGGTGATGAGAGGGGAGAGTGGCCCTTACTGCTTTGGAGTGTCACCGTGTGTGATACATCGCCATTGCATTGTGGGGGGTCATTAGCATCAGCCCTGTACAAACAGGCTACCCAATGTTTCCAATCTCCAGGGATCCTGCAACAGGACAGGATGTGCTTCCTTCCAGCCTTAATCTCTCCTCCTGACAGACCAATTTCCACCTGCAGGCACACACACCTCTCCTGCACTTCTTAAATGAGGGCTTGATTGGGAAACTAACATGATTACACAGCCCTCAGGTTTAATTAATCATCTCAAAATCCAGAAACACTTCTTGCCTGCCGCCTGTATTTCTGTGTTGATTAAATGTGTGCGTGTGTGTGTGTGCGTGCGTGCGTGCGTGTGTGTGTGCGTGCGTGTGTGTGTGTCTGTGTGTTCGTGGAGTTTCTATTTCTTGTCGAGTGTGTGTGTTTATGCCTTGCTGGGGTTGTGTTCCACCCACGCTGTCACTTAGCAACCGTGTTCCGTGTGGCGTTGCAGATGCGGTTCTGTCCCCGTCTCTAATTGCTCTCAGGGGTGTGGAGCCAGCTGTGTTCACTTCTAATCAGGCATGAGAATGACAGCACGTTTCCAAACTCCGATCCTCACCCCAGCCACATCGCCTCTCACGGTGACTCGGAAAACCCCGAAACACAGTCAACACAGTACTGTGACATTGTTCACAGCATTGTCCTTCGGTGTGTCCGGTATGTGTGGCCTTAGTCATGAGTCATGGGAAATGCATCATGTGTCAAGACATGAAAGGACACTGTATTACTGTACTGCTATGAATGCCTGAGTGAAGTTCCACATGAGAGGCAAAACCGGACATCGTTATCACCTGAGGAGATTGGAATTCAGGATAGTTCACCCGTATTTCTTTCTGCGTATTCCTTTTTTTATTTGCACAAGTGGCAAGAACTTTGAAACTTCAGGTGCATTTTCAAAGCCATATCCGCAGTACACCGTTTACTCCTCTGAGCCAAAGGTAGCAGCCTGGCTTTCCAGTGGCACTGCTTGATAATAACCATATTCTAATAATTAGCCTTTGAAATGTGTGCCACACTGACCTTCCTGGTCTTCCTTAAGAGGCTTTTTAATACCCGTTAGAGAGAAAATATATCTGAATTTGTATATCTGTAGAGCGTGTTGTTCATGTTAATACTGTGTGTGTGTGTGTGTGTGTGTGTGTGCGTGTGTGCGCGTGTGTGTGTGTGTGTGTGTGTGCGTGCGGTAGAAAGTGCGTGCTGTAGAAAGTGGGTGGAGAGAGAGTGAGAGTGAGTGTTGGAGATATGGAGATGCTCTGGTTGCCAGGGTTGGGAATTCCCCTCCTTCCTGCACTACTCCCAGCAGGGGAGAAGGCGTTGCCATTAGACTGCAGTGAGTGTCGGGAGGGGTCCCGAGGAGGTGGAGCTGTAGCAGAGAAGGGAGGAGTCAGGGTCTGAGAGTTCCGCCCGTTCTGGCTTTTATACTCCGACTGCTCAGACTCAGCACGCAGAAGCTACCAAAATACTGGGATGCAATCTCGCTGGAAGCACCAAAGCTAGCTCGACGCAGGAGCAGAGACTCGCAGAAACGCGTCGGTGTGTTTGTTCCTTTGAAAGAAGTCAGTGGCGGTGTGAGCGCAGGGCCCTCTGCTCCCGACGCTGGATGAACTGGACTGTACCTGGACTGCACTGTTCCCCGGCGACAAGCTTCAGAGGATTTAAACACACACACACGCACAGCGCCAACCTGGCCTTCTGAACCACTAGTACACACATACACACTCTCACACACACTCACACCATATACATACACACACACACATACTCATACACATACTCATTCACACACATTCACACCATACTCACTCACACACACACTCTCAAACATACTCACTCACTCACTCACACACACACACACACACACACACACACACACACACACTCACTCACTCTCAGTATGACAGAGTATCTGCTGCTCATTCTCTACTTCTCCTCCTTCATCTGCCTGTGCGCTCTGGTGTGCTTGTATTTCTCTGGCTGTCAGGAGATGACCTACAAGCACGATGGTAAGCTCGCCCGTTTCCACAGCTTCTGCACGAGTACAAACGATTCATGTATATGTGCGGATCATTCTGGGATCTTGGCAGACATTTTCAAGTTAGGTGGGATTCGGGGGGGGGTCAGTTTATTCAAGAGGTTCCTGTTTTTACCCCCTCAAAATGTTCCCACTGCACTTTCGCTGTGAGATGTTGTATGAAACGCACGGCTGAAGATTGTGGGAAGGCGAGGCCGCTGTAATGACTCTCGTCTCCTGTGAGGTGTTTGGTGGTTATGTTTGTCCTCATCGCTGTTTAATTACAGCTCCCAGTTTTTCTTTCTCTCTCCTTGCTAAATGAATACCCTGGAGCTCTGGTGTCACCATCAGCAATTCCCAGTCCCCTGAGAGGGGCAGACGAGCACGTGGCGTCAGTGGGAACAGACCACCACGACCACATACCTGCCACCATCCAAATATTCTGGATTTTGGAATTGAGCAAAGTGAAGAAACCCATTTTGGATGTTAAAACGGCATGAGCTTCCTGTATGTCTTTGAGACCAGTGTATGTTCAAAGAAGCTTCACCTTTTTGTCAGCTCGCTGTGCGGGGCGCTTGTGTTTAAGAAGCCAAGTTTCCACGTCGCTTCCTTTCTAGAAATAGCAGCTTGTCGTTTGCAGTATAATTAAGTCTCAAAACCCTGCCGTTTCTCTGGACTTGTCTGCTGCACCATGCAGGGATAAAGGTTCGATTCGTCATCTTAAATTACCATCGTCACAGGGGTGTGTCTGTGTGTCTTTTCAACTGTACTGCAATAAATCCTCATTGTGGTTTTTTGCTGGTATTTATGGCGCGAAGCAGTATGGTACCAGTGATGTGAAAATGGAGTCAGCTGAGGATCAAACCCTTAACCTTCTGGTGTCAGCTCAGGCAATCTTTAACCAAAGAACCCCTGGGTCTGAGGTTTAGTTCAACGGGGTGCATGTCATGATGATATGTAATAAAAAAATATGACATATTGTGTTGTTAGACAAAATAGAATTTGTCAAGATATCAAGTACTCCATCTTCTGGGCCCCCATCCCTTGGTCAGATCTCAACTTCAGCCATACCCCCCCCACCCGTTCCCCCCATCCGCCATATCAGACGACCTTTAACCTCTAACCCATACTCACTGTGTCCAGTCAGGCCCTATTTGATCCTGTATGCTGAAACTGACCTCGTGTCACTCACTGTGGGATTGTCCAGCTAGTAACGTTGTCTTTGCTGCGGGTCACTTCCTGTGAATCACTCGGCTTCCTGCTCTTTTTTCCGTCTACAGAGGCATGTTGTGGAGACATATTTTGGATTTGACGAGGAGTCGATGGACTCCGAGACGTCGTCCCTGACGTCCTTCAACACTGACCGCACGGACCGGACGCCTGCCACCCCAGAGGAGGACCTAGAGGAGGTGAGACCCCCTCTTTTGACTCTCAATGCAACATTTTCGGTCATGCCGTCATTACCGGTGTGGATAATACCAGAGCTGAATGGGGGGAGGGGGATGGGATTACCCAGCTGTATCAGTGTGGAGGGTCACTGTAATGTGGAGAGTTTAACTCTCGTCTGTGTGGCTCAGTTGGTAGAGCACAGTGTTGGCAACGCTTAGGTTGTGGGTTCAATCCCCACTGGGGCCACATATACTGAAAAATATATGCGCTCACTACTGTAAGTCACTTTGGATAAGAGCGTCTGCTAAATGGCGTATATTATTATATTAACGGCGTTTCCCTTCTCTGTTTGTTTTCCGTCCAGGGTTTTTCGCGGGAGGAGTCTGAGCTGCGCTTTCGACAGCTGACCCGGGAGTACCAGGCCCTGCAGAGGGCCTACGCACTGCTCCAGGAGCAGGTTGGAGGAACGCTGGACGCCGAGCGGGAGTCCAGGGTGAGACGCGCACTCTGCGGGGGCGGTTAGGGGCTGCTCCCTTCATTCGCCTTCATTTAGGCCCCAGTGTTTATCACATCCCAGAAAACGTGTGTGTCCTCCGCCGCCATACAGCCAGCACCCACAGCACCTTGGTCATGCACAGCAACCTTTCACATAAGATATCATTGCCTTAGCCTAGTAATACCCTTATAACATGCATGGAAGGAGAGATGGACAGGCACACTTAGATATATGCAGAGGTGGATAAATGTAGTAGTGAAAATACAAATGGAGTATTATGTGTGTGTGTGTGTGTGTGTGTGTGTGTGTGTGTGCGCGTCACTGGCATTGCCAATTGCTCACCAGAGCTGCACAGTCATTACTTTGTCAGGGGATCAGCATGCTGTCATCCTTGATTTAATTTGCAATGGCATGCACCAGCGCACCTGGTCTCTCTGTGGCACGTTCACCCTCTGTCATGATGTTTACAGTTGTGCAACTCAGCAGGATTTGACTTTAGACCCAATTAATCCTCTCACCGGGGAGCCTCTGATGTTCTTACTGCTGTTCCCTTGTGCTTCACCTGCGGCCTGTTTATAATGCCATATTAAGGTGCTTGGTCTCTGATTGGCTGGTTATAGTCTTATGAAAAAGGTTACCACCTCCTGCTTTGCTAAGGCTGAATCTGACCGACCGGTGTGATATAGGTACGCTTTTAGGGTACCATTTCAGGGACACATGCGGTAGGCAAAGGAGATTATTATTTGATTCCCCCCCCCTTGAACCCAATTGGATGATTGAGGTTGTGGTGGGCGTGTCAGGAGGTGGGGCGGAGCCTGATTTGCTGTGTTCGCTGCCCCCCCACAGACGCGGGAGCAGCTGCAGGCAGAACTGACGCGCTGCCAGGCCAAGATGGAGGACCTGGAGAAGTCCCTGGTGGAGCGGGGACAGGTAAACGGAAAAGGAGGCGGGGACAAAAAAGCGCTAGCCCGCTTCTCGCTGGCCTTCCTCTGTCTCTTCCTCGCTGCTGTGCTTGTGGCTTGGCGGTTCACCGACAGGATATGCCGGCGGGCCCTGTGACATCACAGCGCCACCAGCTCATTGCATGCCTCAACGGTCTTGCCCAATGAAGGCCGGGTCCGTTGGCGTGGGCCTGGGTAGGGTCAGGGGTCAATTCCTGTGGTTGCTTTTTTTGATGATTATTGCTCCCAGCCACACAAATCAGAAATCGGAGGTCCAAAAATGTAGTACAGTCGAATTTGAAGGTTATGTGAAAAATGCTGTCAAATCAAACCAAATGATTGAATCAGTCTGAACATCATAGAATCATGTTTAGAGATTACACAGGGCATCTTCAAAATATTGTTTTCAGTTTATCAGTTTTCATGTCGACACACATTGGTCAGTTCTTAATTCTACTGACTAAGCAGTTTGTTCCAGAAGAGCCTGGCTCCTTCAGAACAGGTATTGACTTGTGATTTTATTTTATTTTTTTCCTTAATCTATGACCAATTACACACCATTCTCCTAGTAATCTTCTTCATGTGTTCAATCTGTAGACAGATGGTTGCATCATCCTACATATTACCATATTAAAAGTGATGTGTGCAAATAGGAAAGTCAGTCAATTCAAAACCCTATTAAACAATTTTGATGCCCTGAAATACACTAATAATTTCTCTATCAAAATGATGGCAGTGACAAAACAGATCTGTTGATCGTGCATTTGGTAGAAATGGTTGATTGTTGATACAGTACCTAGTATTGATAATGCTGTACTTGGTATGTTGTGGCAGTTAAGGTATGTTGTGGTTAAATCTATCTTATCTGCGATCCTGCAAAGATCAGAACAATTGGAAGAAATGGATCCGACTCAAATTCATGCCACTAAATAAATTGTTTGTGCATCACCTGGTTGACACCTCATTTCAGCCTGTGTGTGTTTCTGCTGTCTGTGTTTCTGTCCGTCTGTGTTTCACGTTCGGTGGCTGTGGCCTTGCCTTGCACCCAGACACTGCTGTTGAGCTTGGGCATGGCTCTTGACACTGTACGAAAGTGCTTTCTGTAAAGTGTGTTGATTGACTCATCTCTGCACATGCTGCTCTGATCGAATAAAATTAAATTCAGTCATGCTTCTTCTGTTTTTTCATCTTCCATGACTCCATCCATTTTGCTGTTTTTGTTTGTTTGTTTATTTATTTGTTTTGAATTTCAGTTTTCCTCATTCACGGGCTCATGTGATAGAAATGGTTGAAATGACGAATGCAGTTGATGGGGATTCTTTTATGAAATATTAAAGCCTCGAGATCATCTTAGCATCATATTCGTCAATGGAACTGATGTTTTCATGAGTTGTGGGGACAAGGCTCACCTGAGGGTTGCCTGGAGTGTAACCCTGGTCACATGCTGTATTTTCTGTAGTTCATTTAGTTTGCCTGATCCATTTCTGTAGTTGACTGATGCTTTCTGTGCTCTGGTCACAGGACTCCAAGTGGGTGGAACAAAAGCAATACCTCATCAGAACTAACCAGGATCTCATAGAAAAGGTACTTCCTCTCTTTCCCTCTCTCTCCCTTGGTCTGAGTGATTTGATAATTGAAGCTAGTATCAGAACTAGTACAGAATGTAAAAGGGTATGAATGGGGCTCAGATGGGTCATTCTCTCAGTTGAAGATCAATTGTCGTGAAATAAAATGTGAAAGATTATATTAAGAATTGATGGCACTACAGTTTAACTCGAAATGGAGCAGACCTTGAGATGGAACATCCAATGAAAATAAGCAAAGGTTTTGCGAGTGACAGAAAAAAAGCTTGTTGATTGTTGAAGCTGTTTAAATGTTGTGTGTTTGTCTGTCTGAATGAGAAGATGGCTTCTGGTGAGACTCTTAACTCTAGTCTGTAGAGGCGGTGCCAAAAAGTGCATTTTGAGAACAATCCAAATGCTACACGCTAGAGCCCACATCCGGACCACTCCTATGTACAGACACTGGTTTCAGCATTCTCTGTGCCAGGCACTCAAACCCTACGGGTCTGTTTATGTCGGTCTTGGGTTAGGCCTCAAAGCCTGTAAGTGTCTGTTCTTTACCTGTTACCTGAGTGGCAAACTGCATCACATCCCCATTCCCTCTGCATTGAGAAGATTCATCAGGTCATTTCAACACGCACGACCGCAACAGGTACACAGGTCTGGAGAGATACTGATTGCGGTCTTTAATAGTTATCACCGACTTCAAATTTACAACCGTGTTACTATCAGTCAATCAACCAGTCAATCAATACGTCAGTGAATGAACTGTATTGTTCCCAGTGGGCAAGTCAGTAATTGTGCAGTGTGGCAAAACATAGCACAGTGAAAGGCATACAAAATAATATATACCGTATATATACTACAGTAGGCTCTGTTTTTATTCATACCCTTGATAAAGATGAACAAAAGTGATTGTATAAAATAAACAATATAAGTAATTTGCTTTATTGTATGCTCACAAAATTCAGAAAATTATATTCTTTAATAATAATGCATTGGCACAAACCACAATCGGATGGTTTGCAAATTATAATCAAGAAAAAATCAAGAATCACAAATATTCACACCCCTGTTATCAGTACTTTGTGGTTCCTCCCTTGGCCATTATAACCACAAGTAGTCGCCTTCTGTAGTGTCATACGAGGTTATGGAACTTCTTGGGGGGGATCCTCAACCATTCATCCATGCAGAATTGTTCTAGTTCCTTCAAATTCTTGGGTTGATGTTTGTGGACTGCTTTTTTGAGTTCAAACCACAAATGTTCAATTGGATTCAGGTCTGGAGACGGCCACGTCAGGACATTGATCTTGTGCTCTGTCAACCATTCCTTAGTTGCTTTGGACGTATGTTTTGGATCGCTGTCTTGTTGGAAGGTCCGTCTGCGGTCAAGGTGTAGCTTCCTGGCAGAGGGAACAAGGTTTTTGGACAAAATGTCTTGGTACATGCTGGAGTTCATGGTTCCATCTATTTTAATAAGGGCCCCAGGGCCTGTGAATGCAAAACAACCCCAAAGCATTAAAGATCCACCACCATGTTTCACTGTAGACATGAATGAGGTGCTTTTCAACATTACTTGTATTCTTTGGACGCCATCATAACGCTGATGTGCATGTCCAAAAAGCTCAATTTTTCTTTCATCGGACCACAAGACACGGTTCCAATTGTTCTTCAGATGTAGTTTAACGAATTCAAGATGCCTATTTTGGTGAATTGTCTTCAAAAGAGGCTTCCTTCTTGCAACTATGCCATAAAGGTCATTGTCATGTAGGCGTCATCAAGTGGTAACTTTAGACACCTTGTAACCCCAAGATGCCAGGTTGTTTTGGAGATCTTGAACTGTGTCCCCCTTTGACTTCTTTTTGCCTCTCGAACCATCTGTCTCACTGAATGTGGGGGCAAGATAGACTTGCGTCCTCTACCTGGCAGGTTAGCCACTGTTCCAGTGGCCTTAAACATCCTAATAATTGACACAGCAGTGGAAAGCGGTATCTTTAACTTTTAGTGATTTTTTTGTAGCCATCTCCTGATCTGTAGAGGTCAATAACCTTTTGTCTGATGCTTTCAGGGAGTTCTTTGCCTTTCACCATGATGATGGCTGACCACAGTATTTCAAATGTGTGTTCCCTTCTTTTTATACCATAGGGAAACAGGAAACCATTGTAGGCCATGTGAGCATAAAATATACCTCATTACTTATAGTTTATTTTATACAATCTCTTTTGTTCATCTTTATCAAGGGTATGAATAAAAACGGAGTCTACTGTGTATATATATATATATATATATATAAATTATTATTATTTATTAAAATGCACTTATACATACATTAGGCCTACATAAAAGCACACTCTATTTCCCTATCCTTCTGATACCTACCGTTTCCCAAACCCTCCCTCTGCAGCATTAGCTGTTTAAGTTTGGCTCAGATTCAAGCTCGGCCCAGTGCCCAGTGCTTGTGAGGGTTAACAAGGTCAAAGTCCTGCTCTCATCTCTCCCTCCTTCGCTCCTTTTCTCTCCCTCCCTCTCTCCTCCCCCTCTCTCCCTCTTCTTCTCATCTTCCTGTTTCCATACCGGTCATTCCATATCAAATAAATCACCCATTGACCTCATCCCTGTTCATTTTAACAAAGATTTCCAGAAGTGGTTAGTCTGATTTTTGGCCCTGAATGGCCAACCATTCAAAGTTGATCAAAGCTGACGTATTTCTGACCTCCGACCCTACCATAGACATCCATATCGTCATCATCAATAAACATACAATTTGTATGTTGCTTTAAACCTTACAAACAGGTTTTTCAAATTATTTTATCATTTCTGTACCACTAGGTTTTGAGAATTAAATTTGGTCTTTGGCCTCAATGATCTCCAAACGTGTGAACTCAATTTTCTTTCTCATGTGTTTACTTTCTCATATGTTGTAGCTGAGACTCTTGTTTACATCTCCTGGCCTTCGTGTTCTGTCCATTATCGGTTGAGGCACAGCATCCCCCCGTTCTCTCTCCCTCTCACTCCTCCTCCTGTATTTTCACCCCCCTTCTCTATACATCTCTCTCTCCCGCCTGCGTTTATAAGAACCAGCCCAAGTGCCCGCTCTGCGCCCGTCTCAGTTCTGTGCTCTCGCTCTGTCACTCAGATCATGAAGCTGGAGCTGGACGAAAACCGTCTGAAGACGGAGATGCAGGACGCCCGGGACCAGAACGAACTGTTAGAGTTTCGTGTCCTGGAGCTGGAAGTAAGAGACTCCATCCCCATCCCCAAACTGTCACCAGGGGGCGACGTCGGGTTCCAGTCCAAACTCAGAACCTTCATACAGTGATGAAATGTAGCGAAGCCTCACATACAGTCACACGTACGCACACATCCACACCGGTGTAGCCACCTCCATGCTTTTGTTAGTTCTCCCTGGATTGTGTTCCCACTGCCTTAATGTTAATGTGTGTTTAAATTTGTGCCTATTTTTTTTAATTGAAAGATGTACATTTATATTATAAAGAAGTTGAATATAATTTTAATTTTAATAAAACTTGTTTATCTATACAATTAACCACCTCATCGTTCATTTTTTTTTGTCTGTGCTTCCTGCATGCGGTTTTATTTAAGTTGAGTGCACATCAATAAATGTATGACTGCATATTGAACTCCACAATGCAGAAAATCTCAGTACAGTGAATGCACTGTTTTTAAATTGGTCAATAACTCTGAATAAGTTGATAGATGCAAACAATGAACATCACTCTTGATCGGTATTGCTCGGGAATGTATCATTCATTCTCTTCCAAGTCTTCCTCTTGAGAAAAGCCTTTGTAGTCATGGTGATGGGCCACATTGGTGTTTTTAACGTTGTTAATCAGCAGTTTCAGACATGCACGTAATCACTTCCGTGCAGCAATATGTTTAAATGTGAAAAAAGAAAAGGGAGTCTATCACATAGTAAACGAGTAAAGTCACACTGAAATACTGAAAACAAAAACGCACACGACAGGGATTGGTGGAATTCGTATCAGTTGTTACAGCAGCATTTTTTTTTTTTCATGTTAAGAGAACTCACTGCATTTTGGTTGATATTTTTCTCCTCGTTTTTGACGTATTTTACTCCATTCAGTTGGTTCGCAGCCCACCCCTTAAAACTTTTCCCCCCCTCACCTGGTTCATTTTGAGAGATCCTTCGCATGCTTTCTGAATCATGTAAGTACCTTTTGAGATGTTTATGTACTTGTATAAACATGAGCTAACATGTTATTCATATTCCACCTTTTTGTTTCGCCGACCATCGTCTCATAACCCTGTGTTGTGTTTGTGTCGATGCCTTTTCCTTGTGTGTGTAGGGACTGCTACCAGGTCTGCCTTTAAATTCAGGGTTAAATTGTGTCAGAAGCCATATTTCTTTTCATTACATCGTTAATTACTGACACGGTACCATAAGTCTGCCCCACTTTTCCTGGAGATCCACCACGTTGTGTCTGATGTGTGCGACGACAATCCTTACGTACTTCCTTCCGGTTTGGACCACCTATTCCCACAGTTGGCAATTACAGTACCTGGATTTTTGGAGTCCTCGCAGTTTTGTAGATTCCAATGCAGGTGAGGGGCAGGTGTCCACTCATTTTAAGTGTCCACTCATTTTTAACTAAGCCTGCTCTTGTCTGTAGGAGAGGGAGCGCAGATCCCCGGCGTTCAACCTGCACATCGCGGCCTTCTCCGAGAACAACGGCAGTGCCCTACAGCTGCACTGTCACCAGGAGGGAATCATGGTGAGGCCCCTCTCCCCCCCTCTTTGTCACTCTGACCCCATAGTGTCCCAACTGCTTTTCAATGGGCCAATTGGTAGGGCCATTCTGCAACCAAGTGCTTTTACACTGCCATCTAGTGGGCATTGTAAGGTGGCACAGGGTGTACCGGCCCAACTTCTGCCTCTGTGCTGTACAGCACCCCGTTCTCTAGTGCAGTGTTTCCCAATCCATTCCTACAGGGCACACTGCCCTGCATGTTTTCATTCCAACCACCACTTAATCATGCTCAAGTGATCATTAACAGCTTGCAGATGATAGGTTGGGATGCTGGAATGAAAACTGCTGTAGCAATGATTGGGAAACTTGATGGATTGCTTGCTCTGGATGCTGTACTGCTGTAGCAATGCTTGATTTGAATGCATTTAATGATCCAATGCATTCATGTATTAGAACTGCCAGGTGGTGGTGTGGTGTTGTGATTTGAGAACCGCTTGTAAGCAGGCAGTTGCAGGTTCAAATCCTGAGTGGGGCATTGCTTTGAGAATGCTCGTGTTTTTATATCTAGCTGTGTAAATAGGAAATATGTATTTAAAAAGTAACCAGTGTGCCATGCTAAACTAAACAGGTAGCAATGCATCTTAAAATATTCCAAAACGTTATTGATATTTTCTAATGTTTGTGTGCCAAACAATTCATGAAAAAAATAGACTTTTGGGACAATCTAGATGTTGACACTTACCTTGTACAGTACCTTGAGGACAATGTAAAATCGTAAAATGTAAAAAAAATATATATATGTTTATTTTGTTTAGGATGTGGTCATTCCTGAGCTTATGAAGAAACTGGATATACTGGGAGACAATGGGGTGAGTATTTACTCAGTTTTCACACTTACCAGCAGAATGATGCGTTGTCTACTGTTGGAATAGCTGTTTGTCAATTTTGACAGGGCCGCCCCGATTAGGGGCGGCATTTGGCTGTCTGCCCCAGGGGAAGGGGGGAGGGTGAGCCGGCTTGGGTTCGCCGTGAAGCACGGAAAAGCAGAACGTGGGTGGGCGAATTCCGTCTCGAAGGAAGCGGAGTTCGCTGCCCACTGAGAATTTGAGAATTAGCTTGCCTTGTAGAGACGAGCGGCAGACCTGTGTGGGGAGGGTTAAATTGAAATAAATAGAGGGTGTAATTGGCCACTAAATTGGGAGAAAACCAGGAAAAAATCTGAAACAAAGAAAAAGAAGGAAAAAAAGAAATAAAGCCAAAAGTCTGGCTCCTGAAAACACTCTTGGTCCCATAGCAAGTAGAAGAGTTCCTGTTAAAAAGAACAATATGGAAGCTTTCTGCAATGGCAAACATAATGAATCTGGCAGTAGTGGCTGGAGAATGAGGCATCGTGACACTTAAAAATGGGAGGAGCTACAATGAGTCAATAAATTACATGTTTGAACCAATAATTTTTGCTCTTCACAACAGGACACAATGGTTTGCATTGGTTGCATATTGTAGCTCCACCCATTTTTGGTGTCACAATACCTCATTCTCCCATAACTAGTTGGCAGCCAGTTTATTTTGACTTCTTTTGTTTTGCTGATATGTACAACTTCTCACGAGCCAGCCAACTCGCTGTCCCTCGAAAGAAAATTGACTGCACTTTGCAGTTCCGTCAAGACAATGGAGAAAATTACACAGATCATTAGCCGCACAACGTAGTTCCTCTCTGTTCAGGTTCCAATTGTGAATAAGTGGCTATTATGTGCTCACAAATAAACCTGTAATCCTGAGAAGGGTTCTAATTTGAAGCTGGCGCTGTAGTCAAACGCTGTAATTTCACCCTCTAAATAAAACTCTTTCCTTTGTCTGCTTCCCTGAAAGAACCTGCGAAACGAAGAGCAGGTGGCCGTGATACAGGCAGGGACGGTGCTGTCTCTCTGTGAAAAGGTACAGATTCACTTATGAGTGGTAAACCTCATCCCACCTCCCCATACACGTCACACCTTTGTCTTCTGTGTTGAATAAAGATTTATTTTTACTCACTGCCTGTCTATTTTTGTTTTTCATTCGTTTTTTTCCCTCCACTGTAGTGCTAATGCAGGTTGGTTCACCATCAGAGAGTTTCAACCTTTTTGTGCATTGTGTAAATTCTTAACGGAGAGGATTAACCGAAATTACCATAACTGACCGGTGTTCCAACGGTTTCTGAAATGTAGTATGTTCGTCACTCCATTCTCGAAAGTGTGGCTTCTGCCGAACGCGGCCCAAGGTGGCCTCCAGACGCACATTTTATTGTATGGAGTCGCACCTCCTCTGGCCTCCTGTCAGCTCTTCTCTTTCCCTCTCCCCCTTTCCTCCACTCTCTCTCTCCCTCCCTCCAGTGGCTGAAACAGATTGACAGCACTGAGGCTGCACTGACACAGAAGATGATTGACCTCGAGAATGAGAAGGTGAGGGATCGGGATGAAGCGAGCTGCAGCTGCACTCGTTGCCCGTGCCAAAAAGCATGGCTAGATTTATGCACTGCACCAATACTGCTTTCCAGCTGAGCAGGCTTGTATTTTTATACATCTGCTTTTGCGGCATAAAGTCCTTGAGCTTGCTTGGATGAATGGATAAATGGATATAAAAGCAATGGTAATTTTTTTTTGTTTCCTACTTGTACTTTTGGATTCATCTTTGCTTGAATCATTTTTTTGTGGTGGTGAGGACGTGTGTTTTCGCACAAACAGCCCCATCCCCCTCTCGCACCATCCCAGATTGAGAAGTGGCGAGGTGGTGGCTGGCAGTGCTCGTTTCAGAGGAAGCACTTTCTAGCGTTACTTCCCTTCCCAAAGTGACGGGGGATGCTCTAGCAAAGAAATCTGACTATAACGACCACTGGGCATTCCAAATTGGGAAAAGAAAAGTGGGGATAAAATGTTGTTCAATTAAAAAGAAAGAAACCGTCTCACACACACACACACACACACACAACCTCCCACCGGAACCCATACGTATGTACACATTGTATAAAATGGCACCCTGACACCTAGGTGATGTCATCGTTTCTGTCAGGACTTGTTCAGTAAACAGAAGGGCTACCTGGAGGAGGAGCTGGACTACCGGAAGCAGGCCCTGGATCAGGCTTACATGGTAGGGAGACTGGCAGTGCATGCTGGGAGAGGACACATGAACCCAATGTGGACAGCAGAGGTGCTTCCTGCCCCTTTTCCCTCTCTGGAGAAGAGCCACACCTGCTTGCATTGCCACAGTATAGCTTTGGCGAAGTGTTACATCTGACCCAAACGTCATACAGTGAAGCTGTCTTAACTCGAGACATTTGGTGACTTGGATTGTCAGCTTACTAAATTGTGGATTACAAAAGCATATAGTATATGTTTTTAATTCTGTGCCAGACTTGCTCTGTGAATGAGGGTCACTATACTTTACTACAGTGTTTCCCAGCCCATTCCTACAGGGCACACTGCCCTGCATGTTTTCATTCCAACCACCACTTAATCATGCTCAAGTGATCATTAACAGACAACCGATGCAGATGATAGGTTGGGAGCGGTGGTTGGAATGAAAACATGCAGGGCAGTGTGCCCTGTAGGAATGGGTTGGGAAACACTGCTTCACTACACCAGAATATGGTGCCTTGTCTTGAACTTTTGAGTCCTGAACTTAAGCAAGTAAACCATGCTTTTGATTCTTACATTGTCACAAGTTGGGAATATATATACACTCGCTTAATTTTGTAACACAAATAAGGACAAAAGTCTTTGTGCCTCTTGTCTGAGTACTGTTTTGGACCAGTAAATTAGATGTGCTATAACAAACATGAAGTAAGCAAAGGGGGCATACTATGGTACAATGTGCATTTTGGGGAGGCAATCTTTGTTATTTTCAGAAGTTATACATTGAAAATGTTACATTTGTACAGTTGTGCAGTGTTCACACTTTCAAACAATCATTGTTTGAATAGTACATTTGTGTTTAAGTGTGTGACCTACACTGTAGCATGTATATTCAAGGGATACTGCATCTTTTAGAACAATGTTGCTTTATGCAAGTCTGACTATAGAACAAGAGATTAACAATTGGCTGTGAAAATGCGTCTGGGCGGGTAGTATTCATAAATCTTACACTCATTCAAAACTTGAACCAACAACTGGTTGAAGTTGGAGTTGATCATTGAAGACATTTTAACTTTGTCCAATGTAACATTAGCCAGCTAATTAAGAATCAAGGCGCTTTTGGTTACCAGCGGAAATATTTGTAGGGCGCTGAATTTTTGACTGTCCATCCAAGAGCAGCAAATAAACCCTAAATAACACAGCAGTGTTAGAACAATAGTGAAATTGCTTCTAACGTTCAGTTTTATATTTTTTCCCACACATTTATTATCATTTGCTTTCATTTTTAAATCTTCACGGTCACTATGTCAGGTGAGCGTATTAACCACATAAGTATGCGACGCTTGCTTCACTTTTGGATTTGTTAACCGTTTGTAAATGTGTATAATTTATTCACGTTTTTCCAATGTTCCTTGGTTTTGTAACAGGGGTGGCAAGGCACCGATTCGCCTGTTATCCCTGTTATCCCTGTTACTTTTTAAGCTTTGCATATTTATTTAAACATTTATGTGTTCGTTTATTTCTTTTATTTAAGTTTGTTTTGTGTTTTGAGTCGTTGCGATGTGAACGTTTGTATGTAATTTAAATTATTATCCCAGAGAATCCAGGAGTTGGAGGCCACACTGTATAATGCGCTGCAGCAGGACCCGGGGAGCAGAGTGGGGGAGTCTTTGACAGAGAGGCAGCAGGAGGAACTGAGGATAGCGGTGGAGAAACTGAGGAGGCAGATTCTCAGGCAGAGCCGCGAGTTTGACAGTCAGATCTTGCAAGAGCGCATGGAACTTTGCAGCAGGCGCAGCAGGTAAGTTTCAGTTGCGTTCGCAAGGAGCATACATAAAAGATGCAGTATCCCCGCAGGGAGGCGACATTGGTGACTATAGAGTCTGTCGCCCACTTGTGTCCCTGTGCGTTGCCTACTTTGCGCACGGGACGCGGGCCCGCGCGCGCAAAAAACGTGGAAGCATTCGAGAGAAGTTAATGATTTTAAAACAGAGTGGCCGTAATGTATGGTGAGATATTTAAATGGGTCTCTTAAGTGTTGCCTGACAGAGACAATCATGAAGAAATTCAATCTTAAATATCTTGCTTGAACACATTAATTAAACAGTAGTTTAGTTACATGTTAGTTAGTTCGAATATTTTTGTAAATAGTTAATTAAAACAAAAATATAGTCGCAGACTCATAATCTTCTTTACTCCTTGTACCAATTGGAAAGTTGGAGCTCCATTAAACGTTACTATGTGTGACCGGTAGTATACAATAATTCACTTTAAATCATTTACTAAAAAAAATAATTAATTTTAATTACTATTTAAGGACACCAATATAAAAAGCAAATAACAATTGGCTTGCGCTTAAAGTCGGCCATATTTTAATTAAACTGCTTACCTGCCGCCAAACATGTACATAGATTGACGTTGATCCCAGGTGTTGCTGGAAAAAAGCAGCCAAGGAAGAGACATTGTTAGACTTGTGGAGCACATATGTTTGTAGCGTACCGTGGAGGTGCTGGAACTGCACGACTAATCAAATTAAGCAAAACGCTTCAGATTGGCGCATTCTATCTGTATATCAACCTTTGTCGTGGTGTTTCCGCCAACTGTTGTTTTTGCATCTTTCAATAAGAATCCGTGACATGAACCTACTATAAGCAAATGTTAGAGTACTTGGAGAACAGTTCTTACTTGTTGCATTATCCCTTACTGGCGTGTTTACTACTGGTGCAAAACGTTTCCAATGCAGTTGTGTCCCGTCAGTACTTCCACAAAATCAGATAAACTTTTTTCGCCATTCATAGATTTACCCCCAAATAGCCAAAGTAGTTATTATTTATGACGCAATTAACAGCCCCATTCGTTAACAATGGCACAATTGTTCAACGTTGCTGAACCTTTCCGTAGCCTATTGAATTAACATCTGAAGGAATCCTACACTCGTTCCGTTACGGGTGTAGAATCTTGCTGCATTCGTCATGTTGGCTGTAGTAACAACTGTTTTTTTTTTTTGTAACAAAAATAAGTAGTCTTTGAAAAGGTGATCTTGCCCATAGTTGATTTTCCTCTCTGCAGTGTTTTCTTGTCCTCTTTTTAGCCAAACACTCCGCCTCATTCAGTCAATCATCCGCCTCCTTCAACCAATCAGATTGATTGAACCAAATGAATATCTCCAACTTCAGAGGTGTGTAAGCCTGGATCTAGGCCTTTCCTTGACCAGGGTTGAGAAGTAATGTTCAAGTCAAGGGCCCATACGTATAAAGCATCTCAGAGGAGGAGTGATGTTTTAGGATCAGGTTTCCCCTGTCCATATCCAAACCTTGTCCATTATGAGCTAAAGGCAAAACCCTCTGTTTGTCTTTTGGTGTGTACTAAGGCAAGTTTCAACTGGCCCAAAGCATTGTGAAAAAATGATAAGTGCTGGAGGTCAAGTGATTGAAGTAAAAACTAGCTCATCGTGTTTTCTTTTGTTTATCTTTTTTTTTTTTTTTAAACGGCATTTATTTTGACATTTATTTATTCATATCCAGAGTGGATTCAGTGACCTAGAGCTAATTCTGTCACTTCTCAATCTACAACTCCAATTAAAAACAGAAATGATAAAGGTCACTCCATGTTTACCGTGTACTTTTTTTCTAAAGTATGTCCACAGACTGTGTTTTAAAAAATTCAGAACAGTTATTTCATGCTTGTCCAACTCGATTCATCGGAATGTTCCAGAAAGTACCTGTTATTCATGGACAAGAAAGGAAATGAAAAAACAAAAACTTGGCAGTAGCCTTGCTCCTCAGATCCTCTTAAAGCTCAACAAGATGGAGGCAAATCGGCTCAAATTCTGCACACCCAAGGAGAGAGTCATTCACCATTGTTCTGGAGTGCTGGTTGCCATGGCAGCCACAGTTCACATGCCACTTCGATATATGGGATGTGAACACAGCAGTCATTTCAGTGCTTTGGGGAACAACTTTTTTTTGGAAAGAGAGTGAGAGAGCGCGAGAGAGAGAGAGATACAGGGCTGTGTTTCTGTAGAGTTAAATTAGCTGTAAAAGCAGATTTTCTGAAGTGGCAATGCTACTGTCAGAGAGTGAGATGGAGTAGTGGCTGGGTTGGACCGGATTACCCCACTTTCTGCTGTCTTTGATTTGGCTTCCAGAGAGTAAGAGAGCTGGAGAATAGGATTGAAATCCAGAAAAGACAGATCAAGGAGATAGAAGAAAAGGTACTTCTTTCCTCCTTTAACTTCAGTTTGGAATTCAAATATGCATGAGAGTGGACTGGGAGCAGTCAGTAAATTGCACTGTTGCTTGTAGTTTTCGTTTACTCTTATTAGTGATGCTCTTCTGTCATGTATGATGATAAAATGCTTCTGTCCACTGGATCTAGTTGATAATTACTCATTTGTCTCTTCTACTATGTTTGTTTTGAAACGGCAAAATGGACAGTAGGTACTACTGTTATATAACCTCGCTTAAGCCAGGCTGTTATCGAGCCAAAGATGTCGTGGATGTGTTCCAGGACTGGGGCTAAAAGCAGTGATTCACTAGGTTTTGTGCCCCATGTGTCTCTTGTGTTGTCATGGCAATGGGAAGGGGTTTGGTGCATTAGGGCTGTGCAGTGTTTAATGTTGTTGTTTTTATGCAGTGCATTTCAGTGTGCTTTCATTCGGACCGTGTCGTAACACTTATCTCATTCTTCTCTCCTGTCTACCTGCCTATCTTTTCCCTGGACAATTCTTTATTATTTTGCCTTATTTTTTAGTTTTTGTTCCTATTTTTATTTTTCTCCTTAGCCTTTATTCTTTGGCCTTAACTACCCCAGCATGGCCAAACAGCAGGTAAAGCACACAGACATAATTCTCGCCACTTTTCTAACTGTTCTTACAATTCTTGGGTAGGCAGTGGCAATCTACAACAGGGCTCCCCAACCTAGGTCCCGGAAGGCTGCAAGGTGTGCTTGTTTTTGTTTTCACCTTAATCAGCAACCAATTTAGACCCAAGAAACAAGGTAACATAACATATAACGTATGCCATTTAGCGGACGCTTTTATCCAAAGCGACTTAGTAGTGAACGCATACATTTTTCAGTACATGGTCCCGATGGGAATCAAACCCAAAACCTTTGACAAACATTGTCAGCACTGTGCTCTACCTCCTGAGCCTCACAGACCCACATGTGAAGAGAGTTAACCATGCAATCAGTGTTACCCAGTATTCTGATTGTTCCTACCATGTGTTAATGCACATCTTGTAAGTCGCTCTGGATAAGAGTGTCTGCTAAATGCTTAAAATGTCAAATGTAAATGTAATGCAATCAACTGCTTTAATTAGTCAAATAAGTGCTGAGAAACAACAGACATCTGCATACCCTCTCGGACCAGGGCTGGGGAGCTTTCTGCCACTATAGTAGCATCGTAAAGCAAGTGTTAAACCTCAGGCATACATGTATTTTGTGCAACATATGTACCCAGTACTTGGTTATGTGCATGTTTTTAGGATTAGATCAGATTATTGACCTTACTATACACAGAGCCCTTCAGGATTTATGGAATGTCATTAATCTGGGGAGGTTACTTTGTATGCGAGCATTGTTCCGTGATAAATGCCCTCGTAGTTAATTAATGCCCTGTTATTCATGAGTGGTGGGTAACTGGGCCTTTTTCTCTGCCTGCATTCTCCACCATCAGGTGCTGAAGCGCTCCCGGGGGACATGAGCAAAGTGGGAACGACTCTCATGCCATCCGGCTAAACTGTCAAATGTTGATTTTTTTCACATTTCAAATGGAGACACTTTTTCTTTTTTATACGGGGCAGATGTCCTTAATGGCCTTTTTATAAAATAATACTTGTGCACTTTTATAAATCACGTGTGTAAACAAAATAAAATCCAGGAAGACTTTGACTTTTTTTTTTGCAAAGAATCAGTGGTGATTTAAAAAGAAAAGAAACTACATTAAAAGTTCCCATAGAAAATACCTTCCTGTGATTGTAAACTATGGAGAATACAGCTCTACAAGACAAACTGTACAAATTGAACAAAAGCCAACGATAACCAAACAGTGTGGGGGAGGAAAAAACAAAACATAAACGCACTTCAAAAAGCCCCGTTTGTAATGGAAGAGGACCCCAGAGTGGAATCAGACTTGGGGAGCAGACGGAGGGGGAGTGAGGACCTCTCAGCGCAGACAGAACAGGAGCCACACGATGCCCGTCCCATGGAGCACACGTCTGCCATGTGCAAGCCTGAGCTTGGCGGCCTGGAGGTGAGAGAAAAGCCCATTTCTCCGGATTCCTGCATCGGAGTCGAGGAGCCCCCTGACGGCAGCGAGGCGCTGAGGGGGCTCCAGGAGAGGGTCTCCGACTTGGAGGGCCTCCTGAAAAACAAGGAGCTTTCCGAGCGCGACCTGAGCCAGCGGGTGAGCCGGCTGGACCAGCGCCTGGAGGAGAAATGCAGGAAGGAGCGCCTCCTGCTGGCCCGCTGCGCCAGGCTGCAGGAGGAGCTGGGGCAGAAGGAGGTGGTGGAGGTGCGGCTGCAGGAGAGGTACAGCCAGGTGGAGGAGCTGCAGCAGGAGTGGGAGGCCTCGGAGGGCGAGCGCGACGAGCAGATCCAGACGCTGGTGGACGAGATCGCCGAGCGGGACGTCATCCAGGCCCAGCTGGAGGAGGAGCGCGCCGACATGGCGCGGCGGATGGAGGAGATGGCGCTTTGCAAGAGGAGGCTGGAGGCCCGCCTCCTGCGGCTGGAGGGAGAGCTGGCCGGGGCGGGGTGCGAGGCGGGGGAGCCGGGCGTGCCTCTGGAGGAAACCAAGATAAACCCGGCGAAAACTCCCAGTGAATGCGTCCTCGAGGACGTCATCGGAACTGGAGGGCGAGCCGATTCACCTAATGGGGGAAGGCAGGCCCTTTACCGAAGGATCCAGGGAGCGAGATCCACGGAGGGCAGCCAGTCGCCAGAGCCCCCTCTCCTGGACACGGACGGCGACAGCTCGAGGGTGGCCCGTCTGGAGACGCTGCTGGAGTTGCGGGAGGAGATGATTGCGGAGCTGCAGGGCCGGCTGGGCAGTCAGGAGCAGCTGCTGAGGGACGTGCGGGAGACCCAGGGACCGCAGGAGACCCAGGGACGGCTCTCTGCGCCGAACGAGGAGCTGGGCGACGAGGCGCACTGCTGGAGGATGCAGGGAGTCGGCCTGGAGCAGAGGGAGAGGGAGCGGAGGGCAGAGGCCGGCCAGCTCAGGGACACCGTCGCCCAGCTGGAGGCTCTCAGCGCCAGCCTCGAGTCCAGGCTCACAGCCAAGGCCTCAGAACTGCAAGCTCTGGAGGCCACCAGAGAGAGAGAGGCATCCGGCCTCTGGTCCGACCTGCGGAAGCTGACCTCGGACCAGGCAGACCGGGAGGCCGTGTGGCTGAGCGACAGGCAGGGCCTGGAGGCGCAGCTGAGGAAGAGGAGCAGGGAGTTGGAGGTCTCTGAGGAGCAGCGGAGGAAGCTGAGGCAGGCGCAGGAGGCCCTGGAGGAGGAGCAGTGCCGGCTGAGGCAGGCAGAGGGCACTCTCGCGCAGAAGAACCGAGCGCTGGACGCCAAGCTCTCGCACCTGTCCCAGCTCCTGTCCTCCGCCCAGGACTCCCTCTCCAGGGAGAGACAGATGGCCAACACCGCCAAGACCCAGCTTACTGCCAAAGAGCAGAGAATCAAAGCCCTGCTGGAGCAGGAGGCCGCCCTGCACGTCACCATCACGCACTTGCAAGAGGTGGGTGACCTACGCCAAACTCCAAATATTAACACTCACACTGCACTGTTTGCCCAACAAATATGTCAGATATGCCAGTCAGAAGAGTAACCAGACTATCTAATGGTTACTAATATCTAATCTAATATCTAATCTGCGGGAGCGCTAACATCTCATGAAGAAATTTTATATATATTTAAAAAAATGAATCAGCTGTCTCGACACCATTGATAATCTCAAAATGGCAGGTATCGGGCCGATATATTGGCCAATCGATATATCGGTCTGCCACTACAAATTAATTAAGACTGAATTTGAATGTATGGCATGTTTTATAAGGCCACTGCAATGAGTTGGTCATTGCATTCATTTTCATTGCTTACACGCAGTAAACAAAGCAAATGCAATCTTATTTCTCAAAGTAACCCCCAGGGAGCAAAGCATGCTGGGTAACACTCACTCACACGCACACATGCACAGTACAAGTGAGAAGAGTTACTCCTCACTCGTGAAGCCAGAGAACAGACGGGGATAACCTGAGACCCGCGTATTCATACTGCATGACCGCGCAGCCAGTGGCAGGCTGGCGGCTGTTCTGACTCATGAATAATTGAGCCGCGCTCACCGAAGCAGCGGGTCCATAGTGCCCGGAGGAGCTGTGTGTGTGAGACCGGGGGAAGAACCACGAGGCCGCTGCGAGTTTCGGGGGAACGGCAGGGGCATGGGCTGTCCGACGGGTCGACCAGCGATCCGGGCGGAGCCATGGAGCCCCGCGTGGGGTGGGTGAAGGAGAGGGTGAGGGAGCTGAGTCTGGCCGTGCCCGACTCTGAAGCGAAGGGGGAGGCGGTGATCGTGAAGTTTCGGGTCGACACCTCCTGGTCTTTTCAGGACCTGGAGCGGGCGCAGAGGGAGAGGACGACCCCCACTCCGGAGGAGCCTGCGGTGGCAGCGGAGGTGGCCCCCGAACTGCAGGTGCTGTCACAGAGGGTGAAAGTTCTGGAACACAGCCTGAGGGACAACGTAAACACCTTCACTGAGTCTGAGGCGGCCCTCCACAACAGGTACTTTCATTACTGTTTTAGATTAACCATAACCAACATTAAATAGTACATTGCTGTGTTAATGATTTAAGTAGGCCATGTTTGCTAAGAGCCCACAGTAGCCTGTAATGGCTTTTGCGTTATTCTTTTTGTTTTTCAGTCAAAAAATCATTATTGTACAATGTTTAAGTTGATAAAAAAACATATTTTTAATTGTTTCCCCTCAAACAATGAGCAAATGCTTAGAAAGTGCCTCTTCAACTCCCCCACTGGCAAACCATTTTAATTTTAGCACATCAGGCTCTAATGACTGTGTGTTTACTTGTGTTTATTTTGGTACTTATCCAGAGTAAATTACAAGGTATAAACAGTGCATCAAAAGTGAAACAATGAGCAACAAGAACAAGGGGATTTTTGGATAGTTATCAAATTAATTCAGGTTGAATACCTTGTTCAAGGTTACAGAAGCCTGCAGCCTTCTTGTCCAGTTCCTTGGTGGCTGTGCCACACTGTATGCCCTACTTGCTGACATTACTTGCAATGTAATGTAAGAACTTTATAAGTATACAGTATATTTGCAATCAAGTCCAGCATTTATGGCTTTCATAATACTAAGCAATGTGACAAGATGTGCTTACATAATGCTAAAATACTCCTACATGAATGCTGTGTGAGTACTTGTTAAATACATGTGTAAGTACATTGTGTAGATGGTTTCCTATACAGTACTGTTTAGCACTGCGTACCAAAGCATGCTTACATAATACCAACACTGTACTATACTTCCTGTTTACATATGAATACTTTCTTGAGCACTGTTGGGGTACATGTGTAATTACTGTACATTAGGGTTTTCTATACAGTAATGTTAAGCACATTATTTGCAGGGTTTCTCTTTGCAGTACTGTATAGCACTTTTTAATAGAGCGTGCTTACATAACACTTACAGAGGACTTTCTGCTTGTACATATGGGTATAGTCGCATTAGGGTTTGAGGCGTTGCCATACAGTAAGCACTGCATAACCGGATGCGCTTGCATACCACATACGCTGTTACATAGGCGCCGCCACTGTAATGTGTTTTTCCCCCTCGCGGTTGCTGTTTGCGCCAGGATAAAAGAGCTGGAGGTGTCAGAGAGGAGCCTGCTTGTGAAGGTGGATGACCTCACGGTGAGGTCCGGCGCCCCCTGTCCCGTTGCGCCCCGTCAGAGACAGGAAGACAAGCTGCACATGCTCAGAGAGGAGGTCCACAGCATGGTACGGGCTCGCCGAGATCACGCCGCACGCTTCCATCACAGACATACGCACGCGGGTGAAATGGCCGCTGATTGAGTTGGTCCTAGAGTGCCATACCAATCTTTTATCCTGTTTGGTTACATTGCTCTTCCCGTTCACATGCACTGATCAATGGTTTTCCTATTTTCCCATGAGAACTGCGGTCACTTTGCAGGACTCAGTCAGGTGATATCTTGTACTCTACAGTGCAGGGAAGAGAAGAGAAGAGATGTGAGGACAATAGAATTATTACATTCAAATCCTATTCTTAGGAGAGAAAATGTGTCCTATAGCATTCACAAATGTACAAAGTTGCCACACATTTAAAATGCATTCACAGCCGTACACGACGCTATTAATGCAATAAAGCATGTTTACCAGGTTCATATTACCATCCATTTTAGATGAAGCTATGTGCAATGTGTACGTTTCCTGTTCACAGGCGATTAATAAATGTCGAAATGTGTTCACTTCCTGTTTGCAGGCGCTGGATAAAGAGAGGTGCGACAGGGTTTGGAAGGAGAGGCTCCACCGCTGTCAGAGCCAGGTGAAGATGAAGGAGGAGGAGATGAAGAGGCAGTCAGAGTACTTCGAGCACTACAAGCAGAAGCTGCAGCAGAAGCTGGGCCTCAGCAAGGACCGGGAGCAGGGCCTGCACGGCCGAGTCTTCCAGCTGGAGCGGGAGCTGATCGACCTGACGGCAACCGCGGCCCGACTGCGGACAGAGCTGGAGAGGCAGGCCCCGCGGGGACCCCCACCCCTGAAGGAGGAGGAGGGGAGGAGGAGGAGGAGGAGGAGCGCATCGCTGGGGGCGAGAGACGGCTGAAGAGCTTCATCAGCAGCCTGCAGGAGGATCTCCGGGTGCTGCTGGGGCGAGAGGAGGCGGGGTTCGCCGAGCGCAGGGGCCTGAGGGAGGGGCTTCAGGAAGCCGAGGACAACGTGGAGTTCCTCACCCACAAGCTGGAGGACTTCCGCTCGCGCATCCACCAGCTGAAGCTGTCGGAGGGCGCGCTGCTGGAGGAGGTGGAGGAGCTGGCCGAGGAGAACGAGCGCCTCCGGGGGAGCCTGAGGGCCCAGAGCCAGGTCCCTGACCCCACCCCTGACCCAAGCCCCGCCCTTAACCCCGCCCCATCCCCTCCCTGTGGGGCGGAGCCTGGACACCAGGAACCGGGACCTGTGGAGAGCGCTGACCCGGTGAGTGAGAAAACACCTGCTGCATCACACTGTGCAGCTTCACAAGGGTCGGAGGTCACCGTCCACGGTCACATGATCTTACAGCTTCGCATTGTTGCCTATTACCTTTTTTCTTTTAACTGTACCTCAAAAGCGCTTGATTTGTCATTTTTTCAATGAACAGCTGCTTCATCTTAAAATATTCCAAATGGTGAGCAAAGATTATACTGGTCACAACAGCAATCACGAAAACGATCAGCATGTGTTTAATTGAGCACTCGTCAACACTGCTGTGTGTTATGAAGTGTGTTATGAGATGCTATGAGCTCTGAGCCTCAGTCTGCCTCTGTTCTGCTCTGTGACACACAGGTGCAGCTGAAATGTTAATTTCTGTTTATCATGGTGATAAACCATTTGGCTCTGATTCTGTGCATGAGCAACAGAGAGAGACAGCGAGAGACGGTGAGAGAGAGCGAGAGAGAGAGTTGCAGAAACAGAGAGAGGTAGGAAAACGTGGAGTGGGTGGTGGAGAGGAGTTGGAGTGAGTTTACAGGTGGAGAGCAGCAGGAGTGGACATGAAGAGGGAAACATTGAGAGAAGGAGGGGGGGAAAAAAAAAAGCAGCAAGGGGTAGTGACAGCCATGGAGTGACAGAAAAAGATAATAATATAATATAATATATGCCATTTAGCAGACGCTTTTATCCAAAGCGACTTACAGTAGTGAATGCATACATTTTCAGTATATGTGGCCCCAGTGGGGATTGAACCCACAACCTAAGCGTTGCCAACGCTGTGCTCTACCTACTGAGCCACAGAGAACCACTAAGATGGGATGGGGTGAGGACAGAGGACAGAGCTGTGTCTTTAGGAGCAGCAGTGGTGTAGCTGTGAGGAGCCCTGTGCACAGCGAGCAGGTTGGGGAGATAGTTGTTACATCACTGCAGGGTGACACAGACTAAATGATTTATTTCATATGGTGAGGAAAGAACACATCCGAGAAAGGTGTGATTATGCCAATGACAATGCAATGGTATGTATTAAACAATTGTGGTTTTTACAGTAAAAAAGATGAAGTGGTGGTCAGAGCAGGATTACATCAAGGTAACTTATTTTACAGTTTATTGTGAATACAAGGTTGAGTTGGGGAATGCACGATCCTGTAGGTGAATACAAGGTAGAGATGGTCGCCAGCTACTCATGCCAGTTGAATGAGTAGCTCGGAAGAATCCAGTTGAAAATGTAGGGTTCTAAAACTGGATATTAAAGACCCCAATGGGTGTCATCCCTTGGGAGAGAGCTCAGGAGAACGTCCAGTTCACCAAGGACGCTTCCTATTGGCCCAGGTGGGCGATAGAGGATGATAATGTGTGTTTGGTAGGATTGGTAATAATTACTGCATGACACAAAGGAGGATATATTCAGCTGAGTGAGGGGAGGAACCAAAATGTATTTGATCTGAAACTGAATCAAATAAAAACTTCCACGGTGATTACCAGTGTACTGAGAGCGATTAGGCACATAGACCTCTGTGTATTGGATTATGGGTTCAGCGTCCAACACACAGGAATGTTGATCTGATTAACTGCAGAGGGGCTAATGAGACCTGAGCCCCTACATGTTACCTCTGTGTGACCCTGCATGCATATGTACATGTGCGTGAGCACGTGAGTGTGTTTGTGTGTGTCTGTATGTTCATGTTCGTGTGTGTGTGTGTTTCAGCTCTGCCACCTCTGCCAGTCAGACAGAGGGGATACCTAGGTGGCTAGAGGTAGAGAAGTAGCACTCCAGTAGACTCCAGACTGGTAAAATAATAATAATAGGCAATGGTAAAATAATGGGAAAACGGTCCTTTGTTCATGGAGAATGCACTGGGTAAAGGTTTAATTTCTTGTTCTCTTTCCCCTCTCTTGTCCTCATAGATTGGGGTCGTGGGGCGCAGGGAGGAGCAGATGCAGTTAAATCAGGAGGCCCCGCCATGCCTGACCAGGGACAAAGCCGTCCAGACCCCTTCCATACCACACTGCGTACGAGAGGCCATCACTGTCGCCAGTGCGTATCGCCACTCCCGTGCAACACTCCTACTTCACACCGCGGTGCAATCGCACGGAGAGTTAGAGCTGTCAGGACTGAATGTGAAGGAAGTGCGCAGTAGATGATACAAATGTACAACATGCATGTGTGTGTGTACGTGTATGCGTGCGCAAATGTATGTGTGCGTGTGTGTCTTGACAGAGCTGATCCCTCAGTTGGGGGGGGCTTCACAGTGTCCGTGTGAGGGGCTGCTGGAGGGCTCTTTCCACCCCCTGCTGGAGAGCAACTGCTGGGATGTGGCGGAGATCATGCAGGCTTTGCGCTGTGGAGGTGTGGAACAGGTAAAGACCCCAAACACCACAGGGCTGCCTTTTTGAAACCCCTGATGGCATGTACACAAGCTTATTTACGTACATTCACTGTCAAAACCAGCTGTAGTGCCTTATTCCATAGCCAGGAACCTGGAGTTCAGAGTTCTCAGTTGGACATGAATCTTAAGCTGTAGATGTGCTTTTTCATTATGAATAATGAAGGAACATTATTATCCAGAATAAAGAGCTTGATGAGTTTACATTTTTCCACCCCAGGTCAAGCAAACCCTCCAACAGATGGAGTCCCAATCTAAACTACCTTTGCTGGAGTGTGAGAGTGCACCTATGCCTGCTCACAGTGAGGGGGCAGTAGAGAGCTCACAGGCAGAAGTGGTCCTGAAGACCGTAGTCCTTCAGTCCCAACCAGACTTGCTGAAGCTCTGTGGGCACAGGAACCAGAACACAAACCTCATATCACTGGTGACGAAAACCATTGAAGTGGACTGTAACTCTGCCGACAATAGTGTGACTGACAGTGAGTGTTCTTTCCGATCCTACTCCTTCGGTACTTTCACACCCCCGAGCGAGGGAACAAACTCCATGAAAGAAACCGTTCTGAATCTGGAATCCGAGGTGGAGAGTCTCCGAAATGACAAAAAGGAGCTGGAGAGTATCCTTCACAGCCAAGAGGAGGCCCTGCAGAGGGTGTCCGAGGATATCGCCAGACTGAAAATGAGTCAGACGGGGGGATCCTACGAGGGGTGGGAGGCGTCAGCCGGCGAAAGGGGAGACCTGCAGCTCGAAACCCTGAAGAATAACTGGAGGCAGGAGAACAAGGTCTTAGCCAGGCGCAATGAGGAGCTGCTGGACCAGATGGCCAAGCTGGAGGGGGACTACGAGAGGGAGCTGGCCCAGCTCCGGCTGCAGATCTCCCTGCAGGAGCGCGACATGGGCCAGCTGGAGGAGGAGAATGGGCAGCAGGGCTGCGTCATCGCTGAGCTCCAGAAGAAGACGGAGGATGACTTAAATGTGGTCCTGGAGCTACAGGATGCCCTGCGGGAGAAGAGCGACCAGATTGCGCTTCTGCAGAGCAAAGTGGAGGACGACCTGAACGTGGTCCTGGTCCTGCAGGATGCCCTGCGAGAGAAGGAGAGCGGCCAAGCGGTGTGCCAGGAGGAACAAAATAACCAAGAGGACGTGACCTGCGGTACCAGCGCCCCAGAGTCCCAGGAAAGCATCCATTTGAAGCAGAGTCTAGAGGAGAGCAGGGAGGCGCTGTCCCTCCTAGAAGCCGCTAAGACCCAGCAGCAGGAGATCATCAATGGGCTGGAGGACGAGCGACGGCGTGACTCTCAAAGCGCAGCCGGGCTGCGCGAGGAGGTGACGCGTCTCTCCCGCCTGGCCTCCGGGCTGGAGGGGGAGCTGCGGGAGGCACGGGCGGAGAGGGACGGCCTGGAGGAGCGGAGGCAGGACCTCCACCTCAGGCTGGAGAGGTTGGGCCAGGCCCACGCCGGTCTCGTCCGGAAGGTGGAGGAGCAGCAGGAGGCCCTCAGGATCAGCTCTGAGATGATCTCCGACCTGCAGGACCAGCGGGACACCGGCGCCCGGGAGGTGGCCAGACTCCAGGAGGCCCACGCGGCCTCCCAACGGGACCTCCGGGCGCTAAGGGAGGTGAGCGAGGCCGCCCGCACGCAGCTCCTGGAGCTGGGCGTGTGAAGGGGCAGCTGGTCCACATGCAGGAGGAGAGGAGCCGGCTCCAGCGGGAAGCGGACGCTCTTCGGACGGAGCGCGCGGACCTCCTGGGAAATATTCGGACCCTCGGGGAGAAGAATAAAGACCTCTCGGTGAAAATGGTTGCCCTGGAGGGGGGCGGAAGAGAAGTCTCGGAGAGGGATGCCTGGCTCTGCGAGGAAGTCGATTCTCTGAGGAGGGAAAACGAGGCCTTGTCCAATCAGATCCAGGCAATCGAAACAAAGCAAGACAATGAGGCGAGCAAGCCTGCAGATTCTTCTACTCCAGAAGATGGTGAGCTTCAAACGGCCAAAGACGCACCAAGGGCAGGCAGTGTTGTGACACAGCGCACTGAGCAAGACAGCCAGGAAATGCCAAAAGAGCTCAAGTCATCCTGCCAACCGATGGACGTGCCACAGGATACAACAACGAAGGACACCGCACAGTTCCAAAGACGCAAAACAGCCCCTGAAATCACTCAGAAAAGTCAAGCCACAGTCTTCTCTTATAAAACTGTCAGTCTGGGGAGCACCATTCAGGTAAATATGAGTTTTTGACACTGCATGTAAGCTGATCAGTATGAACGCAGAGATCTGGACGAGGTCAAACTGTAAGAGGTCGCACATGTTTCACAATTGAACAGTATAGGCTCCTAATTTCATACAGTTGTCATCAGATTGAATGAATTTTATACCATTTTATTATTATACCATAACTTCTGTCTCATCATTTCATGAATGATTGAAGTCATCTCTCTGTCCTGTCCTGTTCTGTTGAGTTTGTTATGTTCTGTTGTTTATGAGATTTAAAAATCCCTTTTCAGGAGCAGCCGAGCGCAACGGGAGATGACGGCAATCTACGGAGGGAGCTAGAAACTATGGCAACGGAGCTTAAGCGATGTCGGCAGGAGCTGGAGAAGACCAAGGCAGAGGTGGGTATTCTGGAATCCTCTTGTGGAACAGGTCAGGAGAAAGCAAAGCACACTCTCCGTGCTAAACTCAGGGAACATCTGCCTCTCACAATCACTAATGTTGCATCATTCAGTTGCCTTGCGTGTGCTTAATGGGGACCGTACACAGCATGATTTTTTACATATGGCATTACCATAGCAATTCAGGTGATACAATGGAACAGTGGCATTGCACCAACAACATTCAACTGCTGTTGTCTGTGCACCTTAAACTTATGCTTCAACACCACACTGCTGCCTCTAAAGCAGTATCAAAAAGAAAAAAAGACCAGACGTGAGCTCTGAATGGGTCCCAGTGTAAACTACAGGTAAAACCTTCAGTTAGACATGCATACATGTCATTGTCTTACCTGTTTAGAACCAGGACTTTGAATGATGCAATACATATTTCCCACCTTGTGGTGTCGCGTCACCTGTCCTCATAGAGTATACAGCATTCATCCAGCGCCCCTTTGTACCGCAGGCACAGAAATGGTACCGGGAGCTGGGTCTGGCAGAGTCCAAAGGAGAGGAGGCGGTGAAGAGAGCCTCGCAGGCCGTGAACGAAGCCATGAGAATGAGAGAGTGTGTGAAAGAGGCCGAGGAGATGAAGAGGGAGAACGACAGACTGAGAGGAGAGGTACAGACCCCCGGGCTGTGGCGGTCCCCAGGTCATGCCGGTCTGTGTTTCGTGTGTCCCTTTTAATCAGTGGGGACTGGGTGCAGGTGGTGACATGTTCTAGGGGTGTGACCGACTGAAATTGGGATCAGTAACGTTAAGAAAAAGTCACTAACCTGAATTTTTTGGGGGGGTTTCGTTGCATAAAATTAAAATCACTGTGCAGTCAAAAAACGAACACTAACAGGTCTCAATTGTCATCATAAAGGGGAAAATAAAATTATAAATACCTAACACAACAATTTTGTAGAAGGAGAAATGCATCTTTCAAATTAGTTGCCAGGAATATAAAAGCGCTCCACACGTCATTGTCTTTTACAGTCGGGGGAAAAGGCAGAGAAAGGCAAGCGACTGCCGCAGTGAAATCCTGTATGGCAATACTTTGAAAATATAAATAACAATGTTGTGAAATGCAAACTTTGAGATACAGTGGTGGAAGTACAGGTGCAATGCTTAACCATCTGAAAGGGACACATCGTGAGAACCAAACCTTTGCTGGCAGCAGCGCAGGTCCCCAACAACAGACACTAGACAGCTTCACGCAAAAGTGCGAAAAAGGACGGAGTGAGAAAATCACAGCGCTGATTACAGAAATGGTTGCAGTTGATATGCAGCCGTTATCAGTGGTTGAGGATGTCGGTTTCAATGCCCTGATGTTGTAGCTTGGTTCAAGATATGCCATGACATGTCAAAAAACCATGATGGCTCGCGTGGAGAAATTGTACAATGATTGCTTCGGCAAGTACAAAGCGCAAGCTCTCAAAAACCCCATATGTGGCCGTAACAGCAGATTGTTGGACATCTATGAACACTCTGTCATACATTACCACAACGAGTCATCACATTGATGAGAAGTGGGACATGAAGTCCCATGTACTGACCACGGAGAACATGGAGGAGAGGCACACAGCAGAGAACCTAAAAACAGCATTAACTACCATCATTGCCGAGTGAGTGGGGGACAGTAGCAAGGTGAGCGCCATTGTCCATAACAACACAGCTAACATTGTGAAGGCCAATGATGGATGCCATTTGGGAGTCTGTGAACTGCTTTGCACACACGCTACAGCTGGCCATCAATGATGGATTTAAAGCAGCCACTTCTCCAGAGGGCATCATAGGTGCTGCATCCAAGATCGTTGCACATTTCCACCACAGCACACCAGCGACACATTGTCTTCATGCCAAATAAGAACAGATGACACTCCTGAAGCACTCGCTCATCCATTGCTGCAAAACAAAGTGTGATTCTGTTTACCAGATGTTTGCACGCCTTGTTGAACAGAGATGAGCAGTCAGTGCTGTCCTCTCGGACCGCACTGTTACCAAACCCAGCGACGCACGCAACTTGGAGGTCACCCCAGTGCTAAAGTCACTGGAAGTGGCTACATCTGCTACATGCGGTGAGAGGGCAGTCTCACTGTCTGTGGTGTATCCTGTGGTGTGCGGCCTCATGAACGAGCACCTGCTGCCATCAGAGGGGAACAGCATCTTGTTCAACACCTTCGTGAATGCTGTGCGTAAGTCACTTAAGGACCGATTCAAACCATCGGACAGAGACCCTAGACCCTAGGCACAATAAGCTGAAATTTGTTGCAAGTGATATACGGGTTTCTGCGAGATCTCGCAAAAGAACCAACTAAAGAACCGTGCTTCATTGTGATTTCACGTGGAATTTTATGCAAATTTCTGAACGTTTAAATGGGGAACCGATAAAAAATATGGCCATTTAAACTTTGAAAAAAACGATGTCCATTTGTCACATCCCTAACTTGTTCTGTACCTCCCACAGCCTCTCTGTTACTTGATCGGTTGCATTTTGCCAGCAGTCTGTCAGAAAGAAGGTTATCTGGTTGTAGAATGAAATTTTGGAGAAGAGTGTAGGCTATATGGGACAAGAGCTTGTTTTAACACATCTGAGGTGTCTCGTATCTGTGTTTGCTGTAAATTACTGGAAAATGTCATGCCTGGTGCCATTATTTTCATACTCACAGGCATAAATATCAAAACATTCTTTCAGCACAAGGACATAAAAATCAATTTTATTTTTCAAAAACCTTTAAGGCATTTTAAGGCAAAAACTTTTTTGAAGGCATGATGTGGTAACTGTATTGGTGATGAGAGGGGAGCTGAAGATTAGGTCAATGCTTTGTGAATAATGCATCCACATTTTAGTGACACGTTTTTGCGAATAGTCACGTTGTGTTCCAGATTGGAATAGTCCCAGAGGAGAGTAGATGGTGTCTTAATGTTGTTTTAATAACCCATCTGTTTCAGATTTATCAAGGTGAATGTAAGGTGGCCATAATGTCTTGTGAATAACTTGTCTGTGTCTGTATTTCAGATCGGTGAGGTGAGAGGCAGAGTGGCACACCTAGAGAGGGGACAGAGTGACTCGGTTTCTCTGAACTCCCAACAGGAAGAGCAGCTGACGCTGCTGAAGTCACAGCTCAGCGCAAAGGTGGGTTCGGGAGACGTGCTGTCACTACCTGCACTCGCTATGTTCATTCATCCTCTTTTTGTTCATTAAGTTACACTCCTTTTGCTTCGAATAAACAAAGATTGAAGAGATTTTTCAGATCTCTTGTAGTTTTCCTCCTAAAAATATAATTTTGGTGAAGCTTAACAGTTAACCCCCTGAAGTTAGTGTGAGCTGTGTGTTTGAGGGATAGAATAGCGTGAATCCAAGCGTGTGTTCAACAAGTATTTTCTAAACAAAATTTTGGTGGAGCACCGATGCAAGGTGAAGTCCATTGTTAGAGGCGGTGGAATACTTCTGAACTTGCTCAGAACTACAACTCCCATAAGGTAGTAGTGTCATATTTCCAATTGTGGTGGTATCACAGTCACATGATCTTGTTAATAGTTTGCTGCTGAGGAAGAGCTGAGAGCGGAGAACAAGATCCTGAAGGGCCAGCAGGGCAAACTGGAGGACCAGAGTGACACTGTCAGGGCTCTGAAGGCACGCTATGATGACATCAGACACCAGGTAACATTCTCTGACAGAGATGGGGACAATTCTAAAAAGGAGCACCAACAAGAACTGGCCTGTGGGCAGTGACTTCCATTGTTTTCATAACCTCTGCTGGTGTAAGGCATTGGTGTCTGCAGGCGGTGCCTGAAAGAGGCTGCTGTTGCAATTAAAATCACTGGTATGCAGATCAGTGTGCATGCAAAGTGTGCCAATCAAGCTGCTATGTGGAGCTTATGATGTAATGCAATGTTATTTTTATGGTTTTAATAAGGGTTGCTATGTCACAGCACTGACTAATTTTAAGGTATAACACAAATGAACAGTGATGCATTATATGTGCGTGTATTGTTAATTAAGTAATAATAATAATAATAATAATAATGAATAATTTGATCTTTTCTAGTTTGATGAGCTCCTACTGAAAAAAACCCAGACTGATTTAGACATGGCTCCACTGAAGGTAAGGTTTCAACGAGAAGATGATATTTAGATGCCTGCTCCAAGTGAATATCAATGAACCTGCTGGAGTGGATATATTAGATGTAAGGCATTATCATGGTCACAAAGAAGCAATGGCAATGGTGGTGGTTGCACCATTTGTTTATTTAGAAAGTGCACGCTCAGCATACATTTTACACAGTGAACCAGTCTGCATTATGAAGTAATCCTGTGGAATGATTTTGAGTAGGGTGTACGTGGCCTCAGTGAGGTGCTGTTGGGTTACATTGACTGATGGATGGGTATTCCTTGGGTGTTCTCTGGCAGCCCAATCTATTCTGTATGCTGATTAGTTGGCCGTTTGGATCAGTTGATTGAGTGGTTGATTGAATGATTATGACTTCTTTTTGTACAGAAGCTGAGGCTGTCCTGTGTGCTGATTGGTTGGCAGTACTGATTGATTGATGTTGACTCCTCCCCCTGATTGTTCACTTGCAGAATCGTCTGCTGACTGATTCTTTGTATTGATTGAGGATGACTCCTCTCGCCAAAGCTCTGCTGCATGCCGATTGGTTAATTGTTTTGCTTGGTTTATTTATTCATTGTGACTTCTCCTTGAGTCCCGTTTCTGATTGGTTGCTTGCTTTGTTTGATTAATGACAAATCGTCTCTGTGCTCTCTGGCAGGCCAAGCTGTCTTGCGTGGTGCAGAAGTGTCAGGAGCGGAACAGTCTGATCGTGCAGATGGTTCGAGCGCTGCGCAGATACGGCTGCATAGACTGCGCTCTCACACAGGAGGCAGAGGACCTGGTCAATGACACGGCACTCCTGGAATATTCCAGCACCTTCTCACCAGCAGTGAGCAGAACACAGGTAGCGCACACGCACACACACACAGACACCCTTTGAACTAGCAGTACACACTTCACAAACATACACACCACCTGCAAGTAGACAACCTATAAAACACGAATGTTTACCTGCAGTAAAACGGGCACAGGTAATACACACACCTGCGGTGGGTATAAAAAGTATTCACCCCTTTGGCATTTTTCACGTTTTATTTTCTTACTATAATCCCAGTTAAATCCCTTTTGATTCCATAAGATGTGAAAAATGCCAAAGGGGGTGAATACTTTCTATATCCACTGTATACACACACTCATCTAAACCTTTCTATGGCACAGTTATTACATTCGAACAAACTGCAAACATAGAAGACCGGTAACATAACACACCTCTCCACCAACATCAAACGAAATACAGTTAATTCAAGCAAACCGGTAATTGAATTGCTAACAGCTACAGGGCAGTGAGTTCATTTTGTTTCACCCTGAGGTCATCAACAGTTGCAGCTTTTCATTACAAATGTATTTGCTCTAATTACAACAAATGCATTTGTATCATGAATGCAAGTAATTAATCAAATGAAATGCGTTATGTTCAACACTGATAAAAATGAAAATATGGCCACAGTAGGACATTGAAATGAATAATGAGTCTTGGGGGACACTATACACTATTAAATGTAAATGGCGAAGGCAGAGTTGCACTTGAGAAGCAAGGAATACCAAATGAGAAGCCATAAATATAATTGTATCGCTTGTCACATAATATAAAGCAGTCACTACATTCCCCACTGTTACAAATTGAATGAGAATGTACTGGTTATTGCTAGGGCCTTCCTGTTATTTCCCCTCTTACCAGTTTAAATTGATATTGCGGTACCTTGATTTGAGTTTGTTTTATTTTCGCTAATTTCAGGATGCTTGCAAAAACATATGGGAGACCAGAAAGATGAATGAGGAGGAAGGTAAGTGTAGACCTGTAAGGATTACCTCATTATCACCAATTTATTGAAGTGTCATGAATTGAAGTGTCAACGAATAACGCCTCAAATCTAGTTGTACTGTTGGGTTGTGTTGTCATAGCATGCAATCTAGTGCCAATCGGCCAATATAGTGATTTGCGTAGTAGTGAATTTTATCAGGCTAAAACTGTGATGATGAAGGGTTTGACTGGATATCTGAAGTCTTTTGACACTACTAGCACCATGGGTAATGAACTGTTTTGACTTCAGTAGCAGTGTGGGTAATGAAGTCTTTTGTAACACCACTAGCACCATGGGTAATGAACTGTTTTGACTCCAGTAGCAGTGTGGGTAATGAAGTCTTTTGTAACACCACTAGCACCATGGGTAATGAAGTCAGGACCTGTAAAAGTACAGCTTGGTGTGCTGTGTGTCTCAGGTTCTGTGCAGCACTCTCTGCCCAGTCGCTGGGGAAATCTGTCTGATGTGGACTCGTCACTCCGTTTCAGGCTGTGTGTGGCCAAGGCTGACTACTGCCCCTCACCAGACATGCCCCAGACAATGCTGCCTACAGTGAGTATAACTGCCCCTCCCCCACGTGTCCAGAGTACAACTGCCCCGCCCCCACGTACCCTACGGTGCACACTCTCCCCATGTGTATCAGAAAGTGCTGTCTTCTATTAGCAGTGAGATGGTCATTTCTGAAAATGCTGGGAAATCAGGATGCACTATTGACAATAAACCGGTGTGTGCCTCAGCTCATGTAAACTTTCACTACGATGAACACTGTACCCTTTTGAGTGAATTGTGGTGCAAAATGCTATCAAACTGAATTATTGAACCTATTGACGTATTAGTAATGCATTGGAATAGTCATTTGTTGGATATAATTTGTTATGCAATATATTACAGGGGTAGGCAATATAGTGTAGTTATTGTGCTTTGATGGAAAAAAAAACATCTCCGGCACTCCAGGACCAGGGTTGCCTACCCCAGCAATAGAAAGTTTAACCAACTGTAAAATATCCAGTCAGAAATACAAAACCGTTAAACTCAAATAATATGATTCTGACATCTGAACATGTTGTAATTAAAAGTATTGGTTAATCTGAACTAGTTGCATTAATTGTCATTATTCAAGCTCCCACTGTCTGCTGGCGAAGCAGTGCAAGTCACTGGGGTTCCGGACAGTCGTGGACTGTACCACGCAGAAGTGAAGGGGGAAGCCGGGCTGGTTCCTGCACGCTTTCTAGAAGAGAGGGAGGATCTGCACCACCAAACTCTCCCCTCAGCTGGCAGTTGCGTTGGTTTGAGCTCGAGGCTGACCAGTCCTGAGAAGATCATCAACTTGCATCATCAACTCCAACAATCCCACTTCAGCAATTACCAGGTACTGATTCACACATGGCTCAGAACAACATGCACAACATGCACAACATGAACGTCGACGCTGGCCACTGCGACCGGGGTTCGATTCCACTGGCCGTGCCAGAGTCGGCTCTCGGGTATCGGAGTTACAGTCGACAGCTTGGCGAGTGCTGTCTCGGAGGGTGAAAATAGCTAATGGAAAAATAGAGGGTGTAATTGGCTACTAAATGGGATAAAATCAGAAACAAATTATTTTTAAAAAGTGCCAATACACACACAGTTATTCTAAACGGTCTTCTGAAGCACTAGTTATGCTTTGCTTTGATGCGTGCCATTAATAACATACATTGTAGAGCCACAACTCCTGTAGTCTTTTAGCTTTGTGTTTTCACATCAGCCACATTTCTGAACAGATATAGTAGTACCTTTTCTATGCTGGGAAGAAATAAATGAGAAATATTCTCAGACTTTACATCTGACACAATCTGAATACAGTTTGCTTTTGTTTCAAATATAATATGTCTGAATTTTTTTCAAATGCTGTCAATACATCTCAGCACCTGAGATGAAGCATTCTGAACAGTCTGATAGAAATATTGAGTTTTATAAGGGAAATGAAACCAAGTAATCTGAAAACAAACATTGTCCACATAGTTAGAGGGCATTGAGTGCAGCCAGGCAGTCGTCCCTGTAACGAACTGTTGAGTTAGCAATGTTTTGTAGATGTAATAGTGAAATGAATTACGTGTCTGGAGTGACCACCTGATCTTAGTCATCGTAAAGTCCACAGGGAAAGCATGATTGATCACGGTTCATTTCCCCTATTTGGGAGAGATCCAATGACCTCCTATTACTCCTCACAGTCTTCCATCAAAGGCTGCAGCCAGCTCGTGACTGATGTTTGTCACACTTTGATGACCTCATAGTACACCCAATGCAAATCTTCCCTTTTTATTTTTTAATTTTTTATATAACCCTTTCCTTCCCTCTCTGGCCCGTCCCCAGATTGCATCAGCAGCTGGATCCGATTCAAGCCCCGAGACAGACCGCAGTTCTTTCTCCTCTCCGTGCCCACCACGGCATGCCTCGTCAGACCTCTCCGATGTCCCGCAGCCCACAAGGCGGGCCTCGGTCAGCCAGGAGAGGGGAGGGGAGGGGCTGGAGCAGGAGCAGAGGCAGCTGCAGGCGAGAGGAGGCGGGCTTGGCGAGCCAGCCAGGGGAGGTGTCAGAGACACTGCGGCGGTGCCCAATAGCACCTGGGCTTCCAGGGGCGAGAGCGATGTCTGCACCCCCCCGGCCGCCCGCCGCAGCGATCCGTCTGAGCTGTCAATGCCGAAGAGCCACAGCAAGGATGCCAGAGGTGTCTTCTCTAACACCGCGCTTCCAGAGTCCAGATCAACAAGAACAAAACCGGGTACAACAGGCAATTCTCTCTACGTTTTTTTTCTCAATTTTTTTGCATTTGATCGTTCATCACTCAGTCGGCGTAGTAAAAACATTGCATATTTTAACAATTGCTTAAATCTGTCCTTTATGTTTTTCACATCGCATATCGGAACGATTACCAAATCTCAATTTTCCAAAAGTCAAAGCTGCCACACGACATGACATGAAAGCGTTCAGTGAGGTGGAATTTTATAACACTGCATCTTAGAGGAGAAGTGTTTGTTTGTTTTTAGTATGAGTGATGAGATGCAGTGGTCTGTTCTGGCTTTTATCTTGGGGGGGTCTTTAATCTGGGGACTAGTCCGTAGTTTAGTTTAGGTGGGGATTGATTTGTAATTTGGGCTTTTAACTTAAAATTGATCTCTAGTTTGCTCATTTAGACGGGCGAAGGATCTATAAATCTTTTTTTATGTAAGGGATTGATCTGCAATAGTTGTCTCTTGTAGCTGGAGACCGATCAATAGTTTGATTCTTTAGCGTGGGATTAATCAGCGATATTCCACTTGTTATGTAGCTCTGGAATAATTTGTCGTTATGCCTCTTCCCTGGGGATCTTTCAGTTGATTGGCTGTTAGGCTCGATTCAATTGCTTGATGACTAGTGGGAGATTTCCCCCTCTAAGCTCCTGATTTCACTCCACAGCTTCAGGGCCTTGAGTCACTATACACCGGTGTGAGACACACATGCACAGTCTCTACTTTATGCCTCAATTGCTGTAATGAGTTGGAATTCGTGGCTGTATTACAAATTGTGGTTTGATACAGCCAGCGTGTTAAGTTCTGTAATTATTAGGGGAGAAAATCGCTTTAAATTCCATTGTTGGGTTTGGCAGTAATTAATGTGTGTCTGATTTGAAATCATTTGTCCTGATAATCACAGCCTGCCTATTGGATGTTATATGGAAGGCGGAGAGCTCCAAAAAGATTGCATTGGATATATTCCGTGTCAGGGTTTGGCAACATTAGCTGCCAGGGTCTGGGTGTTGGGCATGATGTCCCTGTGATGACTTGGTGACTCTTTTGTCCCGCCCACAGAACCTCCCGCAGCCGTGGTCTCATTGGAAGTCATAAAGACAGTGGGCCAGAGCAGTCTGATGATTGGCTGGGATAGGCCGCCACTCGACGAGCTGGGCTGCAGCAACGGCACCTTTGTGTACGGATACAGGGTAGGAGGAGTCTTCTTATTGCCTTTTGATTTATTGATTTACAGATGTGTGGCAGGAGTCATTTCCTGATTTCTCAGGGTAGATTTGAATGGAGAACGGAGCGACTCCCTCGGAGGGTCCCTCAGCCCAATCCCTCCTCCTTTTATGGCATACACGGTGACTGGGCGTGTTCTGAACAGAAGCAGTGCTGAGGCCAGTCTGAACGTGGCGGACAGACGGCCACTCTAGTTCCGACAGTGTCTGAAGGAGTGTCTGTGGTGTTTTTCCGTCTAAGATGCGGCACTGCCGGTAGTTTTCCGCCCCGGCCATTAAAACGAGGGCGTGCGTTTATCACCACTCCAGAGCTATTTATATCCGCCCTGACCCTGCTGCACCAGCTATCTGCAGTGAGGAGGCTCTGGATCTTTCCGTGGTTGATTCACCGCTCTGTGCAGCCTGTGGGAGTGCGGCAGATTTGTGTGTAACCAGACTCACTGGTAATGACTGCCATCCCGATACTGCAGCATTAAAAAGCGCTGAATGAGCAATGTTTTGGGCGTGGTGTCAGATTTGGTGGCACCAGCCCTCACGTGCCACACCGCTGGTACCCCAGACCCCTGGACTCTCACCCATGTGGGCAGGACAGATGGTGGTGCAGAAGGTGTGGCACGCTTCATTTGTAACTGAAGGAGTGAGACGACAGCTTGGTCTCCACGTTCCTCTGTGGCATCTCTGTCTGTCTGACCGACCCTCATACTTGTACAGAATGCTCATTCATTGTACGTATGCTCATACTTGTACCCTTATAAAAAAAGATATATTATTTGTTCCCGTTTTTCTCCCAATTTAGTGGCCAGTTATACCCTCTATTTATTTTGATTCGCCCACCCCCACGAACTCGCCGCCCATCTCTACAGGGCAAGCTAATTCCCCGAGGAACTCTGGAGACACCCTTTGCGCTTCTCAGCGAGCTCGTGCCGGCTCACCCTCCCTGGGGAGGACAGCCAGATGCCGCCCCCGATTGGGGCTCCCGGCCAGGGCCAGCCTGGCACAGTTGGGTTTCGAACCGCAGCTGTAGCAGGCAACTTGCACTCACAAGGCGCGTGCGTTAGACCGCTACGCTATCTGAGGCCCCCTAACCCTTGTGTTTTTGACCCAGCTCTGAGTATTCACCTCAATCACAGAGGCTGGCAGCTACAAACTCTGTTTACTTAGTCCATTTCGGCGCTATTTAATGATTAAATGGAACGAACCAACGGCAACTTTGAATACTGCATATTTGTCAATGACTTAACTGTGTGTGGTTGAAAAGTTGAGCGGTTCAGGGGGCTGGAGTACATTTGGAAGTAACCCATGCGTTCCACTTCTGTCCCACGCCAATCCGTGTCTGCCCCACCTCTCTCTCTCTCTCTCTCCCGCAGATCTATGTTGATGGGGAGTTCCACAAATCAGTGATGAGCTCAGCATGCACCAAGGTAAAGCAACACCAGGGCTACCGTGGCTCTTGTAATTGCAGGGTTTATGTAGAGCCAGTAACAACACGCTAAGCTAACTGAAGCTTGCTCATTTATGTGAAGAACTGCAGTTGTAAATGAAAGTAAGAATGTAAATAAAACCACGTTTTAACGGTGTATGTTTGTGTGCGCTTGCAGGTTCGTGTTTATGTTCATTTGTGTGTGTGTGTGTGTTGGGGTGGGTGTCTGCCACATGTATTTGTGTTAGCCTCATAATTTGTTGTTTTCAGGCAGTTTTGGAGAACCTGGACCTGTCAGTGCCAGTCCACATCAGTGTTCAGACTCTGGGTTCGAATGGGCTTTTTGCTGAGAAGGTTCATGTCCTCTACAAAAGCAGCGGGCCCCCTGCTGGGTCAGCACCGCCCACACCAGACCTGAGGACCCCCCCACTGCATCGACAAAGCGGAACTACCCAACCAGTGAGTCACACACACGCTGCACTCACACACACTCACACACACACACACACACAATACACGCATTCTGACATTCACCCTGACATTCACTCTCTCACACAGACTACACACAGAAACCATCTCTCATACACACACATTACATTACATTTGACATTTTAAGCATTTAGCAGACGCTCTTATCCAGAGCGACTTACAAGATATGCATTAATGCGTGGTAACACACAGACACAGACGCAATGAATTAGCTCCTGATTTGCATTCTGTGCATTTGATGCTCGCACTTGCCACAGACATTATTATATTGCTAAGTAGAATGAAAAAGTAAGGACTGCTTCTTAATAGTTCGCAAACATGCAAACAAATCGAAATCAGGAATGTATTGGTGAATTTTGTGCTGTAATACAGTTTGGTTTCTTGGTATTTCAAGTATGAACGTATCCCAAGAATGGTACAATATGAATACTTGAAGAACCACGTGAATTCAAGATTAAATGCATGAAATTACGAGTCTGAGAATTGTCTTCAGGTTTAGCTTGCTACCTGTTCTTTACTGGGGCTCATACGAGTCACCCAGTGAAGTGTGCATAAGAATATTGCTGGCCTGCTTTAAACTTGCACCGCAAGTCTCGAAAGAGCCCTCTATCCAGGACAGAATCCCTATAAATAATTCTGCTGGTTCCACTGCCTGTCCCGTATATTGTCATCACACATAACCCAGTTTTCATGAAAAAGCCCCTCAATAATTCATTTGTGACATTAAGCACCCCAGACCGTGTAGCCCCTTCAGCTGTCCTACTCGGATTCATGCTCGATCATAATTTCACAGGACACTGTCACCGTGGTTGCGGCTGAGAGAGGCTGGAATCAATATTTGATTGGCTGAGGGACGCTGTAACGTTCTGTGGAGAGGAGAGGAGAGGAGAGGAGAGGAGAAAGGCTGGGATTCAGACTGCTTCATTACGATGTACACTGTCTGTTCTCCAGAGCCTAAATGAACACATCTGACATTTGAGGTCTAAATGAGCTGTTTATCTTAATGTGCCTGTCCCTGTGTGGGCCCTGAAACCCGCAGTGGTTTTGTTAGCTTGTAGGAAGCGACTGATTGGTGAAAAGATAGAGGTGTAGGCTGTAGGTCTTTTTTGCTTATGTTTGTGTAACCATGACTCCTGAATGTGCTTTTGGGGGCATCTGACCTTTCTTGTCTGGTGTGATTCCTAACAGATGGTGGCAGGTAGCAACGCTGCACCAGCTGTAGAACTGTTATGCACGTCTTTGACTGCAGGGGTGTTGTGAGACTTATCCCAGTTGATCATACGTCCACAGCCGCCTTAATGCATGCAGCCAGCCGACAAATCTTCCCCCTGCACAATCAACCAGCTGAGCTGCGCATTTATTGTGCCAGAGGATGACACAACATGTGCAGCTGGCGCAGACGGACTACAGGTGCCGAGTAATTGGCCAGAGGAGTTGCTAGAACACCCTGCTGAGTGAACCCATCGTTTCCTGGGCGATGGTACAGTATGGTCAATTGAGCATCACCCTGTGGGACTCTCAGCCACAGTTGTTGCTGGCGCAGTCAGGAGTCAATCTGGGTCATGGACGTACCATTTTCCCTTACGTCCCGGTATGGCCGTTTACCCTCGTTGTATCGCCCACAAGTATTCATTCCCTACTGCATGCGGTTGGACTCATTGATTTATATTCAGACAGTAAAGTGAAAGACTGACCAAGCAGTCAAAGCAGTCCCGCAATCGGTTGGCTCTCGCAAGAGGCATCCCTGTTGGGCAAAACCTCCCGCATGAGCAAACCCCCAGACTTTTAACATGACAGACGACCAGTGACAGGCTAACACATGCGCGCTCCCCTGACAGAACCGAGTGGCATGGGGCACGGCTTAGTAGAATGAGGCAGAGTTCCCAGTCACACTAAATATTGTACGGAGAGCAATATATTCATATTTTATGGAAAGTTTTTTTTTTTTTTTTTTTTCCCAGATCATCTACAGGTCGCTGCAGTTGAAACCGACGTCTCCGAAGTCCGCACTGAAGCCGATGATGGTAAGCCTCTGTCTCTCGTGCCTGCCGTTCAGCAGCAGTGCAGAGAAAAGTGGCCGTATGGTGGCGTGGAGAAGGTGCTGTGCTTGTAGCATAGCAAGTTTGGTTCCCAGATGGCACACTGGGCACACTGCTGTTGTACAGTTGAAGCACTCAAACCCATATTGCAGTATGTAAGCCACCTTGGATGAGCAAAGAAAGAATAGATACATAGATAAGGAAAGAGAGAATGCTCTATTAAGCACCAGTAATATTCACAATATTAGCAATGTTTTATAATGTATGCAGCATATTTTGTCATTTTGTGTCATGGACGTTTTATTTGGTGTCATGCCAATAAAGCTGAGCTTGATTCAATTGAGAGAGCGGGAGGGAGAGGCTGCTTTTTCTCTTTGAGGGGGGCGAGGGTGGGGGAAATACGGGGCAGAGGGGGAAGGGGAGATCAAGGGAGCATTCACATTTGTTATTTACAGAAGTAGAATGTGGAAAGCAGAACAAGTGGGTGAGTAAAACACTGCCATCTCTCACATGTCTGCCCTGAAGTAACATTTTCTCTGCTTTGAGCTTCACTAAATGAGGAACTGAAGTGTGTGGATTATACCCTGCTGACACCAACACTTCTCAGAATGTTCAGAGGAGAACAGAGGAGAGAATCAACAGCAGATTCTTGTGTAAATGATTCTGTATCCTAAGTTCTTACACTGCTGTGTAGCGAGACAGGATTTGGGACCATGGGCATCCTAACAACCTAGATGACAGATGCACATGACATATATACACGCACACACATACAAACTAGCCTCTTCATCATCATTGCAAAGATAGGCTCACTGTCAGTCACACGAGGCTGAATATTCATGGAGCTGTTCGGATACACTTCCCGACAGTTCTGCAGGTCTCCTGCAGCATAGATTTACATTAATGAGTCGATCTGCCTAATCCACCTCTAACTGACTTCATTAATAGCCTTTCAGGAAACTCACCTTAGAAATTAATTCAGATGAGATGCAGTGTGTTGCTGCTTTTGAAGGAGTAACATCACAGGTGCAGATGGTATAAGAGCATTTTGAGTTTCATGTGTGCTATATTCCCAATAGACAGAATTTCTCCAGCAGGACCTTATAATGTAGAATAGTATGTACAGAGATGTTTCTACTGTACGGTTTACAGTACCATAATTCCTGCATCCACAGTCCATCTTTACTGCATTGCTACAGTAACGTGCATTAATCGTCTCCAGTGCGATTTGTGATATTAATAATTAAACAGTACCATTGTTTGCCCCAGCAGTATTACCAGATTTACTGTACAGAGGAAAGTACTTTTGCATCCAATATTTTACAGTGGCAGGTGTTTTTTCAGTTCGATTTAACAGTGGAGAGCGATTTTTCGCGGTTAGATCTCTCAGTAGAAAGCAGTTTTGCACAGTTGGTTTTACAGTGTAGAGTGAATGTGTAGATGTAGGGCGATGATGTGGCCCCCCAATGCTCCGGGGGGAGTGTGGGCGGTGCCCATCTCTGTACCCAGCGGCTGACTGAAGGAATATAGGTCACCAGCTCCAGACTGCCAGCAGGCCTGCCCTCCCTCTCGTACTCAGCACAGGGCGGGGAGGAAAGGGGGATGGGGCGGAGAGATGTAGGGATGAACGCGAGGGAGGGAGGGAGGGAGGGAAGTGTAGGCATGCGTGATTTTAATGGCAGCGGAGCGCTCCCTCGCTCTCCTGAGTTTGATTTAGATCTGCAGGAATGTGTATGTTTGGTTCTGTTACTTGAGATGCCTGAGAGGGTAAAACAAAAGAGCTCGAGTTTCCTGGTCTCTTGCATTCGGTGTGTAGACGAGACCATTTTCTGAATTACTGCAGCGAGGTTCCAAGACTAATGTATCCACATCAAAATATAAACACAGATTATAGACTGAGCTAAGCATTTCCCTGTGTAATTTGCAACCATTTTGGGGTTCCCATTTGCAACCACTGGATAAGTAAATGTGCGCAGTAATGGTTCCATTTGGTCTTATTTACGCAGATATGTTTGCATGCGTCTGTCCATGCAGTAATGTGTCTGTGCGTCTGTCTACGCAGTTTGTTGCCGTCTACAATTACAGCCCTCTGAAGGACAGCCCTAACATCCACCCGAGCCGGGAGTTGGCCTTCCGGGAGGGCGACACCGTTTGGGTATTTGGCACCCCCCGACGTGACGGCTTCTGCGAGGCAGAGGTGGGTCCTCATCCCTGCAAAGCATCATGGGATACAATAAGGGGTGTATACTGTACTCTCTTCATTACAGTAGTAAGCCTGCATAGATCTGAAAAATATCAATTGCTCCTGCCTGTAATGTTTGGGGTTTTATAATATATACATGTATGTTATGGAATATTGTTTTATTGAGCTTTATTTTTCAACCCTTTATTTAGTCCATACACCTCTAGCCCCAATGTGACTGTGGTTTAAGTCACTGTTGCTAAGTTGTTGTTCAGTTCTCCGACTCAAGTTTTGGGGTGTGCAGCTTGGCTCTGTGAAACTCATGACCAGCTGATGGGCCAGAAAAGCGGGGACGTTCTGAAAATGTGGCAGAGGTGGACACTACTTTGTCTTTGAAGTGCCACGCCAGCCAATGTTAAACATGCAGCCAAGGGCTCTCTCCCACCTACCCAGCCCAGCTAGCACACTCACTCACACACACTCTCACATGCGCACACACACAGACACGCAAACCGACCCCTTTGAAGTACATGCACCACACTCATAAACTTGCACAACACTACGCACACACACGCACACACATAAATGCACACACAGATTACTCAGAAATACACCACACAAACACACAGGATGCAAAAGGTTTCCTACATCAGTGAGATTTCATCATACATAGAAACGGACAGGATGTGTGACTAACGTCAAGAGAACCTTCTGCCTCCTCTGTGAGATAAAATTCTGTGAACTGGAGGCTCATGACCGCACTGCACCTAATTTAACCCCGTCACACAAATTATCTGACTCTGTAACTGCTATCAGCAGCTTATTGCATGCTCACTGTACTGTTGCAGCTGTTGCTGATAATGATGTAGGTAAGGACTATCAGGTGATATTGATGATTATAATGCTGCTGATGCTGAGAACTTCTCTTCTGGGGCACAGTGGCATTTACATGCAGTGAGACCAGCGGTGGACAAAGTACTTAAGTACTTACATTTAAATACTTAAGTAAGCACAGATACTTGAGAAATGTACTGAAGTACAGTAATAAATAAAGGTAAAGTAAATGTACTTCATTAGTGTCCACCACCGAGTGAGACTGGAACGCTGCAGCATGAGAAATGGGACGCAGGAAGGGAGGGGGAAAGAAAATGAGAGCGAGGGAGGGAGAGAGACAGGCCAGACGGCATTAAGGAGGGAGCAGCCTGGGTCTAAATGAAACCACCCTGCTTCCCTGTCCTTTGCCCTCGTCGCCATCTTGGCTGTTCATTTTTGCAGTGTTGTATTGTGATTGGACAGACTGCAGTATGTCTGACAGGATTTCTTCCTGTTCCCGTCAGTGGCTTTCTCTCTGAACCCTGGCCTGTGGCTCTCATTGCTTCCTTGCTTGTGTGTGTGTGTGTGTGTGTGCATGTGTGTGTGTGTGTGTGCATGTGCGTTTGTGTGTGCGCCTGGATAATGGAAATTTTGTCTTGTGTTTGTGCGTGTGTTTTATTGTGGAGTAGTAATCCTCTTTCGTGATTCCTTGGACTGAAATGGTAGTCGCAAGAACGGAGCATACCCAAATCTGCCTTCCAACAAGGGTCTCGCTGCAACCCTGAATTTTATGCATGCAAAAATAATGGGACACTTGTTGAAAAGACATCTCCATCAAGACGAATGCATTTCAATACGCCATACAAGACCACGAGATGAACTGCCCTTATAGTCTGGCCTCTGTTTGTCAGCTTGACTGGGTCATTCCATGTGTCACTGTAAATAACCAGCGAGATTGCTGACTGCATGAGGATCATCTGTCTGTCTCTCTTCTGCCACAGTCTTATCTCCCAGGGCCAGACCATCTTTCAGACTTTAAAAAAGTTATGCTGTATATCAGTATGCATGCAGTAGCACATGGATGGAACGCAGATCTTTCTGTGGTACTGACCCGATTCCCACTCAGGTTCTCCCCCACTGCCATGCAAACGCAAATGATTACCTGATAAAAAAAGCTTTGAAGCTAAAACTTAAAAAAAAAAAACTTGACATCTGAATGATGGATTCATATACAGTATGCATTTTGCATTTCATTCATTTTTAAAGTGTGTTTGTTTTGACAGATTTCTCTAGCCAACCAATATTGACATCTGGGTGATGCTGATTAGTTTAGGCATGAAATCCCACCCCAAAGTCTTCTGTTCACTTTTAAGTAGAAGATCCACCAGCTTCACTCGACCCGATGTACCTGCACGTGTCTTGTAGTTCCGAAAAATGTTCATTCATACCGTAAAATAGAAAACCCACTGGGGAAAATGACGCTAAATATAGGTAGTACTGCTGTTTTTCGGTGTCGTGGAGGTATTCTATGAGATTGGAATTCTGTGAGAGCGAGTGGAATTCGCTGAAAGAAATCTCGCACACCACGTTGACCTGCCTACTGAAGTGTGACTCTGGTCTCTGTCTCAGGTTAACGGGAGGCGGGGACTGGCACCGGTGGCCTTCCTGGAGGAGATTCCCATGGGACCACCCAAGACGATGCCGGAGGACATGGTGAGCAGCGTCCACCAGCGTTCCCGGGATCCTTCCGCAGCATTGGGCTGGCTTCACAAAGGCCACGTCTGTCACCAAGACAAGCTCGCCAAAGCCAACGCCGTGTGCAATCCCTCATCTGGCTCCTGACGCCAGGCCAGAGGTGTTGAAATTGACCACAAAGGCTGTGATTAACAGAACGCTCAAAGCTGTATCAGAGCTGTTCTGCTGTTTGGCCTTAAAATGGAAAAGAAAGTCCTCCCCTTTCCCTGAGAAAGCAAAACAAAAATCATGTAATTCAGTGATGCTTTCTTGCACCCCCAGGTTCACTTTCTCTGATGAAAGATTGAAAAAACACGTTTATTACCTTCTGCCACCTTCTAGTTCGGAACATGCTGATACGCAAAACCTTTGACACTATTTTGCTGTGATGTCTGAGTAATATAATTTATCCAAAGCAACTTAGGGTAGTGAATGTATTTTTCAGTATATGTGGTCCCAATTGGAATCAAAGCCACAGCCCACCCAAAGCGTTGTCAGCGCCATGCTCTACCTGCAGAGCCGCACAGAACCGCACACAGGACCGTTTAAAGCAATTTTCAGTTTTGCGTGGTGTATTTTCAACACATGTACATCATGTAAGGTGTATTCTCTGGCACAAGGAAACGTAATTTTGGGGGAAGGTGCCTTGCATCACTTTAGCACATTACAGAACGGTATTGATTTCCTAATGGCATTCTTTGTTTTTGTGTGTAAATCCAGTTTTAACATGTCTTTATGGAATAAGTGTAGCATTGTGCATATGCTGTGGTCATACATTTAGTGTGAAAAAATGTAGCCGCCCTAGTGTACCCAATGGTGATGTTCAAAATTGAGTGTCCTACAAATAATTTAGTCCTTGAAGTGCAGCTGCGCACAATCGTGTTCATTTTACGAGCCATCTTATTGATCTGGAAATGAGCAATCGCAGGTCATTACAAACCCTCAATATTAATGACCGCCATTTTGCAAATGCAATCGAGAGGTGCTTCAGACAGATCCATTGGTGTGCGCAGACTGGGCCACATTGACACGCGTTTGTCTGTGTCTCGTCTCCAAATTAGTATGTGCGCGGCTCCTTTAATCTGTCATTGGTTGCGATCTTTTCCAGGCGGGGTCTGGGGCTGATGATGTGCCTCGCCCCACAAGCTGTTCCCCGTGTCCCCCCACTGCCCCTCCACTGCACCGGAGGAAAGCCCCGGTCAGACGGCTGTGAGAGATTGGGAAAGCTCAGTCCTGACCTCAAGACTTGCTAAAAGACCCGGCCTGGATGTTACTTTTTTGTTGATCGTAGTGTTCCTGTTACTGCCCAAGGAGTCCAGAATTCGCAGCTAAAACGAGGTTAAAATTACAAATTGGACTTCCTCAATAAATGGAGAAGTGAGGCTATTGGGAAAATAGCATTAGCTCTTGAGGAATTCATGTTACCATGGTGATGCTCTTTGTAGCCATAAAGTAGTATATATAGACCGCTCAGCCCGCTATGCCAAAAGACAGAGGTCACTCATATCGCAAGAGACTAACTACTCGTACTTCCATCAGATTTCCAGTCCACACATAAGATCATAAGACATCTGCGTGTCTTCATCTACAGCCCTTCTTCCTCCCCACACTACTGCAGCAGCTGTGTTGGATCTAAGACAGGGCCCTGGTGCTCCCTATTAACAGTCAAATAGCCTGTAATTGATACAGTGGGGTTTTATTCATTAGCCTCCTCTCCACCTTCTATGAATATAACAGACATTTTTATCAAAAATCACAAAATTCTCTAAATACACACACACACACACACACACACACACAATGCCATTGCCAGCTCATGGGTGAAGAATTTCATCCCCAGGGTTAAGCTTACGAAATTGGTTGGATCCTTTGTCTCCTGGATTTCACTGGCTAGGTCCTCTTGTTGTCCTGCTGTGAGTTTCCTATTAGCGTTGCCAGGTTATAATTATGAAATTTGTGCAAAATCTGGAAAGTTCCATCCTGTCATTTTGTATTGCTGGGGGGGAGCTACAATATTCAATCTGTCACATGACATCGAGCTGTTTGCTCCATGCTGCCATTGCTCTTAAGATTTTTTCCATTTTATACATTTTTATAAATTAATTGTTCATTATACTGGCATTGAATTTCATGTCCATGTTTCATTTGTTGTATTAGATAACTATTCAGTGTTCAGGAATGCGATCACAACTGTAACAGTAAATATTTATTTTAATTTGAACATTCGTGCAGTATTCAGTGTTAGTGCAGATCTGGTCTCTTACCACTAAATGTCGGAATTCGAATTTCACTTCCCTGTGTGTTAAAAATGCTTGCAGCGTTTGGCTCAGCCAGTACAACACACAGACAAGAGGCAGCAGGACATGTCATCCACTTGGGATGTGATGTTTTGCACAGCTGTGTTTGAAGTCCTTCTTCTGGGTTTGACACAGTCAAGAGCGCTGCCCCTGCGCTATGCTACGCTACGCTACGCTACGCTACACATTTAACGTTGGGTTTAAGTGGACAGTATTTCTAGTGGCCGCGGTACAAGCGCAAACCAACTGCATGTTGTTCTTGGAAAAGATCACAGAGCACAGCTCAACTAAATCACTGCAACATGCCTGCAGAATTACACATACTAGAATTCAAACACACTTTTTTTTAAATCTCTCTTCTCCAAAAAATAAACAATAAATTAAATCAATGTCCTCCATGTTTTAAGGAATAGAAGACAGAGTGCGAGCGGACTCCTTAGCAAGCTCTTGTATTGGTTGTGTGCGCTTGAGTCTAGATCAGGGGTGTCAAACTCATTCCATCGTGGGCCGAGTGTATGCAGGTTTTTGTTGCAACCAGTGCACTACACCAGGTGATTTCACTAATTATCTTCCTTCTTCAACCAAGGAGGGGAACTAATTGAAATCACCTGGTGTTGTGCACTGGTTGCAACAAAACCTGCACACACTCGGCCCTCGATGGAATGAGTTTGACACCCCTGGTCTAGATTATATATTCCAATCCAGTTGTACCATGTCATCTAGAAATCTAGTGAATTCGCACAGGGGGGGATCATTCTGGGTTGAGTGTTAATTCATCTATGGGCTTTGAGATGAAGTGAGATCCTCCCAAAGTCCTTTAGTGCCTTAGAGGCAGAGGATCAAAGACTCCGCATGGAAACTAACGTTGATCATACTCTACCCAAATTTATTCTAAAGATTCCTAATTCAAGTCCTGTCTTCCATTTATATATCCCCAAAATCTATTGTATAGTGTTTTCATACAATTGAAAGATTTTGTAATTGCAAACTACCCTTCAACACGCATTTGGTTTCTGTCCTCTAGTTCTTTTCATTTGAAGAGTCCAGTTCCCGTTAAAATACTCCTCAGTCTTCGGGGGAACTGGTTAGTAAGCCTACAATGTTAAAAGACTTTGTGCTGGATACCTAAGACTACTCTCACTGTTAACTGTTTAGACATGCAATGTGTTAAAACAAAAAAAAGTTTTGTTTTTTGTTTTGTTTTTTAAAGTGAAATTGTTATTTGTGTTTATGCTCTATCACAGCCTTGTTGTTACACTACTGCTAGAATGAATTGTAAATACATCGGTAATTGACTTGCTAACACAAATGTATTTTTGTATGTTAACAAGACAAATGATTTCTATAATTTTTTGTTAACAATGTAAAAATAATAAAGTTTGTTTAAATAATAATTGAGTATACTGTGTTTGTGGAATAGAAAAAAAAATCTTAAAATTGCTTAAATTTTTTCAAGTTAGGGATCAAATTAAAACGATCATCCTGTTGGTCAGTTTATTGAAAAAATTATGGTTGTTTTGTTTAAGTCATGCAATTGCATGTTCTCCTAAGAAATTTAGAAATCAAACATGTGCCTAGATCTTACACACTACGAGAGGCTGGAGCAGAAGTTGGAGCAAACAAATTTAATACAGCTCATGTAAGGATTCGCAAAAAACAAATGAGAGAAATACAGAGCTCGTACATGATGGAACCATGCACGATGGCCCCGCAAACACACCAAAACCTAAAGAACGGTGTAAAAAAAATGAAGTCCCAAATAAGTTACAAGTTACATACTTTCTGCAATTGGCCAAAAGTATAAAAGCTGTTGAGAAAAACTGAGCTTTAATAATGTAATGCCACATAGTAATGTATTAATTTCATGTTGAATAATGTCATGTGGAACTGATAAACCAAATCCTCACTTTGATCAACATAACTCCTTATAAGCAAAATGTATTGCTTGTAGCTTCCTAAAGAAACGCAGGGCCAAAAGACAGAGGCATTGAGATTGAGGGCTTCAAGAAAAGAACTGGTCCTCATTACAACACAGTTGCTGCTGGTTCCATTTTAAGTGTGGAAGAGCAGCCGGCCAGAGAAAATATTGTAATTCTCTCGACTGACGTGGAGACGCCTGCCCGGACTGAGCCCCAGGTAGACTACGTTTCCCACGTCCAGCTCCAGTGAGATCATGTTGGTCGCTGCCCGTCCCGGTCCAGGATTGTTGTCATAATTTCCAATCAAATAGCGATGATTCAAATGAAGGAGGACACCGCAAGCAACCTTTTCGCCCCATCCAAAGGCATTGAAGGTGAAATGGTAAACGCCTCTTACAGGGACTGTAAAGATACCTGTGCCACCGAAAAAAACAATGAGTATAATACACAGGCTGTGAGACAAGACAGGAGAAGCTGAAACGTGGGCAGTAGTGAGGTACAGCCGTAAGTGGATATAATGCACTCTCTCCATTGTTCCATTGTTCCATGCTCATAGCAAATCATAGCTACTTTACTCCAAGAACAGCTCATTGGTAGCTGGTTCCATTTTTTCCACATCTTTTTGATAGCCAATCAGGAGAGGATATTACACATGGGTAACTCTACCAACATCTTCAGTTGACAATGGTGACAAAGAAAAATGTACAGTAGCACGACCCTGCCGTTGTCACGAATACCCAAACAAGCAATGCAAAACGGTACCTGTAGATGTGTTGTAAGCACCACCAATATTTGTGAAGATGTTTTTGTAGACCAGGATGTGAAACTCAGGATACGGCCCCAAGGTTGTTTGCTCCGATTTTCTCAAAGAAGCCGCGAACGCCACTTGGAGTGGTCCTGTGTGCACATAGGAGGGTCAACAACGTCATTCCTCAATGGCTGTCAACATTAATGATCTGAATGGATTTACTGATTCACTAAACCTGTCTGACTAAGCACTAACACCAGGGATGTGATTTTTTTTTCCTGGTTAATCAGGAAATGTTTATTTTCAGACCATAGATATCTTGTGGACATGTGTATGTCATAAGCATACACATTAAGAAATGTTGTACTCTTTGACAGCTGATAGCAGGAGAGAATGTTCAGCAAATAAAGCCAAATAGCCAGAGAAATTTAGCACCAGAAAATCAGCATTTCCTGAATAATCAGGAAAATCACATCCCTGTAACACTATTGAGACAAATATGTAGGTTTTCTTGTAAAAACTAGGCTTACTTTAAATGCTCAAAGCACTTCTTCCAGGAGGCAAATAGGAAAAATATATATTCTATTGAAATCCCTTTACTGATGTGCCATGTATCTGCAACAACACGACACAAAAGTAACACAGAATGAATGGCAATGCACCGTAGAACCTCAGACATGCGAACGTCATAGTTACGGACTGATCGGTCAAGCAAACCAGGAACCAGGAAGTGCCATACGCAGTTACGCCTTATCAACAGCATTATTGTCACTGGTGCAAAAAGGTGAGCATTAAATCTAAATGAATTACACAAAGAAGGGGCATGTCTTAGCACTACTGCTAAAGACTGGGGGGAAATCAACGGCATACGATATAAAGAAAGGCCAGAACGAAATCAAGCAGTTCACATCGGTGTTCCATTCTATTCTTACTGTTGTTGGGGACGGACACATCGGTGTGATTGGAATGTCTAAACTTAACTGACCATTCTGAATGATTGCGTCACAAGTTTATGTTAGCTGGCTAGTAATTTGTTAGCTAGCAACACTCAACAAAGAAAAAGACACACAAATCATGAACAGTGAGTAAACAACCTTACTCAAGTCAACTTACTAAGTCAATAACTTACTAAGTCAACATTATGGTATCATGCAAACACTGGTAATGATAGGCTAATCTTATCCCGTTTATTGTGTTGTTTTACTAGACATGACCCAATAGTTTAAAAATACAATAGAACATTATGTCTAACTCACAAGCTAATGAACTGAAGAGAAAGAAACAGCATTGCTAGCACTGGTCATTTCAGTCAACTTTCTAGATACCGTAGCCTATTGATAAAATGTTTGATTCTACATTCAGGACTTTATTCAGCGTCGTATCAGAGAATTACGAGCTAGGTTCATGTTTTCCTTTCTAATTTATGTAGATTAACTGAACTATCAACTGATCAACTATCAGCCAAATATAAAATTATTTTTAATCATGTTTTATTTTTTTTATCACTCACCAACTACCGTTATTTTTGAGAACCTAGCCTGCAGTCCACAAGCTTAAATTGGTGTATTTTGATGTCACTTTCAAAGCTACAAACATTTCAGAGTTCTGTACAACTTCCATTCCTGATGCGTTTGTTCGTATCTCCGAGGTTTTACTGTATTTCAGCTGTTACCTTAAGCCCAATTTATACTCAATCGGACATGCACACGGACACAAATCAAATGGGAAGAAACCTGAACACTGTGACACAAAAGTACAATTTAAATATAAAAACATCATTACATGCACTCACCTTTGTATATAGATGAGTGACCCACTAGATCCTTCACCTCAGTCTGTATCCCTAATCTCATTATTACTGTGTGTGTGAGTGTGAGAGAGGGAAGAGTGAGACAAACAAAAAGGGAGAGACTCACACTCACACTCACACAGGGAAAAAGATGAATCCTGGGAAGGAATATTCAAATTCAAATAAAGAAAGCTTCTACTCACGTATTGAAAATACTATTACTCAAATAAATATATTTAATTTTCTTTAATTACCATGGTACACAAGTTACATACAAGGCAAATTGCCTTGGTCTTTTCTACTCACGTAAAATCTCTCAAATAAATATTTAATTTTCTAAGAGACATACAAGGCAAATTGCCTTGGTCCGAGCGCAGGGTCAGCCATAGTACAGCGCCCCTGGAGCAGTTAGGGGTTTAGTTCTTATTTCAAGAGAAGGTTTTGCAGCCTAGCCAGGTTCTGTCCTGATAGGACACTCCTCAATAACACTTACAGTAGAGGCCAAGTCCAATGTGGTTTAACTCCTCATTAACATGTACAGCAGAGGAGCAATCCAGTGTACATTACAGGCATTTAGCAGATGCTCTTATCCAGAGCGACTTACAATTTACATTTCTTTACAATCCACTTATACAGCTGGATATTAACTGAAGCAATTCAGGTTAAGTACCTTGCTCAAGGGTACAACGGCAGTGTCCCACCTGGGGATTGAACCTGCAACCTTAACGTTACAAGCCCAGTTCTCTAACCATTATACCACACTGCCGCCTACAGTGTGCTGTAGTTTTGAGAGTAAACTCATTAACACTTACAGTAGAGGGTTACTACAGAGATGATGGAGGCCAGGGTGATGATCCCAGCACATGCAGCCAGCAATGACACCCACCGGTTCTGGGACTCAGGGTAGACTCTCTCTGGGACTATCCCAGCAGAAGTCTGAGGCATGGGCTTTTTACACTGGTCTTTAATGTGCAACAAATGATAAGAGAACAGAGCAGCTAACAGTGATACTCATGGCATACAATCTCAAGCTGAACTATATGACCAGACATTTTACATTTACTAGACTATGTGATGTGTTCGGACACTTTATTGACCTTAATGATGTGCATCTGGTCAAATCAAAACACAGCGCACGCAAAGTCAAAACACAGCGCACGCAAAGTCAATGTTGCTAATTTGGCAAGAATTAGTGATTCAAGTTAATGAAAAATTCCTGAGGATAAGGACTGGAGCAATGAACAAACCAAAAACATCAATTTCAGTATTTTAAACTGAATACCTTCTGGCTTTTTTTCAGAAGCAGCCGGTTCCCCTTTGCTAATTTCACCGTCTGTGGATTTTGCCTGTTGATTCTCAGAATTTTTTTTCATCTTCACCTCTGTGAAAAATAAATAGAATGCACCTAACTTCCCTCTAAACCTCTGAGTTCAAGAAACCTGTCCATCTTTTTGTTTGATGATTTCAGTATCTTTATTAGAAAAAAAGTCCTCACCACTCACTTTTTACCATTTAATGAACACATCAAACATGTGTAACTTTCACCCCTATGTATTCCCATTTCCTAATTTATTCAGATACATTTCCTGCAAACTGCATGTTTACCTCTGTTTCTGTGTTGTACTACACAGGTCCCAGTAATTGAAGATGTGTCTGAGTAGATCCCAATGTGTTTAGTCTTTGACTTCTTCTCCATCTGTATACTAAACAAAGAAAGTCAAATCAAGTTTATTTGTATAGCGCTTTTCACAATAGAATTGTCACAAAACGCTTAACAGAGGGGGAACCCAGGCCTAGACCCCCCCCAAAAGCAAGCCTAAAGGCAACAGTGGCAAGGAAAACTCCTTGGTAGGGAGAAACCTTGGGAGGAACCAGACTAAAAAGGGGGGGGGGAGCCCATCCTCTTCTGGCCGGCACAGGGTATGTCCAAAAAAGACCATGTCATGGTCAGTCCAAGGTGGCTCAGGGCTGAAAGACTTTGCCCCTCCTGAGTTAGGTAGTCAGCGGGGGGGGGGGGGCTAAACCACATGGAGAGGGTCCAGATCCAGGAACTGGGGTTGGCGTAGGGGTGTGAGGGTTGATGGGGCAGCTCACACTTCTCGCAGGATCTAGGGCTCGGGGCAGGTGTCCCCGAGTCAGAGGCCGAGGCAGAGAAGAGAACATGCAGTCAGAAAAAAAGCAGTGCTATAGCCAGTAGCATTATGTAAGAGCAGGGGAGCACAAGCATAGGAAATATACAGATACAGATAGCCCCAACAGGTATAAGCTATGGCAGCATACCTATTAGGAGAGGGACAGAGAAAACATGCAGCCATGAGAGTTCCAAACCATCCACACCTGATCAAGGATAACCAGCATAACAGTGGTGGTAACACATTGAGGAGGTGACAGTATGGAAAGTTTCTCACTCAATAAGACACTAGGGCACGGCCTTCTCCATCTCTCCACCTAGACTATGTTTGGCAGTAGGCTAGGCTGAAAAGATATGTTTTTAATCTACACTTAAAAATTGAAACTGTGTCCAAATCCCTAACATGCCTTGGTAAACCGTTCCACAACAGAGGAGCTCTAAAAGAGAAGGCTCTACCACCAGCTGTGCTTTTCTAAATTCTAGGGAGTAATAGATGGCCGGCTTCTTGTGAACGAAGCAGTCGTGTCGGCTTATAGGGGGCAATCATTTTGGTCAGATATAAAGGTGCAAGTCCGTTTACTGCTTTAAAAGTTAGCAACAGTACTTTATAATCAGCCCAATATTTAATAGGAAGCCAATGTAGTGATGCTAACACTGGATTTGATTTGATTTTTGATTTGATTAAACAAAGAAAGTGATTGTTGTAAAAATTATGTTTAGTTTGTGGTTTCAACACACACACAAATATAATAATACTAATCAAAAATGGTAATACAGTACATCAATACTCTATACCCAAACACTTAACAGTGTTGTTGAATAGTAATGTATTACTATTGGGAATCACAATACAGATACTGATTAATGACCCATGCTGTATCTGTGTGTCAACGATGAAGTCAAGTGGTTAGACACTAAAACTACACTATCAAACATCCTTCCTACAACATGTAGGCTACTGGCATACAATAAACATATTTAGCCTATATTTGGTGGTATTACCGTTTCTCGACAGAGGTTTAGGGAATGTTCCAGGCTTGCAGATGTTCAGCGGAAACGTTATCGGAACGTTATCCGCCCTTGTGTTTTGACAAACTGAATTGAAACGAGTCATTCCAGTCCACTTAACTAACGTCAATACTCGGTATGCTTTACAGCGGTGCATATACCGTTACACTCCCACTAAATAGGTAGTAAGCAACGTAGATAGCTAAGCTATAAAGGACACAAAAATTACTCAAATGAGCACTAAGTTACCTCCTGTAATATTAATTGCCAGGCTAGGTAGCCATCCGCGTTCATTCTTGCGCTCATGCAGCAAACGGCCCAACTTAATGACTACGCTCCTAAAGTTGTAGTCTATCAGAAGCGCTGCTTGGGGGAACCTGTTTCCCTCCCGATTTACGTCGTCGCGTAACTAGCTAGCAAGGTAGCTGCTGTAAATTCTGGTGACAAAGTTGTCAGCAAGTGGTATATTCTACGAATGGTATGAAACTGAAGTCTTAGACTCGGTTCAGTAAATCTTGAAGGTGAAACTGAAGCCAGAGATCGTCAAGAGGGAAAACGTTAACGTTGGCTAATTAACAGTTAGCTAGCTATCAGGTTTTACCATCTTTAGACAAACTGCCTAAGCAAAGTGTGATAGTGTTGGCTAGCTAATATCCCTACCTAGCTATGAACTTAAACACCTGCCTCTGGGTGGGTCCGTCCCTTTTAGCTCTTCTCTCCACGATCAACTCGGTGATGAGGACAGCAAGGTGTTTTTCCTTCCAGTTAGCTGTAGATTTAGGTAACTAGGTAGCACCCACGCCACGTTCTACACACGTGATCTCGTGTGGGCATATAATAATAATATAATAATATACGCCATTTAGCAGACGCTTTTATCCAAAGCGACTTACGAACAGATACGACAGATAGATGATACATACCCAATCACAAAATACTTATTTTGTGGATGTTCTGTATTTCGCCTCGCTCGTTCAAACAAGCAAATGACTATTCGATTTTTTTTTGTATTTAACTAAGCAGTTCAAAATATTTGAGCTTTGCACTTTGCACTGTAAGTAGTGGTACAGTGCACCTGAATGAGAGAGATACCTGTTTCTACACCTGTGTAATTGTGTAAGATATGTGTTTTTTGTAAGGTATGGCTGCTATAGTGCCCCACTATTAATTATATCGAGTTGTATTTTTTTTCTTTTGATGCAAGGGGTTGGTGTTGGTGGATAAATTGGTTTGGGTGTGTGTGAGTATGAAAGAGTGTGTGTGTGTTTGTGTGTGTGTGTGTGTGTGCGTGTGTGTTGTGTGTTTTGTGAGAATGAGAGGGACAGAGAGAGCATGAGTATGTGTGAAATGAACAACAGCTTTGTGTGGAAAATTACTGATAATTGCCTATTGTTTCATTTTAGGTAGCCTATATCCAAATCCAAAGCAGAGGGCCCAAAGCAGCCACACATGAAGTTATTCCCACGGACTCTCCTCGGGGACAGAAGAAGGAACTTCAAGGCTATATGGTACAACACAATATTATTATGCCTGCCGACACTTCCGCCTCCCTGCCTTTGGTGATTCAGCATTTACCTCTGTTGAGGGCTTCAGTAATTGGAAGTAAGCCATGTACAAAGATGGTGGGTTTGCAGCCTATGCTAAATCAGAAGCGCACACTAGTGCAATGATAGCATGGGCAGACTATGAATAGTCTGTCCTCTGTCTTGAGTTCCCTTGATAAAGAGTACAGTAAATTAGTGGAAGAAAATAATCGAGAATATTAAAACAATTGGCAATGTGTTCCTTCTTACAGCAACCCAGAATATAGCACAGAGAGGCCACAGAGAGACAGAAGATGTGTTAATAAGGGTAACTTCCTTGCTAAATTAGAGCTTATTGGTAAACATGATGACAATGTGAAAACAAAGATGACAAAACAAGGTAATGCGACATACACAGGTCACTGCACAAAATGAAATTTTACACTGTCTCGCTGATATTGTCCATACCTCCAAAATAAATGATGTCAAAGAAAGCGAGTCTTTCAGCATAATGGTAGATGAGACAAAAGATATCAGCAAGAGGGAGCAAATGTCAACGGTGGTAAGATACTATTACACTGGTGCAGTGCACGTTTCATACATTTTGAGGCAGCTGAGTGTTTAGTTGTTGCTGCTCTTTCAGAGAAAATCATTCAAATTCTCCAGAATTATGGCCTTGATTACAAAAATAATCTAGTAGGGCAAGAATACAATGGCGCCTCTGTCATGAGCGGGAAGAAATCTGGGGTACAAGCGCGCATTAAAGACGAAGCACATTTGGCATTCTATGTGCACTGTAATGCACACCGCTTAAATCTTTTGCTTGTAGACACAGTTAAAACAATACCACATGCTGAATATTTATTTTCGCATTTAAAAAAACTATGTTTTCGTGTCAGCATCAAATGTCCACCAAATTTGGTTAGATGTACAGAAATACATGTTTGATGGGACCCCTCGAGAGTTGCAAAAGGTCTCAGACACTCGTTGCACTCGTTGGGCATGCAGGTATCTAGCCTGTAGAACTGTGGGAGACAGACTACCAGCCATCATCCTTGTACTAGCTCAGGAGCATAATGGGAAGAGAGTTGATATTTTACAGTCACAAATCCACACCTTGATAAACATCACATTCACCATTATTTTAATATATTTTCATTTATTTGTTTATCTGTGAGGGACATAGCAAAAACATTGTTACAAGATTAAAAACAAGCATCAGATGCATTGCATTAAGACTTTATTGCCAAAGGCTAATTTCAAACACCTGTCCCCAATATACTACAGAAAAACTAATGTATGTATATAAAACAATAAAAGTACATGCACAAACACATTACTACTGTACCACTTAATACAGCAAAATAGCAAATAATAAAACAAAACACAAGCAACTGTAAATTACACAATAAGAGCAACCATAGATATTTATAAAAGATTATTATAGAATTCATAACCATTAACCATAACCAAGTTCTTAACCATTTAAAAAAACATTATTTTGTCTGTTGCATTTATTAATATATCGTGTCCTTCTACAAAATTGATCTCCAAGTATAAATGTTCATATAAAAAAACCTATTGCTGTATTCAAGATTTATTTTCACTGAGCCTTCAAGTACAGAGCTTCAAAAACAGATCTGTAAAATGAATCATATATGTTCATATAAAGAGCAATGTTCTACATTTATTTTGAAACAAAGGAGAGGACCCACTGGAGGACATTGGAGGACTGGATGAAAATAATTGGTCCTCATTACATTTTACTTTATTTTCATATGGGGAAGAGCAGGTGGCCACTGAAAGTATTGTACAAATTTCCATTTTCATGGACTTGCGAGCCTGGCCTAAGCTCTACGTGCATGATGTCTCCCACCTCCAGCTGCTGTGTGATCATGTTGACTGCCCCCCGTCCCGGTCCAGGATTATTATCATAAGCACTGTTTAAAAATTTACGATTCACAAAGAGACGGGCAGAAGTGGGAATGCCATTACTCCACCCAAAGACAGTGAAACTGAAATAGTAGACACCTCTCACTGGGGCTGTGAAGATGCCTGTGCCATGGGGGGGGGAGGGGGAAATGTTTTAAAAAATAAACAGATAGACAGAAAGGAAAAGTGTGATATATAGGTAGCCAGCTTGGGAAGACATTGTGCTGGTTGAGGTACAAGGTGCAAATGAAGCTCATCTTCTAACTATCTTGTGACAACAGAGTAAAAACAGACATAAAACTTCAGCATTATAATAACATGACCATGGTGCTGTTGTTGTTGTTGTTTTGAATTTAAGCCATGTTTTGTTCACAATAAATTATATTTATGTATATATATATATGTGTGTGTGTGTGTGTGTGTGTGTGTGTGTGTGTGTGTGTGTGTGTGTGTGTGTGTGTGTAGTATAGCTTTAGATTTATGCACTTTAAAACAGCAAGAGGATGATTAATGTGCAGGTTGCTAAATGCTAAATACCCAAGCAAGCAATATACACTTTACCTGTAGATGAGTTGTAAGCATTGCCAATATTTGTGAGAACCCTTCGGTAGATCAGGATGGAAGAGTCAGGATGGCCCCACAATATCAGAATCATCGAGAGAAGCTGTGAACGCCACTTTGGGTGGCCCTGTATGTACAGGAAGGTCAACAACACTTTTAACATTTTCCAATATACATTCAGATCACATGAATGCCATAGGTTAAAATGATTTAAATTAGGTTTGAATGCCTTGACTGATGCAATAAAACCAGGTCTCATTGAGCACTATAAAATTATTACTAGGGCTATCATCCAATCTTTAAAAAAAGTTATTCATTTAATTAATCAATCTGATTAATTGAACCAATTAACAGATTAATTGTTACAGCCCTAATTATTACTCAACAATGCCACACAGCTATGGAGCGATATTAGTTCCACCATAAATTGAATTTGAATTGTATTGAATTTGTAAGGCTTGAATTGAATAATTGTATGCAAAAATTGTATTTCAAAATATGAAGTTGAAACGAATGATTTGTGATTGAATGATTATTCAACTTTTAAATATTACATTTAAATGCACTTGAAGGTTCAATTCAAGAAATATTCAAATTAATTTCACTTGAAAAACCATTTCAAGATCACAAATCATCAAATTTGCTGACTTTTATTTCAATTTAATTGGAAGTTACATTCAATTTTCAAAAACATTTAAATTCAGTTTTCACATTGTGCACCAAAAAATTCACTTTTCTGAAACACATCCAGGCTAGGAAAAAATAGAAGGTCATGGAACTTCCTTCTAACCAATCACACATGAGAACAGGTGACCACCTGACCTTAGAAGTCTGTGCAATAAGTAAGTGCCATGTTTCCAATTAACTTGAGAAAAATGTTTTTTCAAGTGAAATGAATTTGAATATGGAATATTAAAAAGTCGATTGGAACGGCATGGGCTCCGAACCAGTCTCCTTGAGAGGGGTTGGACTCTCTTCCACTCTGGAGTTGCCCCTGGTGGGAGCCGAGCAGGGGGGGGAATACTTATTGCCCCCGGCTCGGTGCCTGTACGTTGGGGTTCACCCGGTAGACGAGAGGGTAGCCTCCCTCCGCCTTCGGGTGGGGGGACGGGTCCTGACTGTTGTTTGTGCCTATGCTCCAAACAGCAGCTCAGAATACCCACCCTTTTTGGAGTCCTTGGAGGGGGTGTTGGAGAACACTCCTTCCGGGACTCCCTCGTTTGCTGGGAGACTTCAATGCTCACGTGGGCAACGATAGTGAGACCTGGAGGGGCGTGATTGGGAGAACGGCCCCCCGATCTGAACCAGAATGGTGCTTTGTTGTTGGACTTCTGTGCTTGTCACAGATTGTCCATAACGAACACCATGTTCAAGCACAAGCGTGTCCATATATGCACCTGGCACCAGGACACCTGGGCCGCAGTTCAATGATCGACTTTGTGGTCGTGTCGTCGGACTTGCGGCCGCATGTCTTGGACACTCGGGTGAAGAGAGGGGCGGAGCTGTCAACTGATCACCACCTGGTGGTGAGTTGGCTCGATGGTGGGGGAGGATGCGGTCAGGCCTGGCAGGCCCAAACGTATTGTGAGGGTCTGCTGGGAACGTCTGGCAGAGTCTCCTGTCAGAAGGAGCTTCAACTCCCACCTCCGGGAGAGCTTCAACCATGTCCCGGGGAGGCGGGGGACATTGAGTCCGAATGGGCCATGTTCCGTGCCTCTATTGTCGAGGCGGCTGACCGGGCTGTGGCCGCAAGGTCGTCGGTGCCTGTCGCGGGTAATCCCGAACCCGCTGGTGGACACCGGCAGTGAAGGATGCCGTCAGGCTGAAGAAGGAGTCCTATCAGACCTTTTTTGGCCTGTGGGACTCCGGAGGCAGCAGATGGGTATCGGCGAGCCAAGCGGAGCGCGGCCCGGCGGTCGCTGAGGCAAAAACTCGGGCATGGGAGGAGCTCGGTGAGGCCATGGAGAACGACTTCCGAACGGCCGAGGAGGTTCTGGACCACCATCCGGCGTCTCAGGAGGGGGGAAGCAGTGCACTGTCAACACTCTGTACAGTGGGGATGGGGCGCTGCTGACCTCGACTCGGGACGTCGTGGGTCGGTGGAGGGAATACTTGAAGACCTCCTCAATCCCACCGACACGCCTTCCAGCGAGGAAGCAGAGTCTGGGGACTCGGGGGTGGGCTCTCCTATCTCTGGGGCTGAGGTCGCCACGGTGGTTAAAAAGCTCCGTGGTGGCAGGGCCTCGGGGTGGATGAGATCCGCCCGGAGTCCCTCAAGGCTCTGGATGTTGTGGGGCTGTCTTGGTTGACACGACTCTGCAGCATCGCGTGGACATCGGGGGCAGTGCCTCTGGACTGGCAGACCGGGGTGGTGGTCCCCTCTTCAAGAAAGGGGACCGGAGGGTGTGTTCCAACTACAGGGGATCACACTCCTCAGCCTCCCTGGTAAGGTCTATTCAGGGGTTCTGGAGAGGAGGGTCCGTCGGATGGTTGAACCTCGGATTCAAGAGGAGCAATGTGGTTTTCGTCCCTGGTCGCGGAACTGTGGACCAGCTCTACACCCTCCGTGGGGTCCTGGAGGGTGCATGGGAGTTTGCCCAACCAGTCTACACATGTTTTGTGGACTTGGAGAAGGCTTTCGACCGTGTCCCTCGGGGAGTCTTGTGGGGGGTGCTCCGGGAGTACGGGGTGCCGGACCCCTTGATACGGGCCATTCGGTCCCTGTGCGACCGGTGCCAGAGCTTGGTCCGCATTGCTGGCAGTAAGTCGGACTTGTTCCCGGTGAGGGTTGGACTCCGCCAGGGCTGCCCTTTGTCACCGGTTCTGTTCATAACCTTTATGGACAGAATATCTAGGCGCAGCCGGGGCGTTGAGGGGTCCGGTTCGGTGGCCTGAGGATCGGGTCACTGGTCTTTGCAGATGATGTGGTCCTGTTGGCTTCATCGGGCCGTGACCTCCAGCTCTCGCTGGAGCGGTTCGCAGCCGAGTGTGAAGCGGCTGGTATGAGAATCAGCACCTCCAAATCCGAGACCATGGTTCTCAGCCGGAAAAGGGTGGAGTGCACTCTCCAGGTCGGGAGGAGATCCTGCCCCAAGTGGAGGAGTTTAAATACCTCGGGGTCTTGTTCACGAGTGATGGAAGGATGGAGCGGGAGATCGACAGGCGGATTGGTGCGGCGTCGGCAGTGATGCAGACGCTGCATCGGTCTGTCGTGGTAAAGAGGGAGCTGAGCCTAAAGGCAAAGCTCTCGATTTACCGGTCGATCTATGTTCCTACCCTCACCTATGGTCACGAGTTGTGGGTAGTGACCGAAAGAACGAGATCGCGAATACAAGCGGCTGAAATGAGTTTCCTCCGCAGGGTGTCTGGGCTCTCCCTTAGAGATAGGGTGAGGAGCTCGGTCATCCGGGAGGGGCTCAGAGTAGAACCGCTGCTCCTCCGCGTCGAGAGGAGCCAGATGAGGTGGCTGGGGCATCTGGTTAGGATGCCTCCTGGACGCCTCCCGGGTGAGGTGTTCGGGCACGTCCCACCGGGAGGAGGCCCGGGGAAGACCCAGGACACGCTGGAGAGACTATGTCTCTCGGCTGGCCTGGGAACGCCTCGGGATTCCCCGGAAGAGCTGGACGAAGTGGCCGGGAGAGAGAAGTCTGGGTCTCCCTGCTTAGGACGCTGCCCCCGCGACCCGAACAGGACAAGCGGTAGACGATGGATGGATGGATGGATGGATGGATAGTTTCAACTTCATATTCCGAAATACAGATTATATTTAAATAATAAAATCAATAATAACAATCAGATCAATTAATGAATTGAATGATAAAAAATGTATAAAGTTTTTAAAAAATATTTCTTTAATCTGAAGTTTTGCAAGTGAATTGAAATTGAATATTAAAAATATATACGCCATTTAGCAGACGCTTTTATCCAAAGCGACTTACAGTAGTGAATGCATACATTTTTGTGGCCCCAGTGGGGATTGAACCCACAACCTAAGCGTTGCCAACGCTGTGCTTTACCAACTGAGCCACAGAGAACCAAAAGAATTCAAAAGTTGAATGTAATAATGATTGCTCAAACCATCAGTTTCAATTTAATTTTGTGAAATACAGATTCAATTTGTGCTTACAATTATTGAATTCAAGTCTTACAAATTCAATACGATTGAATTCAAATTCAATTTGTGGTAGCACTACTATCGCTCCATATCCGAGAACACCTTGGAAAACACTTTAATCTCCTGGGGGGACCTGCCATTTTATTTCAGACATTAAAAAGACTACTTCAAAAACATTCACTTGTGAACTTAGACAGAACAGCAAAACCCTTTCTTGGTGGGTTTGATGTAAAACAAAACAATGTATCTCACTGTGAACATCAGGCTAATTAAACCACCTGTTGTGATGGTGTGTGAATGGACAGGTGCACTTTAATACTCACCTCCAATGAATGTGTAAGTGAGATTCTTTATTTCCTCCAGTTCTCTCTGCAGTGCTGATCTATGTTCATCTTTGAGGTAGAGAGAGACGGAACAACAGAGAGACAGCAAAGGAAGCCAGCGGGTGGGGAGGGGGGATGAAAGGAGATGAAATCTTATATTTCACAAGAAGTTCAAGTTCATGAACTATTACTGCTATCTGACATTGGACACAAATTCATCTTCATTTCAAATGTATTTTTATTTCTATTTAGTGCTATATTGTAAAGCACTTCATGTCCAATCCATGTAGAGAAGGTACTTTATAAATAAGATGTATTATTATTATTATTATTATTATTATTATTATTATTATTATGATGATGATGAACTACAACACTAGAGTCCTGTCCAGTGTGGTTGTGTTCTGATGGTTAACTTCTCATGAACACTTACAGTGGGGGACCAGTCCAATGATGAGTGCAATCAGAGTGACCAACCACAGGGCGCTGAGCAGCAGTGAAGTCCTCTTGTACAGAGACTCTTTCCCAGCAGACCCCTGGGGTGCTGAGGAGGGAAACACAATAACTTTATTGACTGAAGGTAGACAGCGTGTCCCTAAAAGCACAGAATGGGGTGCTGGGTTCCAAAAACACAAGTCAGAGAAATAACTGCTGTATGCCAAAGAAGAAAATACCTGAAGTGAATGTAGAGACTAAATTCTCTGACAGAGATTTAGCCTAAAAATAAATGGTGAAAGAGAATTTTGTTCAAGTACATTCACTTCAGGGTGTGCTGCTCTTTGTGCTTTTCTGTAGAAGACAGCCTATGTTTAAACCTGTTGAATGTTAACTGCCTTACTCATGCATTATATATTAATGGATTTAAATGTCAGCCTTAACTGCTTTCAGTAAACTGCATGGAACTGCATTTAAAATTGTCAATAATAACTCATTTTTCAAAATCCAATTATTTAATGTCTTGAAGGTGAGTGGACCATTTTCTAAAATGTGTCACGTGCCACTAGATTAAGCACTAGTGTTTTAGCTAGACATGCTGTCCCTGAATCACTTTGGTCTTGAATTAAACAGTTTAAGCTGAAATGTACTGTACCTCCTGATTGGTTCCTGGGAGCATTTCTGTTCATGGAGGTGTAGAGCGGACTCATATTTAGACTCTCGTAAGGGTTTTCTGACTCTGCAAGACATAAATTAACACTCCCCCCAACCCCATCCACACACACACACACACACACACACACACATTTAAATTGAAAGAAACTCCTCACCACCCAGGTTTCAGTATTTAAGGAATACGACAATCGCACGTTGCTTTGCATCTCCTATGTATGTATGTCTTTAGACTTATTTTCTGTGGAGCTGAAATAGCACATTTCTTACCTGCATTTCTGTGCAGTGCGTCACAGGTCCTGAAACTTGGAGGCTCATTTCTTTGGATCCTGTCTGAGTGCATCCTCTCCCTCTAAACTGCTGTGTGCTACACAAGGAACAAGTGTGCATTGGTTATTTATGTATTGGTGGTTTGAGGAACGCCTCAAGGGTTTGATTTTCTGCATCAGACTTCCTGTCTTGACTTTTGCAATGAAATCTTCTCTTAGTGAAAATAATAATAATCATAATCATCATCATAATAATAATAATAATCCTATGGTGTCCTTTTAATGTCCATTCCCCCCCTCACATTCAACGTTCTCATCCACCTCTATGTACTTACTTCCTCCTAAGACCACACAACCAAACCTCTGGTTACTATTACTGAGTAGAACGAATGAGACTCGCACACTTACTAGATGCTACAAGAAGTAGTGTAATGGTTATATTTAACAATGCAGGTTGGTTAACGTTTCAACTCTTCGAAAGGGTCGAAACATTAACCAACCTGCATGGTTAAATAAAACCATTACACTACTTTTTTGGAACACCTAATAAGTGTGTTAGTCTCATTCTTTCTAGTCTTATATGCCACTCCGACTTGGCACCTTGTGCTTTGACCTTTTTAAGTGCGTATGTTTATCGTGTTACTATTACTGAGTACCATTACAACATCTTTATTCAAACATTGTTTTTGGTACATATATGTAATTGATGTATTCTCCTGCCTCATTAATGCAAGATGCAGGTTTTTAGAATGTAGATTTTTAAGCGTATTTTAGGAAATTCATCATTATACGTGTATAGCCTACAGATAATTAACAAATGGGACTAAGGTAAACACTTGGAACAAATAGCAGCATGCACACAAGCCCTCCAAGAGCTGAGTTTGACTCCACACTGGGCGAAAGGCACTGGATATAGTGGTTTTCAATGCAGGCATGATGACCGCCTGAGGTACCACAAGGCAGACTCCGAGTTCAACATTTTTTTTTGCTGTACTTCTGTACTTTTCAATGCACAACCAGGCCAGAGAGTAATTCTCTCCTGAGAAAAACAAATTCCAGCTAACTACCACATCCTCTGTGTTTAGACCTGTCTGTGGGCCCCCTTAGTTTCCTCTTTAGTGCATAACAAACTGTGAGAAAGAAGTTTGGATGAGAAATTTCAATGTGTAAAAAAATCAGGATGACAAAAATAGACATTTATTGCCATGATGTTTCTGGCATGGTCGTATCGTATCGTATCTAGGGTAGCGGGCTTGGAATGTCTCTAGTAGCTGTTCTGTATACAGACAGCGAATGCTCCGAGTCCCGATAACACTACTCTATAGAACATTTTACATTTTACATTTTAAGCATTTAGCAGACGCTCTTATCCAGAGCGACTTACAGGATGTGCTTTAATACAAGGTAAGAACAATCATAGTTAGCGCACAAGATCAGTGCAGTAAGTAATACAGCAATAGACATCATTGCTTAGAATGATCTTAGTAGCTGCATATGCTGGCAGCAAATGCTCTAAGTTCTGATGGCACTGAACTTCGATGAGACTTAGAATGTCCCCAGTAGCTGTACTGTAGACAGACAGCGAATGCTTTAAGTCTTGAAATCTCGGGGTACCAGGCTTGCCATATGGCTGTTACAGGGACAGGGGCGAACACAATGTCCGCGGCACATGTTGTCTGTACTTACTTAATGTCAATTGTATTGTTTGTCCTAATCATCTTCCCCAAATCGCTCCAGAGAAACGCAGAGGTTCAACGTGGTACGATTGACCTCATAATATGGAAGCGATAATGAATAAAATCAATTTTCATTGACTAAAATGTCATATGGTACATGTCTTATAAAATGTCCCTACAACACAAATAATAAGCATGTCATATGGAGAGAAACATAGGTTGATGGTTGTACGTGAAATTTATTTTTGCCATGAATGTATACTATAATTGAATAAAAGTATGAAATCTGTTTCCATAATTGAACAGATTTAATCATAATAACAAAACAAATCCACACCTTGATAAACATCACATTCACCATTATTTTAATATATTTTCATTTATTTGTTTATCTGTGAGGGACATAGCAAAACACATTGTTACAAGATTAAAAACAAGCATCAGATGCATTGCATTAAGACTTTATTGCCAAAGGCTAATTTCAAACACCTGTCCCCAATATACTACAGAAAAACTAATGTATGTATATAAAAAAATGAAAGTACATGCACAAACACATTACTACAGTACCACTTAATACAGCAAAATAGCAAATAATAAAACAAAACACAAGCAACTGTAAATTACACAATAAGAGCAACCATAGATATTTATAAAAAATTATTATAGAATTCATAACCATTAACCATAACCAAGTTCTTAACCATTTAAAAAAACATTGTTTTGTCTGTTGCATTTATTAATATATCGTGTCCTTCTACAAAATTGATCTCCAAGTATAAATGTTCATATAAAAAAACCTATTGCTGTATTCAAGATTTATTTTCACTGAGCCTTCAAGTACAGAGCTTCAAAAGCAGATCTGTAAAATGAATCATATATGTTCATATAAAGAGCAATGTTCTACATTTCTTTTGAAACAAAGGAGAGGACCCACTGGAGGACATTGGAGGACTGGATGAAAATAATTGGTCCTCATTACATTTTACTTTATTTTCATATGGGGAAGAGCAGGTGGCCACTGAAAGTATTGTACAAATTTCCATTTTCATGGACTTGCGAGCCTGGCCTAAGCTCTACGTGAATGATGTCTCCCACCTCCAGCTGCTGTGTGATCATGTTGACTGCCCCCCGTCCCGGTCCAGGATTATTATCATAAGCACTGTTTAAAAATTTACGATTCACAAAGAGACGGGCAGAAGTGGGAATGCCATTACTCCACCCAAAGACAGTGAAACTGAAATAGTAGACACCTCTCACTGGGGCTGTGAAGATGCCTGTGCCATGGGGGGGGGGGAAATGTTTTAAAAAATAAACAGATAGACAGAAAGGAAAAGTGTGGTATATAGGTAGCCAGCTTGGGAAGACATTGTGCTGGTTGAGGTACAAGGTGCAAATGAAGCTCATCTTCTAACTATCTTGTGACAACAGAGTAAAAACAGACATAAAACTTCAGCATTATAATAACATGACCATGGTGCTGTTGTTGTTGTTTTTTGAATTTAAGCCATGTTTTGTTCACAATAAATTATATTTATGTATATATATATATATATGTGTGTGTGTGTGTGTGTGTGTGTGTGTGTGTGTGTGTGTGTGTGTGTGTGTGTGTGTGTGTAGTATAGCTTTAGATTTATGCACTTTAAAACAGCAAGAGGATGATTAATGTGCAGGTTGCTAAATGCTAAATACCCAAGCAAGCAATATACACTTTACCTGTAGATGAGTTGTAAGCATTGCCAATATTTGTGAGAACCCTTCGGTAGACCAGGATGGAAGAGTCAGGATATGGCCCCACAATATCAGAATCATCGAGAGAAGCTGTGAACGCCACTTTGGGTGGCCCTGTATGTACAGGAAGGTCAACAACACTTTTAACATTTTCCAATATACATTCAGATCACATGAATGCCATAGGTTAAAATGATTTAAATTAGGTTTGAATGCCTTGACTGATGCAATAAAACCAGGTCTCATTGAGCACTATAAAATTATTACTAGGGCTATCATCCAATCTTTAAAAAAAGTTATTCATTTCATTAATCAATCTGATTAATTGAACCAATTAACAGATTAATTGTTACAGCCCTAATTATTACTCAACAATGCCACACAGCTATGGAGCGATATTAGTTCCACCATAAATTGAATTTGAATTGTATTGAATTTGTAAGGCTTCAATTGAATAATTGTATGCAAAAATTGTATTTCAAAATATGAAGTTGAAACGAATGATTTGTGATTGAATGATTATTCAACTTTTAAATATTACATTTAAATGCACTTGAAGGTTCAATTCAAGAAATATTCAAATTAATTTCACTTGAAAAACCATTTCAAGATCACAAATCATCAAATTTGCTGACTTTTATTTCAATTTAATTGGAAGTTACATTCAATTTTCAAAAACATTTAAATTCAGTTTTCACATTGTGCACCAAAAAATTCACTTTTCTGAAACACATCCAGGCTAGGAAAAAATAGAAGGTCATGGAACTTCCTTCTAACCAATCACACATGAGAACAGGTGACCACCTGACCTTAGAAGTCTGTGCAATAAGTAAGTGCCATGTTTCCAATTAACTTGAGAAAAATGTTTTTTCAAGTGAAATGAATTTGAATATGGAATATTAAAAAGTCGATTGGAATAATCATTCAATTAAATTATAAACCATTAGTTTCAACTTCATATTCCGAAATACAGATTATATTTAAATAATAAAATCAATAATAACAATCAGATCAATTAATGAATTGAATGATAAAAAAATGTATAAAGTTTTTAAAAAATATTTCTTTAATCTGAAGTTTTGCAAGTGAATTGAAATTGAATATTAAAAATATATACGCCATTTAGCAGACGCTTTTATCCAAAGCGACTTACAGTAGTGAATGCATACATTTTTGTGGCCCCAGTGGGGATTGAACCCACAACCTAAGCATTGCCAACGCTGTGCTTTACCAACTGAGCCACAGAACCAAAATAATTCAAAAGTTGAATGTAATAATGATTGCTCAAACCATCAGTTTCAATTTAATTTTGTGAAATACAGATTCAATTTGTGCTTACAATTATTGAATTCAAGTCTTACAAATTCAATACGATTGAATTCAAATTCAATTTGTGGTAGCACTACTATCGCTCCATATCCGAGAACACCTTGGAAAACACTTTAATCTCCTGGGGGGACCTGCCATTTTATTTCAGACATTAAAAAGACTACCTCAAAAACATTCACTTGTGAACTTAGACAGAACAGCAAAACCCTTTCTTGGTGGGTTTGATGTAAAACAAAACAATGTATCTCACTGTGAACATCAGGCTAATTAAACCACCTGTTGTGATGGTGTGTGAATGGACAGGTGCACTTTAATACTCACCTCCAATGAGTGTGTAAGTGAGATTCTTTATTTCCTCCAGTTCTCTCTGCAGTGCTGATCTATGTTCATCTTTGAGGTAGAGAGAGACGGAACAACAGAGAGACAGCAAAGGAAGCCAGCGGGTGGGGAGGGGGGATGAAAGGAGATTAAATCTTATATTTCACAAGAAGTTCAAGTTCATGAACTATTACTGCTATCTGACATTGGACACAAATTCATCTTCATTTCAAATGTATTTTTATTTCTATTTAGTGCTATATTGTAAAGCACTTCATGTCCAATCCATGTAGAGAAGGTACTTTATAAATAAGATGTATTATTATTATTATTATTATTATTATGATGATGAACTACAACACTAGAGTCCTGTCCAGTGTGGTTGTGTTCTGATGGTTAACTTCTCATGAACACTTACAGTGGGGGACCAGTCCAATGATGAGTGCAATCAGAGTGACCAACCACAGGGCGCTGAGCAGCAGTGAAGTCCTCTTGTACAGAGACTCTTTCCCAGCAGACCCCTGGGGTGCTGAGAAGGGAAACACAATAACTTTATTGACTGAAGGTAGACAGCGTGTCCCTAAAAGCACAGAATGGGGTGCTGGGTTCCAAAAATACAAGTCAGAGAAATAACTGCTGTATGCCAAAGAAGAAAATACCTGAAGTGAATGTAGATAAATTGGCTGACAGAGATTTAGCAAAAATAAATGGTGAAAGAGAATTTTGTTCAAGTACATTCACTTCAGGATGTGCTGCTCTTTGTGCTTTTCTGTAGAAGACAGCCTATGTTTAAACCTGTTGAATGTTAACTGCCTTACTCATGCATTATATATTCATGGATTTAAATGTCAACCTTAACTGCTTTCAGTAAACTGCATGGAACTGCATTTAAAATTTTATTTAATAATAACTCATTTTCAAAATCCAATTATTTTATGTCTTGAAGGTGAGTGGACCATTTTCTAAAATGTGTCACGTGCCACTAGATTAAGCACTAGTGTTTTAGCTAGACATGCTGTCCCTGAATCACTTTGGTCTTGAATTAAACAGTTTAAGCTGAAATGTACTGTACCTCCTGATTGGTTCCTGGGAGCATTTCTGTTCATGGGGGCGTAGAGCGGACTCATAGTTAGACTCTCATAAGGGTTTTCTGACTCTGAAATACATAAATTAACACTCCCCCCAACCCCATCCACACAAACACACACACACACATTTAAATTGAAAGAAACTCCTCACCACCCAGGTTTCAGTATTTAAGGAATACGACAATCGCACGTTGCTTTGCATCTCCTATGTATGCATGTCTTTAGACTTATTTTCTGTGGAGCTGAAATAGCACATTTCTTACCTGCATTTCTGTGCAGTGCGTCACAGGTCCTGAAACTTGGAGGCTTTTCATTTCTTTGGATCCTGTCTGAGTGCATCCTCTCCCTCTAAACTGCTGTGTGCTGTACAAGGACCAAGTGTGTATTGGTTATTTATGTATTGGTGGTTTGAGGAACGCCTCTTTTGTTTGAGGAACGCCTCAAGGGTTTGATTTTCTGCATCAGACTTCCTGTCTTGACTTTTGCAATGAAATCTTCTCTTAGTGAAAATAATTATTATCATAATCATCATAATAATAATAATAATCCTATGGTGTCATGAAAAAAACATTTTTCCCCCGCACTCAACATTCTCATCCAACTCTATGTAGGCTGCTATAGACAACCCCACACAACTAAACCATAATGTTGGTGTTAGTAAATGGAAAAAATAATAAATAAATGTTTTGTTACACTTTTCCTTTTCATTTTTGACTTTTGCTTCATGTTGACCTTACCACAGTGGTGAGTTGTGCCTTTGCTAAATATAATGAATGTTAGATATTTTAGAAAATGCCATATTTTTCTCTTACAGTCTGTTCTTACTTTCTCCTATGACCACACAACCAAACCTCTGGTTACTATTACTGAGTAGAAAGAATGATTCTCACACACTTACTAGTTGTTCCAAAAAGTAGTGTAATGGTTATATTTAACAATGCAGGTTGGTTAACGTCTGAACTCTTCAAAAGGGTCAAAATGTTAACCAACCTGCATGGTTAAATATAACCATTACACTACTTTTTGGAGCATCTAGTACGTGTGAAAGAGTGAAAGAAGTGTGAGAGAAATCTCATTCTTTCTAGTCTTATATGCTACTCTGACTTGGCACCTTGTGCTAAGACGTTTTGAAGTGCGTATGTTTATCCTGTTACTATTACTGAGTACCATTACAACATCTTTATTCTAACATTGTTTTTGGTACATACAAACTTAAAATATATATATTTTTTTTTACCTCTGCCAGTTTACCGCTTACCTTTGTATCATTTCAGGTTATTCACTGGACTTGAACTGCTTAAATTTCAGTAAAAACTGGAAAATGGGGGTGTTCTAAAACCTTTGACCGGTAGTGTATATGTAATTGATGTATTCTCCTGTCTCATTAATGCAAGATGCTGGTTTGTAGAACGTAGATTTTAGACCATAAGCGTATTTTAGGAAATGCATCATTATACGTGTATAACCTACAGCTAATTAACAAATGGGACTAAGGTAAACACTTGGAACAAATAGCAGCATGCACACAAGCCCTCCAAGAGCTGAGTTTGACTCCACACCGGGCGAAAGGCACTGGGTATAGTGGTTTTCAATGCAGGCATGATGACCGCCTGAGGTACGACAAGACAGACTCCGGTGTGCGTTCAACATTTCTTTGCTGTACTTCCGCACTTTAATACACAACCAGGCCGGAGAGTAATTCTCTCCAAACAAAATGAATTCTAGCTAACTACCACATCCTCTATGCTTATTCCTATCTGTGGGCACCCCTAGTTTCCTCTTTAGTGCGTAGAAGTTTGGATGAGAAATTTCAATGTGGGAAAAAAACAGAATGACAAAAATTGACAAAAGTATGTATAAAAAATAAATTAAAGTACATGCACAAACACATTACTACATTACCAGTTAATACAACAAAGTAGCAAATAATAAAATAAAATGAAGCACAAACAACTGTACATTGCACAATGAGAGCAACCATAGATATTTATTTAAAAAAATTAAATGTATAAAAATTCTTAACCACTTTAAAAAGCATTGTTTTGTCTGTTGTATTTATTAATACATCCTCTCAATATATAAATTGATCTCAAAGTTGAACAGTTTAAAAAACTATTGCTGTATTCCAAAAGTTAAAAATGGAATTATTACTGATAGTCAGTGGTGGGCCATCTGGGCCTGCAAGGCCTTCTCTGCTGGCCTAAAAAATATCTGAATCACAGACTGATGTTAATTATATTTTTTCCATGAATACTTATTAAATAATTCCAAATGGTCTGTCCGCTTCCTTTCATAGCTTTTCTGGTTGCGCTGCTTCCAGACGTGTATTTTCATATTAAAGCATTTAACCAATCACATTTCAGCCATCATTTGTTGCCAGGCCCTGTAGCATAAAATAAGTGTTGATCAAACTGTTGCTTCAACCAATCAGATTTTGAGTTGGGGACACGAAGGCCTTCTAGAAGGCCTAGGTAACGTCAGCGTATTCACACCCTTTTGATTGGATAGTCAGAGAGTGTCTGACTATGATGTAATGTGATTGGTTAAATGCTTTAATATGAAAATACACGTCTGGAAGCAGCGCAATCAGGGGAAAAGCTATGAAAGGAAGCGGACAGACCATTTGGAATTATTTAATAAGTATTCATGGACAAAATATAATTAACATCAGTCTGTGATTCAGACATTTGAGCAGACATTTTCAGCCCTAAAGCGAATTAAAACTTATGTCAGAAATACGACAGGGCAGGCTCGACTTTCAGCATTAGCTTCGATGGCGATAGAAAAGGACTTCTTGATGGAACTGAAACACATGGATAATCTGTACGACAGAGTAATTGAACTCTTTTTGAGGAAAGAAAGGGGGATGGATTTTGTGTACAAATAATAAGGATTTTTGGTGAGTAAAATGTTGCTATTTTCCTAAATAATATTGCAATTTTATGAGGTTATTATTGATGATTTTTATGTGTGTCGCAGCTGTAACACCCCGGGTTTGTTTCTTCAGTAAAGGCATTTATTCTGGATACACGAGTTATCTATCTTCGATGCAACGGCAACGGTGTCTGTTCGGTTTGTTTTTGCACTTTGTTTATTTATCTTTCTTCAGTCATGTTTCATTCTCGTTCTGTTCCACGTCTGTCATTGTTCCTGTTCGAGTTCCTCTCCTTGTCTTGTCATGCACTTCGGGAAATTCTATGTTTCGGTTTTTTTAGGAGGAGGAGGAACGCATAAAGAAATCTGCGTGCGAATAAAGCGGAACGTGAGAAGCGTACAGAGATAGGACGAGAGAGAATGACAGCGATAGTTAGAAGCGTGAGATAATTAGTGATTAGTAGTGTTAGTAACTTAATCTAAATCCCTAATTTTAGTAGATTAGTTGGTTAGTACTATATACATCTAACTAATATATACAAAGTGTAATTAGAAAGTAAGAAGGAAGTAAAACGAGATTAGAAACGAAGACGGAAAAACCGAAACATAGAATTTCCCGAAGTGCATGACAGAACGAGAATGAAACATGACTGAAGAAAGATAAATAAACAAAGTGCAAAAACAAACCGAACAGACACTCAAAACATAACAATAAGATGGCTTTTATAGCCATAAAATTGTTATTGAGGGGTGGATTGATTCAGACGGAGCACTACTGAAGGCCTAGGTGTGAAATGCACGGCCCGCCACTGCTGATAGTATCCGTAGGAATATATGTTTAAAGGTTTTTTTATAGAACATTCTGATTTACCAATTTGTCAGTATTTTTGTCAGACCAAACAGCCAGCTCGTAACTTTGTGAATTCATTTAGAGGTGGTGGAGCCAAGCTGTAAATAATTTATACACAAGACATACATCAGAATGAAATTTGAAGTTATCCAAATTCACTAAGTTAAATTTAGTAGTATTTTGCAATGACATTCTATTGCTTGCATCTTGAGCCTTCACGTACAGAGCTTAAAAAACAGATCTGTAAAATGAATCATATACCATGTTCATATAAAGGGCAATGTTCTACATGTATTTTGAAACAAAGGCGAGGACCCACTGGAGGGAACCAGTGGGAACATTGTCATTCCACTCAAAGACTGTGAAACTGAAATAGTAGACACCTCTCACTGGGGCTGTGATGTTTAAAAAAATAAACAGATAGACACAAAGGAAAAATGTGATATGTACAGTAGGTAGGTAGCTTGGGAAGACACGTTCATTGTGCTGGTTGAGGTACAAGGTGCAAATGAAGTTCATCTTCCAACTATTTTGTGACAACAGAGTGACATAAAACTTCAACATTATAATAACTTGACCATGTTGCTGTTGTGTTGTTGTTTTGAATTTAAGTCATTTTGTGCACAATAAATGATATTTATGTGTATATTGTGGTGTCCCTAGGGGTTGGGCGACACTCACAGACCTTTGCAGAGGGCTTAGGCAGTTAAATAACCCAGAGGAGGCAGTATCCAAAATAAAACAATAATTTATTAAACTAATTGACAAACACAGAACAGGGTGGGGTCTTTGGGGGAATTCAAAATGCATGAAGTCCACAATCCTAATCGTCGCTGTCTGTAATCCAGTGTCAAAGTCCAGTTCCGTTCCGCAATCCAGGTCAGTAATAGATATCCAAAGGGGGTCCTCACACAATCCGGGTCAACCACAATAAACAATCCAATCCAACTCACTTTTCCAACTCTCTCTTTCGAAATCCCGGCTGGTCAGCAGACTTCACGGTTATCTCCCTACATTTCAAAACACTATCCAACCCCTCCCCAGTGTGACACAAATGAGTCCTTTAAATAGGCCTCCAAATGGCCTTCAGCTGTTCGTTAGTCCCAAACTCTCAAGTTCTTTCAGGTGTTGGACTGCGGCCTGCTGGGAAATGTAGTGTTTTCTGGCTCCCATGTGTTGAAGGCCAGGTAGCCATTTCCTTGGGCAGCCCCTTGGGCTGCCACAATATATATATAATTATATACATATATGTGTGTGTGTGTGTGTGTGTGTGTGTAATATATATTGAAGTTTATTCACTTTAAAACAGCAAGAGATGATTAATGTGCAGGTTGCTAAATGTTAAATACCCAAGCAAGCAATATACACTTTACCTGTAGATGAGTTGTAAGCATCCTTCGGTAGACCAGGATGGGGGAGTTAGGATATGGCCCCACAGTAATATAGTCATCCAAAAAAACTGTGAACCCCACTTTGCCTGGTCCTGTGTGTACAGGAAGGTCAGCAACACTTTTAACATATTCCAATGTACATTCCACACATGAACCATTTCAAGATCACAAATCATCCAATTTCCAAACTTTTAAATTCAGTTTTCAAATTCAGTTCAGGTTTCTGAGACACATCCAGGCATTTAAAAGTAGAAGATCATGGTTTTAATTTAACTCCCTTCTAACCAACCACGGAAGAGAAAGGGTGACCACCTGACCTCAGAATAATGATTACATTCAACATTCAACCATCAGTTTCCATTGCGAAATACAGATATTTTGTTATCAAGTACTATTGATCATATCTGTTTTGCTTTAACAATATAAAAAAACCCAGCAAAACCTTTTTTTCGTGGGTTTGATGTAAAACAAAAAAAATTCTCACTGTGAACATCAGGCTAATTAAAACACTTGTTTTGCTGGTGCATCAATGGAGAGATATACTTTAATACTCACCTCCAATGAGTGTGTAAGTGAGATTCTTTATTTCCTCCAGTTCACTCCGCAGTGCTGATCTATGTTCATCTTTGAGGTAGAGAGAGAGATGGAACAACAGAGAGACAGCAAAGGAAGCCAGCGGGTGGGGAGGGGGGGGTGAAAGGAGATGAAATCTTATATTTCACAAGAAGTTCAAGTTCATGAACTATTACTGCTATCTGACATTGGACAGAAATTCATCTTTATTTCAATTGTATTGCCTTCATACAAACTAATTCAAATGTCTTGCATTTTATTTATTGCCTTTTTTACGTGACATATTTTATTTCTATTTAGTGCTATATTGTAAAGCACTTCATGTCCAATCCATGTAGGAAAGGTACTTTATAAATATGATGTATTATTATTATTATTAAACTGGCCCAGAATGATCTGATGCAGACGGTTCCCGAGGCGACAACGTTACTCAAGCTGGTGCTCACTATACCAGCTACAACAGCGTCCGTTGAAAGGTCGTTCTCTGCTTTGAAATGACTCAAAACATACTGTCGGAATCGGACTGACCAAGGACAACTTTCATCCCTGGCGATCATCTCTATTGAGATGGAGAGACTTTTAAAACTAAAAGAAAATAAAGAGGACTTCTACAACAAAGTCACTGACATCTTTGTCCAGAAGGATAGGCGAATGGCCTTCATTTACAAGTGAAGTTAACACTATGCAATACATATTTTCATTTGTGTTGAATGAGTATGAATAGTGGAATAAAACGTGAATCGAATAGGCCTACGTAACTTACCTGTAGGCTATGCGTGTGTTGTAAAGAACGCTGATATGAAATATGAAACATACGGTCGCCTAACCAATAGACATTGCGCAACCTGCCAATTGAATGGTGAATTTAAGCTACCTCTATCGGGTTCATGTGTGTAGGCCTAAATCTGGCTCTGTTACTATCCAGTGCCTCCCCAGCCATTGACCTCACCGCACGTCACTGCATGGCCTTCTCAGTCACCAGAACTACATTTACATTACATTTACATTTTAAGCATTTAGCAGACGCTCTTATCCAGAGCAACTTACACAGTTTCACATTTCTTTACATACAATCCATTTACACAGCTGGATATTTACTGAAGCAATCCAGGTTAAGTACCTTGCTCAAGGGTACAACGGCAGTGCCCCACCTGGGATCGAACCTGCAACCCTTGTGAGGTTGCGAACTCAAACCAATTGAGCACTTGTGGGAGATTCTGGAACGGTGCCTGAGAGAGAGGTTTCCATCACCATCAACAAAATGCCAGATTGTGGAATTTGTGGTGGAAGAATGGTGTTGCATCCCTCCAATAGATTTCCAGACGCTTATCTGGAATCTATGCCAATACACATTGAATCTGTTCTGGTGGCTCGTGGTGGCCCAATGCCCTATTAAGACACTTTATGTTGGTGTTTCCTTTATTTTGGCAGTGAGACACACATACACATAACAGTGCTTGAAGTTGAGTTTCCCTTCTCTCATTGGGAAAACAGCAGTAGAGAGAGCACATTGCAGGTCTAGGATTGTGCTTAATTTAAGATAAAGTTCTAATTTCTGGTAGAATAATGTTGTATTGTACTTCACACACATTTACATTGTCGCCGCTGAAAATAATATACAAATAATGAGCATGTCATATGAAGAGAAACATACTGTAGGTTGATGGTTGTACATGACATTTAAAAAAAAAAAATTTGCATAAAATTATGAAAACTGCTTCCATCATTTAACAGATTTAATCATAATAACAAAACATAATAAATCCACACCCTGATTAACATCACATTCACCGTTATTTTAATATATGTATTTATTTATTAGTTTACCTGTGAGGGACATAGCAAAACACATTGTTACAAGATTAAAAACAAGCATCAGACGCATTGCATTAAGTCTTTATTGCCAAAGGCTATATTTCAAACACTTGTCCCCAATATACTACAGAAAAACAAATGTATGTACAGTATATAAAACAATAAAAGTACATGCACAAACACATTACTACTGTACCACTTAATACAACAAAATAGCAAATAGTAAAACAAAACACAAGCAACTGTAAATTACACAATGAGAGCAACCATAGATATTTATAAAAAATATATAATAAAGTTTATAAAAAGTTCTTAACCATTTAAAAAAACATTGTTTTGTCTGAAAGTGCTGTTACATTTATTAATATATCCTGTGCTTCTACAAAATTGATCTCCAAGTATAAAAGTTTATAAAAATATTGCTGTATACAGTATATCTATCTATATCTTTATTATTACTGCTAGTATCAGTATAAATATATGTTATGATTGATGTTGACAGATCTGTTATTTTGAATTTGGCTGAAATTGATTTGAAATTACAAAAACTACTGCTACTCTTAATTTCATTTGGTAGTGAATTGTTTAGGGTTTTTTATAGAAAATTCAGATTGACCAAATTTTGTCAACATTTTTGACCAAATTTTGTCAGACCAAACAGCCAGCTCGTCACTTTGTGAATTCATTTAGAGGTGGGGGAGCCAAGCTGTGAAGAATTTTAAATGAAACCTAAAGTTATCTAATTCAGTAAGCTAAATTTAGTTAGTATTTTGCAATGGCATTGTATTGCTTGCATCTTGAGATGTACTGTATCTTCAGATTTCTTTTCACTGAGCCTTCAAGTACAGAGCTTCAAAAACAAATCTGTAAAATGAATCATACACCATGTTCATATAAAGAGCAATGTTCTACATTTCTTTTGAAACAAAGGAGGGGACCCATTGGAGGACTGGATGAAAATAATTGGTCTTCATTACATTTTACTTTATTTTCATATGGGGAAGAGCAGGTGGCCACTGAAAGTATTGTAGAAATTTCCATTTTCATGGACTTGCGAGCCTGGCCTAAGCTCTACATGAATGATGTCTCCCACCTCCAGCTGCTGTGTGATCATGTTGACTGCCCCCCGTCCCGGTCCAGGATTATTATCATAAGCACTGATTAAAAATTCACGATTCATAAAGAGACGGGCAGCAGTGGGAGTGCCATTACTCCACCCAAAGACAGTGAAGCTGAAATAGTAGACACCTCTCACTGGGGCTGTGAAGATGCCTGTGCCATGGGGGAGGGGGGAGGAGGGGGAAATGTTTAAAAAAATAAACAGATAGACAGAAAGGAAAAATATGATATGTAGGTAGCTAGCTTGGGAAGACACGGTCATTGTGCAGGTTGAAGTACAAGGTGCAAATTAAGTTAATCTTCAAACTATCTTGTGACATAAAACTTCAGCATTATAATAACTTGACCATGTTGCTGTTGTGTTGCTGTTGTTTTTAATTTAAGCCATGTTTTATTACAATAAATAATATTTATGTATATATATACGTATATACACTACCGGTCAAAAGTTTTAGAACACCCCCATTTTCCATTTTTTTCTGAAATGTAAGCAGTTCAAGTCCAGTGAATAACCTGAAATTGTACAAAGGTAAGCAGTAAACTGCCAGAGGTTAAAAAAAAAAAGTTTAGGTTAACAAAAACGGAAAAATAATGTACATTTCAGAGTTATAAAAAAAGGCCTTTTTCAGGGAACAAGTAATGGGTTTACGTGGGTTAACAGTCACTCTGGATCCAGCAAAAGAGCCCCAGACCATCACGCTTCCTCCTCCATGTTTGACAGTTGGTGTCACACACTGAGGAACCATCCTTTCGCCTACTCGACGGCTTACAAAAACCCTGCGTGATGAACTGAAGATTTCAAATTTTGATTCATCGGTCCATAAGACCTTCTTCCAGTCTTCAGTAGTCCACTGGTGGTGCTTCATGGCCCAGGCAATCCTCTTTTTCTTATTTTGCCATCTTAGCAATGGCTTTCTTGCTATCACTCAACCTGTCAAACCTGCAGCTTGAAGTCTTCTCTTCACAGTTGAAACTGAGACTTCATTACTTCAACCAGTGTTAAGCTGTGCTTGAAGCTGTTGTCCTGTGAGCTGCCTATCATGCAAGCTGTTGACTCTCAGAAACTTGTCTTCTGATTTTGTTGTGGCTTTGGGTCTGCCAGACCTCTTCCTGTCAGAGTTTCCTTTTGATGGTGTAGGAAACTACCAAAAAATTTACATTATTTTTTAGTTTTTGGTAATGTAAACCTTTTTTTAACCTCTGGCAGTTTACTGCTTACCTTCGTACCATTTCAGGTTATTCACTGGACTTGAACTGCTTACATTTCAGAAAAAAATGGAAAATGGGGGTGTTCTAAAACTTTTGACCAGTAGTGTATATATATATATGTGTGTGTGTGTGTGTGTGTGTGTGTGTGTGTGTGTGTAGTATATCTTTAGATTTATGCACTTTAAAACAGCAAGAGGATGATTAATGTGCAGGTTGCTAAATGCTAAATACCCAAGCAAGCAATATACACTTTACCTGTAGATGAGTTGTAAGCATTGCCAATATTTGTGAGAACCCTTTGGTAGACTAGGATGGAAGAGTCAGGATATGGCCCCACAGTAATAGAACCATCCAGAGAAGCTGTGAACGCCACTTTGGGTGGCCCTGTATGTACAGGAAGGTCAACAACACTTTTAACATATTCCAATGTATATTCACATCACATCAGTGCCATTATAGGTTGAAGTGATTTAAATTCGATTTGAATGCCTTGACTGATTCAATAAAACCAAGTCTCATGGAGCACTATAAAATTGTTACTAGGGCTATCATCCAATTTTTTAAAAAGTTGATTAGTTTTGTACCATTCATTTAATTAATTGATCTGATTAATTTATCTAAAAAATGCGTTCGCGGTTAGAGCATTAGTTGATTAATCAAACCGATTAACAGATTAAACGTTACAGCCCTAATTATTACTCAAGAATGCCACACAGTTATGGAGCGATATTAGTTCCACCACAAATTGAATTTGAATGACATTGTGTTGAATTTGTCATGCTTAAATTGAATAATTGTATGCAAAAAATGAATCTGTTTTTCACAATATGAAGTTAAAACTAATGGTTTGTGATTTAGTGTAATGATTATTTAATTCAACTTTTAAATATTACATTTAAATGCACTTGAAGATTCAATTCAAGAAATATTGTAGTAATATCAAGTGAAATTAATTTTAAAAAAGTAATAAACTTGTTTTATATATTTCTTGAATCAGAATTTTTGTGAATTAAAATTGAATATTTAAAAGTTGAATGGAGTAGTCATTAAATTAAATAGAAAACCATCAGTTTAAATTGTATATTGTGAAATACAGATTCAATTTCTGCTTACATTTATTCAATTCAAGCCTTATAAATTCAATACAATTTAATTAAAATTACATTTGTGGTGGCACTAATATCGAATCCTCCATATCCTAGAACACCCTGTCCCTTGTGGGGAACCTACCATTTTATTTCAGACATTAAAAAGACTACTTCAAAAGCATTCACTTGTGAACTACACAGGCCACTACTGATCTTAGACAGTGGTGATGAAGTATGTGTGTGAAAAAATGTAATGTTATTACACAGCTGGTTGAATGTGATACATCATTTTGTTCAGTGGCCAGCAAAACATTTCCTAAATGTTTTTCAAAAATGATTGATAATATATTTTTGCTTCACCAATATATATAAAAAACTGCAAAACCTTTTGTAGGTGGGTTTTATGTCAAACTAAAAAAATGTCTCTCACTGTGAACATCAGGCTAATTAAAACACCTGTTGTGCTGGTGCATCAATGGAAAGATATACTTTAATACTCACCTCCAATGAGGTTCTTTATTTCCTCCAGTTCACTCTGCAGTGCTGATCTATGTTCATCTGTATGTGTAAAAGAGTGAAAGAAAAAATGAGGAAGAGAAATAGAGAGAGAGAGGGAACAACAGAGAGATAGCAAAGGAAACACGTGGGTTTAAATGAACATTTTGCAAGAAGTTCTAGTTCTTGAACTATTACTGCTATCTAACAGTTTACTGCTAAATTACTGCTTTTATTTAGTGCTATATTGTAAAGCACTTAATGTCCAATCTATGTACGAAAGGTACTTTATAAATAAGATGTATTATTATTATTATTATTATTGTTATTTTGTATGATGCTTTCATCTATTTTTATTGTCCTTGTCTTATTGTTTGTTTATGTGTAATTTATATAATTGTTTTGTAATCAGGGCACCATTGTAAATGAGACTTGGTCTCAATGGGCTCCCCTGGCTAAATAAAGGTAAAATAAAATAAAAAATATTATTATTATTATTATTATGATGATGAACTACAGCACTAGAGTCCTGTCCAGTGTGGTTGTGTTCTGATGGTTAACTTCTCATGAACACTTACAGTAGAGGACCAGTCCAATGATGAGTGCAATCAGAGTGACCAACCACAGGGCGCTGAGCAGCAGTGAAGTCCTCTTGTACAGAGACTCTTTCCCAGCAGACCCCTGGGGTGCTGAGGAGGGAAACACAATAACTTTATTGACTGAAGGTAGACAGCGTGTCCCTAAAAGCACAGAATGGGGTGCTGGGTTCCAAAAACACAAGTCAGAGAAATAACTGCTGTCTGCCAAAGAAGAAAAGCACAAAGAGCAGCACACCCTAAAGTGATTGTACTTGAACAAAACAGTGGTGATTTTATACCCTATGTAGGGGGGCTTTAGCCCTTGAAAATCTAAGCCCCCAATGAGAATGTGAGATGTACACATGCTTTTGTCCACATGCAAAGCACAAGCCGAAAAAAAATTTTTGCTTAATATCTGTTTTAAAAAACACCACAATAGAGAGTGATATTTCAAAATTGAGAGCGACCACCATTGTGGTGTTTTTGTTTAAATATGTAACTAAATTAATTTTAAATTTCGTTTGCTTTGCATGAAATCTCAGAATTGGGGGCTTAGCCCCCTAAAGGTCAAATCCTAGAATCGCCCCAGGAACAAAATTCTCTTTCACCATGTATTTTTAGGCTAAATCTCTGTCAGTGAATTTTGTGTCTACATTCACTTCAGGGTGTGCTGCTCTTTGCTTTTCTATGAAGGCAGCCTATGTTTAAACCTGTTGAATGTTAACTGACTTACTCATGCATTATATATTCATGGATTTAAATGTCAGCCTTAACTGCTTTCAGTAAACTGCATGGAACTACATTTTAATTATTAATAATGATTTATTTAATAATAATAATTGTCAAAGATCCAATTATTTTATGTCTTGAAGGTGAGTGGACCATTTTCTAAAACGTGTCACGTGCCACTAGATTAAGCACTAGTGTTTTAGTTAGACAGTTTAAGCTGAAATGTACCTCCTGAGTTGTTCCTGGGAACAGTTCCATTCATCGTGGTGTAGACCGGACTCATATTTAGACTCTCGTAAGGGTTTTCTGTCTCTGCAAGACATAAATAAACACTCCCCCCATCCCCATCCACACACAACACACACACACACACATTTAAATTGAAAGAAACTCCTCACCACCCAGGTTTCAGTATTTAAGGAATACGACAATCACACGTTGCTTTGCGTCTCCTATGTATGTATGTCTTTAGACTTATTTTCTGTGGAACTGAAATAGCACATTTCTTACCTGCATTTCTGTGCAGTGCCTCACAGGTCCTGAAACTTGGAGGCTTTTCATTTATTTGGATCCTGTCTGAGTGCATCCTCTCCCTCTAAACTGCTGTGTGCTACACAAGGAACAACTGTCACTGTTTTTGATGTATTTGTGAATTGAGAAACGCTTCTTTTGTTTGAGGAACGCCGCAAGGGTTTGATTTTCCGGTCATCATTCTTCCTGTTTTTACTTTTGCAATCAAATCTTCTCTTAGCGAAAATAATAATAATAATCATAATAATAATAATCCTATGGTGTCATGAAAAAAGCTGTCAATATCCTTTTTTTTCCCATATTCAACGTTCTCATCCAACTCTATGGAGGCTAGTATATACTAGTTGGTTCAAAACCCCACACAACTAAACCATAATATTGGTGTTAGTAAATGAAAAAAATAATTGTTCTTTTTTTGGAAATTTGCTTCATATTGACCTTACCATAGTGGTGAGTTGTGCCTTTGCTAAATATAATGAATGTTAGATATGTTAGAAAATGTCACATTTCTCTCTCACAGTCTGTTCTTACTTTCTCCTATGACCACACAACCAAACCTCTGGTTACTATTACTTAGTAGAAAGAATGAAACTCGCACACTTACGAGATGCTACAAAAAGTAGTGTAATGGTTATATTTAACAACGCAGGTTGGTTAACATTCTGATGGCACAACCAGGCCGGAGAGTAATTTTCTTATGAACAAAATGAATTCTAGCTAACTACCACATCCTCTGTGCTTATTCCTGTCTGTGGGCCCCCTTAGGTTCCTCTTTAGTCTGCAGCAGACTGTGAGAGACGAGTTTCGATGAGAACTTTCAATGTGGAAAAAAACAGAATGACAAAAATGGACATGGTTTTTGCATGACACAATAGACATTGGGGCAATTGCAGTGTGCTTAACTTAACGGAAACCTCAGTTTAAACCTCGAGATCAGGGACTTGCATTAACTGGAACAGCTCGTAGAGGATCACATCCTGCATTGGCACATCACATATTATGGCAATCGGCCACTTTTTGGTGCTGTACAAGTCTGTCTGCCTAGTTTGAGGTACAGACTTGATACCAATGTCACCAGATCCCCCTCCTCACAGAGAATACATTTGCCTCAAGAACCCATGAAATCCACCATTTTGAATTTCGTGAAAAAACTTTCAAATCTATCTCCTACTGTAGACGCCTTCACTTGTCTGTATGAAACTTGATATACTATATATGTTTGGACCCAATACAATGCCTGTGTCAGAAAATGTTGTATTTTTTCACAAAAATGTTCCAAACGATTTGACATAAGTTATGAAACTTGGTTTGAACATTGCCAACCACACCAAGACTCCAGCCATAAAGTATTGGCCATATCCAAACACATGGTGGTGTTATAGAGCTCCAGATATATAAAAATATTTAATTCACTAAAAATCACTCTTTTCAGAGATTTCCTTCTACAGTGACAAATCCCATCATTATGAACATATATATAGTAAGATATATGGATTATGGATATTATGGATTATTTTTACTCATCATAATTTTCTAAATTCTGGGCTAATAAATTAATTGATTCTTTGAAACTTGGCGCACACTCGGCCCTAACAAAACAAATGTTAGGGATTCGGACACAGTTTCAAGTTTTAAGTCTACACCAGGTCACACCTCCAGTAAAAAACACCTGGAGGTGTGACCTGGAGGCAGATGCCAAGACATCTGGCCATACCTGGTCAGAGCTGGAGAAAATTGCCCAGAACAGAGCTCAGTGGAGGACCGTCGTCAATGGCCTATGCTCCCCTAGGGGCGATGGGCTTAAGTGAAGCAAGTGACTCTCTGTTCAAGTCCCTAACTAAATACCAAAGGAAAGGTTTCTATATTGAAAGATGGCTGGTGTACAGCCAATCACACTGCAGTATTAGTAAATTAGTCTACAATACAAAGTAACAGCACCAATTATCAGTACAACAATGATTATTCATGGCCCTTTGTTACATGGATGTAGTAAAGATGTGGCTTATTTGACCAGGCAAGCAAATGAACATGTGTGCATAGGTGCATGAATGATGCCTGCTCTGTGATATTGTGTTCCCTTCACCTTGAAACTCAAAGGAGTAACAGGCAGTCACAATTTCAACATGTTTACAGTTTTGTGCCAGGTAGCTCCAAAACATGGTTACCACAGGCAAATGAAGTTTGACTATAAAACTGCTTTTTTCACATTGCTAATGCTTATAAATCAAATGTTCATGAACCACAAGTCCAATTGACTTGAAATGTGGTTTATAGGCTGCTTCCCACTCCGCCCCTACACACTCCTTCGCCAACTCCCCAATGCTTGTGAGCCTGCCGCCCACCATGTTGAGTTTGTCCCAATACTTGAGAAGGCAAATCTGAGTGAGGGGAGGTGGCTTGTGGCCCCCTCAACTGAATCAGTTTTCACCCTTAATTGTACAATGAGTAATGCACTGATTCCTCAGCCAGGAGTATTTTTATTTATTACTGGGGCTTGTTTGGAAGAAAATATATGTAATGTGACAGGACTATTAAAGTTATCTTGCTAGCTATTTACAGTTCACCAGCTGTTAATATTGTGATCTCGCCAGTTCGCTAATCTGAACTTTGAATGCTTACCGAGTTAAAAGAGAAAACGGTTAGCAACAGCAAGTTTACTAAATGTAAATACTTGTATACGTTGGTTGGTAGATAGTTTTGGCCATGCAAAGCATTTCAAAAGGTTTTTTATAACTAAGCAAATAGCATACGAAAGGGTTATTCTCTTCTTGAGGCATCGCTATACACAGTTGCAAAACTGAGAAACTGACAACGTGGGGTTTCGCTGCTTTTACTGTGGTAGGTGCTGACGGACAGCACCAAGCGCGAGAAACGTTCCCTTTTCCAAGGAGCTGTCCAACACGAGCTTCTGCTGTTTTTCTACTCGCAGGAGGGCAGCGGAAAAATCTAGCTCAAAGCAGGACCCCTAGAATGGATTTTTTTATCCATCTGTGAAAAAGGGGGGACTGGTGTTAACCATATTTGGTATTAGCACCAACAAGACGTGTATTATTATGACTCTTTTATCATTGTATACTGTAGGCTTATAAATATATCAGCTGCAGAAAATCTCCCATTCTCTCTCAGTCTGTAAAATCTCTGTCGTAACTTGCACTGAAGCAGAGCGAGAAGCTTGTAACTTCTGGTGCATAATTTGAAATAAGGAGTTTATTTCTCTTCAAATGCGAGTTTGTGGTCGGTAAGGAACAAAAATAGCAATACCACACAGGCAGGCATTGTATTTCTCATGCGTCTTATGACATTTTCTATATACATTTATTTCCTGTATTTGTGAATCAGAATATAAATTGCCTGGGTTTAATTATGCGTGCTGGTGGCTAAATGTGCCGTCTGGTTCTGTGTGCTCACTGCAGCAACCCTCTGACTAAGCAGGGCCACCTGGAATCAAGAGAGCAAAATATCCCCGTTGAATTGAAGTTGATCTTCTGCCTCCTCTCTTACCATTAGCTACCCTTTGGGCGTGTGTCAGGCTGTTCAGACCAGCCGCGACAACGAATTCAAGCAATATCTGCACCGGGGCGCACGCTGCTTTCTTCCCTCAGAATCAGTTGCTGAAAACAAGAGCGTTTCAGCACTTCTTTGCATCATCAAGGTCGACGGGGAGTATCAGAATCCCTCTCTTGACGTCGAATAGCTTCGCATTGCCAGTGGTGCCCTAGAGTTTGTGGATATTGTAGCAGGTGCGTCTCTTTAAATTAAACGTAAAATAATACGGCATTCCCTGTAGCCTGCTTATAGATATTTGCCAAACCTTAGCAAAAGACTCCCATAGGCATGTCTGACCACAAACGGCGCTGGAATAAAGAAGAGGACCTTCCGATCTACTTGGCAAGACCCGGTACCACCGCGCAGACCCCGCGGCAGAAGTCCTACGGGATGTTTTCTTCTGTGGAAGGAGCTTACGAGAACAAGACGATAGACTTCGATTCCTACAGCGTAGGAAGAAAAGGGAATCGAGCCCCGAGAAGTGGAAGTAGGGAAAATTTGGTTGACGGAGATTATTTCAGTTGGTCTGCCAGTGACGCCAGCGATCGTGGCAGTTCCTTTGTCAGTTCCCCCAGTGACAAAAATGACAGGACCCCAGGAGTGGAGATTAAATACCCGTCTGGTAAAGAGTTTCTGCAGGGGGAGCAGGATGCAAAGGTAAGATACCATTAAATTAAAACACTCGCCATTCAATTTACAGCCAGTAGCCTATGTCGTGTTTCATTGTAATCCTGTTAATGTAATTATTATAGGTAACTGCTTTTAGTAGACCATATTATGTTTTAAGAATAGCGTGGACCACAGCACCAGCACCGAGTTACCCCAAATATACTCAGATCTGTTAAAAGCACCAATACCCCACCCTGCTGGGCAAGGGTGTCTAGGAATGAATCAAATATGTGCTTTCGATTGAATTAATTTGATTGAGTCCAATCCTTCAGAGCCGATAGTTCAAAGTTATTTGAAAATGTGTGGAAGTTTCAACGCAGACGACACACCCACCTGCCTTGGGTATAAATACGTTGCCTATAGTTTGACCAATAACCCACGATGTGCATAACACACCATGTTACAAATATTCAAATGAGAAACCGTTAGAAACATCAAAGTATCCACTAGATCTCAAGTCACTGCGTGACATGGTATTTTATAAGATATAGCCTAGCCTACTATAATTTTGCTGGTCATTCATCTCTTTTTTGCGTGCGAATTGTATTTATTCTACTTTTTTGTTATGGCATTGTTTTAATATGGGGAGTTTCATTTATTGCCAATTGCCAGGGGTTTAATGGCTTTATAGCAATCTCCGTATGCTCAGAATAGGTCTACAACAGACTCCAGAATTGTGTTTATTTGTTTGCAGGACTAAATGTTCACGATTGATTATTTGAAGACAAGAAAATACGGACGTTCCGAAATAATACACATTGGAGTAAATAACTGCAGTAGAAAATTAGGTTACATTGACTTTTATCAACAACTAGACTGTAACTTATTTGAATTTAATTGAAGGGGAAAGTAAACTGAGGGCATGCATTCGAAACTGTGTGATTGTACTCATTTAAGTTTTCTTGTGCAGTACTGTGCATTTCCCACACTATAGGGGGTAGTTTAGTGAAGAACCTGTTACGACCGAAGCGGAACTGTATGCCGTCGAATATACAGCTTCGTTCAGTGAGCTTTTTTCCAGGGAACCGTAAGAAGAGGGCGCTGCACTCTCCAGCTGGAGTTCCAGACACACACCCCCACCGGGAGACGCTTCGCTTCATTATTTGCAACATAAAGGTAGTTAGCAGATATACAGGTCATATAATAAAGAGGTCCAAGCACCAACCAAACAGGCTACTATTAAATATTTATTTAGGATCAGTTATTTTTGATATAGTGGTTGAGAATGTCCGGGACTGGTTACCAAGGAAAGAAGAGCATCCCCCATTTAACGGTAAGCGGAATAATGGAGAGGCGTTCCCATAGCTTTTAATACATTCCAATTCTTATTGCTGCTAAGTGAGGTGTACTCCTAGACATTGCGAGACGGTGCAAAAAACGTTTTCCGATTGTGTAACAGTTGCGTTTTAGACAGATAATATAATATAAATCAAAAAGCCTTGCCATGGCCGCGATTCGGTGTAGCCAACCTGGATTTACATTAGTGTTCGGGGGTGTGGATGAAGACTGTTGGGACAGTGGCTGTGTTAAATAGGCATATTCGATTATTAAACCGCTGAATAAAACGCGGCGGACGTTATTTGGGCGTCAGGTATTTATAGCCAAACCGGGTGGTGGTTTGCACATAATCTACGCCCTGTATTGCACACTGAAAATTAGGTTTGAAGCTGTTGTCTCATCTCTTTGAAGGCGGTGCTCAGTGCATTCTAATAAAGCCAATCGTATACGGTTATGTTACCGATAAAGCAGATATTATGATGTTTTTACATGTACACACATACTTGGATGAAACCAAATAGCCTGTTGATTAGAATAGCGCATTCCTGGATCATACAAAAAAACTAAAAAACTGCTCAGAATGACAGCCTGGCAGACAAAAGGAGGAGGGAGTAGCCCGATGTCCATCTTTGAATCGTCTATACCCTGGTAGTCCTGTCATCTTTTTTTAAACCAGGGAACAGTTCACAAATCAGATATTCCAAATATGAATATGAAAATGGAAATGGCGCGCAAATGACAACCCTTGCGAGAATGCCAGCGCCATTTCGCGTATAGGCTACGTTAACTGAAAAATGCTATATAAAACATGTAAATGTTTAGCATCATGAAATAAAGGAAAATGCATCACAGAGCAGTTCTTATCAGAACACATGCATTGTGCTCAATTTTATTAATGATTGTGGTGCGCTCCTTTCATCAGGCGGAATGACACTTAATAACACTATGATGCAATTTTAAAACTATCAGTATGTCTCCACTTATAATATCTATCAATATAATTACAGTTGGGCCTACTGTCCCAATATGTGATGCAACAGTAGGCTATATACGAGCTACACACATCTTACCGAATACATTCAAGAGGATAGATGTTATTTCTGTAGCGTTTAAAACAAACGGGATGGGAATGTGTTGCACCTCTTTTTGTATATTCATTCATTTCGACATGCACTGACTGTCCCTACAATAGCAAAATAAAAGACTCATTGCTTCTGATTATCTGGCTGATTGACAGCAACCATAGGAATCGGATTATATTAAATGATTCAACAATCATTCAAATAATATATTGAGTACAGTATGCATGGTGTGGATGGAATCTTGTTGGAATCTGCATTTTAGTCATCTGTCCAGTGATGAAAAATATCTGTGTAGGTGCTAATTATTAGCATTAGGGAATGGATTTGTTGAACTGTTAGAGCTAACATACCAGTATACTATGCTATTGAGATGTCTTGTTATTTCTATAGGCTAGAGGTCAGCTGTAAAATTAGATCAGCGTTGAGCAGAAGTAGGATCATGTTATACTAACTGAGGAGATTGTTGGACAAATTGCCAATCCATCGCAGGGCACATACACCATTCACTCACACACTCATACCTATGGGCAATTTAGACTCTCCAATTAGCCTAACATGCATGTCTTTGGACTGTGGGAGGAAACCTACATGGACATGGGGGGAACATGTAAACTTTTTTAAACAGTTCACTATTAAAATGTGAAGTAATTAATTCAATGAAATTAATGTATAGGTACTATTTATAGAGCCTATTGAAGAGAGAGAGCAATGGGATAACAGCCGCTCTTCAAGAGAACAATGGGATAATAGCCAGGATTCGTTTCACATGAGGACACAAATGAGTGTTCATTTGTTTATAAGCATTGCTAGCTCGAGCCCCGGCCATGACATCAGCTGACCATGAATAGGACACAATTTGGGGCCTTGGGTAGCAGTCTAGGCATTCATCCGGAATGCAAGAAGTTGCCCACTGCAGCCGCGGTTTGAAACCCGCTTGCGCCAGGCCACTCCAGGGGGAGGGGGGAGGGAGAGCCGGCTTGTCACTGTGGTAGCACCTCTATAGGGTACTGAATTGTACCTTTAGTCAGAACATAATGGTACCCTTGCGAGAAAAATAATATTTGCAGTAAAAGCCTCATTTTCATTCCAATATGGTTGTACTAGTGTGAATAAAGATTAATTTCCCTTACCTTGGTACATATCTGTACCTTTCCTCATTTTGTACCTTTTCCACTGGGAAAAGTTACAAATCCATGTCATGAGGATCTTATGTGTACCTTTGAAGCCACTGTAAACACATTTGTACCCTGAGGAACAAAATTATACCCTAATTGTGTAACCTAGTTGTACCTTTATTTGTGAGAGTGCAGGCTACCGGTCGTTGTCATTGAGAGATATCCCTCTCCTTCAATCGGTGCTAGCGGTCCAGTTGTACTGCATGGCTGCGAGGGTGGAAATAAGTCACTGGCTTTAGGGCAAAGGGATCTGAGGAATGCATGCACATGCTGTGGGTGGCCCAGTGGTGACACGAGAGGACAAAGGTGCTCTCCTCAAACCAACAACCCTCTGGTCTCAAGCCGAGGTCTCAAGCCCTGCACTCCACTGCTGCCTATTTGCAAACAGAAAGGGGGCAGTGATACGCTGTACACGTTTCACCAGAGGATTAAGAGCTTTAGTGTCAGCCTTCTCCCCTGATTGGATAGCAGCCTGTCAAGTGTTCCATAGTGGGGATTAGTAGTCACCAGTCTACAGTTATGGCCTAAAGGGTGTGGTTGTGGATCCTGTATTATGCATATTTGAATGGTTGCTATGGTCTTCTGCCCTATGGTGATTGCAAGCAGATGGGCTTTGTCTTTATTTGATTTTAGTAAGCAAATCTCCCCTTTTTTTCTTACAAAATTGAAATCACTAATTGTGCCACCTGCACCCACACAAGGAGCACAACAGCTGAAGGGCATGCAGTCCTCCAATGGACTCTCTTGTAAACCAGTGATTTGCATTTCCAGTGACAAATACAACATTATCTATCGCACCCAAAATAAATGCTTTATAGCAACACATTTATTTTCTCAGTGCATCTTTCTCTTCTTTTTTTAATGCATCAGCTAATTTAATTAATTTCAGTTTGCATTGTTGATGGAACGCAGGTGCAATGTGACATAGTTTGAGATACTTGAGTGCAGAACAGGTGAATGAGTCCATAAACCTTAAAAACTCCCATCATATCACCGAGAATCTCTGCGAAACTATTGGTCTACTTAATCCCTAATTACATACTTTGAATTCCATTTCATCCAACTTTATTTAACTGTTGCTTTGTTGTGCTTTAGCCACACTGGGAAGCATCTCTGATGATTTCATGGAGGAATATTCTGCGACTGAAAGTCAAATAGTTGAATAATCAAACTGCTTCCCTTTACCCATCGCACTGTACTGTAATCACTGTGCCTCCACTCACACTTTCAGGCAGGAACATTAAGGATATCAATTAACTGTATACCTTCCTTAAATAATTAACCAGAAGTGTTTCAGTGCATATCCAGCTGCGTAAATGCTAATAAGTGTGTCTGTTAAGAAAATGAATAACAACAGAGGAAAGATAACATAACCTTGCATAACCTTTTTACCAATCACACAAATAAATCCCCAGGAAACTGAATGAAGGGATGAATATGTCCATTGGTTGTGACCGACCCTGTGTGTGTGTGTGTGTGTGTGTGTGTGCTTCTCAGATGATTATCAGGGTTTTCATTGTCATTTGTTCTGAGAGTCTGAGGGCTGTGGCAGGTGATGTCTTCCAGCTCTTGAACTTGCTTTGGTTGCGAGCTAAAACAATTCAGCTGCTCACCCTGGTGCCCATGTTGATTGTTCCACTGGTGAGAGAGTATTCAACCGCTTAAACTGAGTCTGATCCAGTAATGTCTCCTCACCAGTCTGTGTGTGTGTGTGTGTGTGTGTGTGTGTGTGTTATACTGACCTCAGTGTGATCTCAGCTGATTCAGACATTTGACGTTGTTTACTCTTGAAGTAGTTAACAGGACCAGGGGCCTGTCTCACGAAGCAGGATTAGTGGGTTAGCGAGCTAACTTTGTGTTTAAGCCTGGGTTTTCGGCCTCACGACTGTGGCTCACTTTTAACCGGGTTGTATCGCCATGGCAACTTGTACTGCGAACCTAACCTGCTCCGGAGTAGGTTAACTTCAGGCTAACGAGGGCCTCCCGCGTGGTCTAGTGGTTTCAATGTCCGACGTTGGCCGCGGCGACCGGGGTTCGATTCCCCGTTGTGCCAGAGTCGGCTCTGGTCGGGAGTGCCATCGGGGCGGCAATTGGCTGTCCGCTCCAGGGAGGGGGGAGGGAAGCCGACACACACAGTTTGCTGCGCAAAGGAGTGGTTCTGGGGTACCGGAATTACAGTCGACGGCACGACGAGTGTTGTCTCGGAGGAGGCAGCGCTACACCCTTGTCACTGCCGGTCACAGGACTACGGCAGCGAACTGTAAAGGAAGGGGGATTAAACTAAGCACACGGGTAATTGTCTACCAAATTGGGAGAAAACCGGGGTAAAATCGGAAAAATTAAATTATATATATAACTTCAGGCTAACGATCAAATCCTATAATAATCCCGCCCCTTACCAATCAGCTCTCTGGAAAATGGCCTCACCTATCCTAGAGAATTTCGCAATCGTTTTTTTAAATATCAGAGATACAATATTACCTTCGCGGAGAATCTGTATCTTTGCAAGCTTCCGGAGCCGCATGTCACAAATGCCACTCGTCGAAGCCATGCGATCACTGTGCAGCAGAATGTATATATTGCCCTACATTTTCTAGCTACCGGTACATATACGTATTCCGTTGGTGATGCAGAGAACCTGAGCAAACATACAGTTTATATAGTTGTATGTATATAGTTATCAATAATGAATACAATTTGTAAAATTTGCAGTGCAGTGTAAATTTCTCATAAGATTCCCGAGTGATTGGTGCAATTGATTGCACTCACATTACGATCACCCGCAGCCCTGGGTGAGCCACAGTCATGAGACCGAAAACCCAGGGTTAAGCCCAAAGTTAGCTGGCTAACCCACCAATCCTGCTTCGTGAAACAGTGCTCTGGATCTGTCCATGTTGCATGTGATTGGCTGTGTTACAAACACCGCCCCTTTTGTGTGCATGCGCTCATAGCTTGATTGGAAAAACCAGGGTTGACAGAGCAAGTTGATAACCACCATCGAGAGACCGGTTAGCCGCAATTGCCTTTGTTAGCCTTTGTGTAGCCAGCTAACGCAAAGATACCCTGACTATGTTGAGCTTCCTTTGTGAGACAGACCCCAGAAATGCATCATGTTGTAAGTATGTTTTTCAGCCTAGTGAAGTGTATCTTGCAGCAGGGTCGGGTTAAATGCTTCTGCAGCAGCTTGCACGCTGCCTAAATCTGCGAGCCCATGCCCGGATATTGTGATTTTAGTAGTGTTATGTACTGTAATTTACTTCCAGGAAAGGTGCATGCAGGATTATTTCCTGGAATACTTTGTTGTCTTTGGTGGACGCATGCCTGAAAACCATGGTGGGGGGTAGTGCTTTATCCAAGGCAGGGGCCTTGATATTAGTCAGTTGGGTCTGTTTCACACTTCACTCCTATAGTCAGTCAGTCAGTCCTATAGGTTCTGTCAGGGTCAGAGACGGAGAACCCTGTGTGGCTGTTGCCATGGAAGCCACTGGCCGGTGGCTCAGCTGTCAGGAAGCCTCAGCCCATGACGAGTAAGCAGAGCTTAATGTGTTTATGATGGAAAGCTGCAGCAAGGGGGTGGCAGACGTTTATCTTTAAGAGCAGTTCAGTGTTTCTAAATGAACCACTGGGGAAACGCTGTGTCATCACTTGTTGTTTGAGATGTATGATGTGTGTTTCATCGTAATTAAATGTATACTGAGGAGGGAATAAAAACAAAAAAAACAAGATGGGCTGATTGAAAGAAGGAATTTAAAATGGTAAGAGGATTATTCCATAGGAGCTTAGTAGTTCCTGTTGTAATGGACAGCAGTACAACAGGACACAGTGTGGAAGTCTCTGTTGAGAGCACCATCCTGTTTATAGAGCGGAGGCCAGGCCATCACCTTGTAGACTGCAAACACAATGCAACATAAGCATTATTTTTTTCTGGTGTGGACACAGTGGTGTGGATTAGCTATGTATGAAGTGCCAGGGAACAGACCAGAGGGGTCAGAGGTCAAGCATAGCGCATAGCGCAGGATTTCAGAGAAGCATCTTTTTAGTTACGGACAGAGTGAGTGAGGACACGTCAGTGTGGAAAATGACTGGTGAAACGTAGTAAAAGAAGGTGAAAGGAGTCTGCTTCTCGCAGAGAGCTAGTGAAGTAAAGTAGAGGACAGCTTTGAGGGAAGCATTTTAAAGAGGCTTTGAGTTTGGACATCCAGGGCTCACCAATCCCACCAGTCTCTGTACTGAGACCCAGGACTGACAGCACAGGTTTGAGCCCTGGCTATGTTATTAGCCCACTATGACTGGGAGCCTGCATCAGTGGAACGCAGTTTGCCTCCTTACACACATATATATATATATGCCATTTAGCAGACACTTTTATCCAAAGCAACTTACAGTAGTGAATGCGTACATATTTCAGTGTATGTGGTCCCAGTGGGAATTGAACCCACAACCTAAGCGTTGCCAACGCTGTGCTCTACCAACTGAGCCACACAGAACCAGGGTAGACTGGGTTCCTCAGTTTAATGGTGCATATGCAAGCCACTCATCAGGTGCCTCCTGCTTACCAGTTGTCAGTTGAGATGTGGCTCATGAGCGAGTGTAGGGGGGCAGCGTGCACGCTTCAGCAGCAAGCCTCCCTTTTCGGGGCGCGGTTGGCATATCGATTATGCGAGAGCCTAGTACAGTTGCCAATATCTAAATATTCAAGAAATATGGGGGAATTCAAAAAAAGTTACTTCTGTAATATTCTCTTACTACTAAAAGGCCTTTTGTGAACTAAGGGAAAACGCAATGAACTTGTGAAAGCATGCAAGAGAACTGGGGAAGCAGAGGGCATAACAATCCTTGAAATGATAGTTCACCCAAAATTGATGGAAGTGTCTTTTTTTCCCTTTCAATACAATGTACTATGCATCTAGTGAATTTGCTGTGTACAGAAACAGCGAAATTGGAAGGTGAACTTGTAGTATTATTGTATTGACATCTTAGCTGATATTATTTTTGCATATAGAAGCACATATTTTCACAATATGTTCACAATAATAGAGTTGTGACCTAAATTGAAAGTAGTCAGATTTCAGCATACTTTTCTAAGATAGTATTAAAGAATCATCCAATATTATGTTCAACTTCAAAGTTAACTACGTGGCTCAGTGACTTGGTTAGAAGTTATTGGGAGGTCATTTTGGCCATGCAGTTTCAAGCATGCTACCTGCGGGTCCATAGACTACCATTTGTTTTCTGACATCAATGCTAACAAACTAACCACAGACAGTAAATAAACTAAAAGCTCTTCCTTGGATGTGTCGTACATTGTATTGAAAGGGGTGAAATTTCACTTCAAGTTTACTTCAAACTTAATTTGAGGACATACGCACGCTTGTCAAAAGGAAGGTTACCCTAGTGGAGGTCTGAGCAAGCTAGAGTTTAGTTTTTTTTTTAGCTCGGTGCTGGAGGTTGAGAGAGGTTTTAGAAATAGCTGACAACTGGTTTCCAGAGAAAAATGCATAGATGACAAACATGGTTGAAAGAGCGATTAAAAGCAACTTGTGATTTAGGAGTGGTGAAGGATCTTCTCAATTTCTGTAGCTGGAAGCGTTCAAGTAAAGAGGGGCAGTCCCCCGGTTGCGGGACACCATTAGCTGTACTGTAGCTCCAAGCTCACCACTTAGCCTCCCTCCTGAAGCCCAAAGCACCTGTCTGTGTTTATGACTCACTGCAAGGAAACAAGCTCTCAAGCTGCTCCTTCAACAGCATTTCCGAAGCAAACAGTGCAGATACTGACAGTGTGTGGCTTTTTTTCTTGGCCTGCTGTCAGTCCTATACAATAGCTTACACTGTACAATAAAGTGCAGAGAGGAATGTATTTTTTGAACATTTTTGTGACGCCAGGCAGTGCTGTAGGGAGCAAAGGGAGGGAGTAAAAACAGTGCGCTAGAGAACTGTGGGTGAAATTCTGAATACCGGAATACCGGAGCAAAGCAATGCATGATGCATTTCATACTGTATCAGCTGGTTGTATATGCAGTGTACATGCAGGAGTTAATCAGAGGTGGAACAGGATTGGAACAGAACCGCAGGATGCAGGGAATGGTGTTATTGGTCTGTGGACTGGATTTTATCATGTCTCCCATAGGGAGACAGAGAGAGAACCAAAACTTTATAAATGAACAAAATAAACTTTGTCTGTCCCTCTCACAGGTTTCAGCTAAAAACAATAAATCAAAATAACAAACTAAACAAAAAGTGCCTTTGGGCAAAACACTAGACATTTGCACGAACACACTTTTCACTTGGTAATTTGGGTCACAGTTGTCTCGCGCCAGCATCCAGCTTCCGTGTTACAGCCACCTAGTAAGAGAGCAGAGCGGTTTTAATCACACAGGTACAATTAGAGAATGCCGCACAGCTGTGTGCCCTAGCTGCCCTGCCAGTAGGCGTGGCCGTTAATCACCCCGATTCCCCTGCCTAGACCCGACGCCTTCCACAGGTACAGAAAACTGTCTTCCAGGCTTGCTTGTTCCTCTCTGGGGGCTGTGTGCAGGAGACCGAAAGAGACACGGCGGTTTGCTTCTGTGCCATTTCCTCAGACTTCCTTTTTCCAGATAAAGGGGAAGGGTGCTATGTGTTGAGCTTTCAGAACGTCTAACTCGAGCCATGTGTCCTTTCCTTTTCAGAGCGACCGACTGCTCATCAAAGGAGGAAGAGTCATCAATGACGACCAGTCATTCTTTGCAGACATCTACCTGGAGGATGGGGTGATAAAGTAGGTACTGACAAGCAGAGGCCAGCAAACTACAAAAAGGGGAGGTTGGAAACCTTTTAAACTGATAGTGGGTCCTGGACCTGTTTCCCTTTCTGATTAACAAGCTTTTTCTATTTGTATTTTTCTCCCAATTTGGTAGCCAATTACTCCTGCTGTGCTTAGTTTAATCCCCTCCCTTGTAGTTCGCTGCCGTAGCCCTGTGACCGGCAGTGACAATGGCGAAGCGCTGCCTCCTCCGAGACAGCACTCAACGTGCTGTCGACTGTAATTCCGGCACCCCAGAACCACTCCTGTGTCAGCTTCCCTCCCCCCTCCCTGGGGTGGACAGCCAATTGCCGCCCCAGTGTCACTCCCGGCCAGAGCCAACTCTGGCGCGATGGGGAATCGAACCCCGGTCACCGTGGCCAGCGTCGGATGTTGAAACCACTAGACCACGCAGGAGGCTCCTGATTAACAAGCTTAACAGTTTGAGCAATGGTGGCCATCCGCAGATTGCTCCGTTCTCAATTGTGTCATGCTGTAGCCTTGCTTGTATGCGATTCGCTTGAAATACTTCAGGTAAATAATTTTGATCATGGCTACTATCAGCAATTGATTTCAGGTTTTTTGAACTACAACTAAAATGTTTTCATACAAAGTTCTCAAAGCCAGAGGTACTGAACCAAATCAGAGGCAATTCAATTAAAAAGGAAGCGGCTGCTAATGACTGACCCCTAATGGTGTTTTAGGGTAGATTAACGTCAACATCAGGACTAGGCTATTACAGTCCCCACTCTGCAGTCATCAGCTCAAACAAGGAGATGATTTTAGGATTCATTACCACTCCTTTCAACCCATCAAGTGAAATTCCATTATGTGGCCAATGTAATATTTCTGTCTGAACTTGACACATTCTGTGTAGTGATACACATGGGTAATCTAAAAAGAAAACAATTAAGCAGTGCATTTAATCATTCTTTAAATGACCTGAAAATAATTATGTATTGTTCAACACTCATTTCCCCCCATGCCCTACTTCCAGACAGCTGGGGGAGAACCTGATTGTCCCTGGGGGGGTGAAGATTATTGAAGCCAATGGGCGCATGGTGATCCCCGGTGGCGTCGATGTCAACACCTGCCTGCAGAAGCCCTACCTGGGTACACCCACCGTGGATGACTTCTTCCAGGGAACCAAGGCTGCGCTGGCTGGGGGCACCACCATGATCAGTGAGTCGGGCGATGGAGGGAATAGCACCCCCTTTCCTGGGGTAGTCAAAACAAACAGATTAAATGTCATAAAATGAAGACAAACTAAATACTGCAGCCGAGAGTAAGAGCAAAAAGACAGCCCAATTTCCTCCATGTAACCAAAACAAAGACTTAATTTAAGCAGGGCAGCTGCTTATGAAGGCAATAGGTCACCGCTGAGCTGATTGCTGATCAGCCTCAGGTGAGCATGCACTGTGTGTGAGGCCGCTGCCGTCCACCAGGGCGCGCCCTGCAGTCTCCCACCTTTGGGATGGAACAAAACCTGACAGCAGGCAAAGAGGAGGAGCAGGCCTCTCTGCTCCTCCCTGCATCACAGGCTCTTAGTATACAGAGCTATTATTATTACATCTATTATTTCCACAGTATATTATATATATATATATGGATATATTATGTATAGACATCAGGGCCTGAATAAGGATGGAAGATGTAACATTGTGTCCATTTCAGTTATTGTAACGAATCTGTCCTGTGTTTCAGTTGACCATGTGACCCCCGAACCTGGCGCCAGCCTTCTGCAGGCCTTTGAGAAGTGGCAGGATGCAGCAGACAAGAAGTCGTGCTGTGACTACTCCCTCCACGTGGACATCCCGCACTGGCATGAGGGCGTGAAGGAAGAGTTGGAGGTCCTGGTCCAGGAGAAAGGTGAGTTCTGACCACAAGGTGACCGTGTCCCTCCACGGTCCCCAGCAAGACACATTGAGGTTCAGTGAGTTAATGCAGAAAGGTCATATTGGATTAGTGTATCATACATCTCAGTGACTTTACAGTAACCTCTGTGTTCAACTGAGCATTTGAGCTTAACTTTCACTTAAGAATGAGTGCAATGGTTACCTTAATACATCGTGTATTAGGTGTCTATGGGTAACTCATGGCTATAACATCATTACATTCTGAAATATCATCAGTCAATCATGACACTAATCCAAATCAGCTTCACTTTTCAGAAGCAAACGAGTTTCAGAAGTCAGTGTCTTATCTGAGCTCTCAAGTCGCCTGCAGGCCGTGTCAAAATCTCATAAATGCAGCTGCCTAGAAACCCAGAATTTGTCTTAAACAAAACATTTTTCGCATTTGAACACGATTGTCACAGCCGTTAGTGCTTTCCCTCCACAGGCTATTCCTGAGTGGCCAAATGGGGCTGCTAATTAGATAGATTCCACTCTCTCAAGTGTGGATAATGGACTGTTTAAAGACATTTCTTCGCTCAACAGTCTGGTGCATGGGCCACTCACTGTTGAGTGAACCCAGGCATAATGGAAGGGGTCATGAAAGAGCAACTCCTTAAGCTAACAGGGACATTCAAGAGATTTGAATAACTAATTGAGTTATTGTCCTTTTGTAGGATTTTTGCCAGTCAATCACCTTTTTCTTAAGTGCATTGTGAAATACAGAACCTCACTGAATCCTGAAGCTAGGTGAAATTAGTCATATAGTAAAGTTTAAAAACAGTGATGTAGGAAATGTTTTTGAGGAGAAAACGGCCATTCTCGCTAATAATACAGTACTTACAGTTCTCCCTTCTAAAGCCTGCCATCTCTCTTTCTCAACAGGAATCAACTCCTTTCAGGTGTACATGGCCTACAAAGACACCTTCCAGATGACTGACACTCAGGTAGGATCTCACAAAATCTTAACAAATAAAAAACTTGTATATGTTTAAGACATTATGGCGTGTCTCACCATCAACTAGGTAAGACTGTTACTACTAAAAGCTAGTTCCTTAAGGGTCTAAGTCTTTCACTTAGACTCTCAGCTTGCGTGGATGGTTGAAACCTTTGATGCATTAAAGCCGCCTATATCGTTCATCTCCACGGCGATATTGTACATAAGCATTTCACAAACCACCCAGAACGTGCACGTCCAGTGACGGGAACGTCATCCCGCACGGTCTACATTTAGTTGGTCTCTTGGTCTGCTCATCGGGACTGGAGGAGTTACCTTCCAAATCCCGTATGCGACCAGTGAAACATAGTCCAGGGCCAGACTGAATTCAACAATCGTCTTGCAATCAGGCTGAAACTCATGACCCGCCTGTTGATACAGTAGATAGACTACAAGAAGTGCACAGCCTGCTGTTTTTGCTTCATAGAGGTCCATTGTTACTCCTTTGCCAATAGCTGGATACTGTAGTCATCACTGTTTCAATGGTCTGTTTCAATGGTCAACAGTGGTATAGGCTTTCTCTATTGTGGAATGTGTAGAAAGTGAGAGCCTATGAAAGCTGCTGTGTCATGTCTTGAACCCCCCCCATCCGTTTCAGCTGTACGCGGCGCTGGCCTTCCTGAAGGAGCTGGGAGCGGTGGCCATGGTCCACGCAGAGAACGGAGACCTCGTCGCCCAGGTGAGAGACCCTGCAGACTGCAGCTGGCATCAAAGTAGCGCTGCGGTTACCCCAACAGGCCCACGCGGTAGAGGAATGCGGTGGGCTTTCGCTGCAACGTAGAGTCGCACGCTATTCAAAATGCGCCATGGCTTTGTCAAGTCTAAACAGTAGCTGGGGAGAGAGGGTGAAAAGATGCCGGCTGTTGGTTCCAGAGCCCCTTTCGGACAGCTGTGCTCCTGTTTTGAGGCCCTGTGCTCGTGCAGCTTTTGTAGCGCACGCCATAATGAAAGCGTCCGTGGCCACGCTTTGCTGAGCTCATGAAAGTTTCCAAAGACGTCACTCCCCTTTATTAGCTAGCAGGTACTGTGGCAAGGTAAACAATACACCATTCTCAGCCAAAAAAAACAATGAATAATTTATTTTTACTTTAAATTCATAAGAAATATCATAACATGTTATGCTGTATATATACAATGTCACTGTCATAACAAAGAAATTATTTAAAATGCAGTATATTTGAAATTGAAGATATTAGTTAAATGTATCAACAGAAGGTGCAACAAAAGTGTGTCTTTAGGGAAGGCATTGCTGGCTGCAATTACGGTATTTTAGTCTAAAATGACTGTGTAATTGTCCTTGTGAATAGGGCCATTAACGATTTCTCACTAATATGTTTCTCTTGAGTGGTTGTAGTTTGGAAGATGTCATAAAAACATTCCGATGTAGTGATAAATGTGTGCCATCCCAGCCATGACACGGGCTCATATATGGGGCTACATGTGGCATGTACAATTTTAATGGGAGGCCACAGTACAGTGTGCCACATCCTATAAGAGGATGGTACAGGAGTCAGTGCACCAAAACACTACAGGGCCCATAAATCTCCTTCCCCCACAAAAGTCAAACAGATAACTGACAACAGATAACAGAAATATAGAATAATACTAATAATATACTAATTTTCATAAGATGCAAAAAAGAAAGGTTAATCGGTCATTGTCATCATGTCAACTGGGTTTGGACTATGCAACATTGCTTACATGTTCATGTTTGCATTCCTTTTCATTGCACCTGTGTGCCTTCGAGTACAGGAGTCGCAGGGCGTGTTAAACACTGCGTTGATGTAAGATGCAATTTGCTCAAATTCCTAGACACAGGACCTCAACATTGACACATTGTCACTCACGCTCACAATAAGATGAAGACCATATGGCCACTGAACATATTGTAATGGTTTGTGTTGTCATGGACACGCATGCCCGCGGGTAGCCCCAGGTAGACGATTGTCTCCGGCGTCCAGCTCTAGGGCGACGGAGAGTGCTGTCCCCCTTCCTGGTCCAGGGTTGTTGTCATAAGCGCCTGTCATGTACACGCCGTTCTTATACAGATTGACACCAGAAGGGATGTTGTTGCTCCATCCAAAGGACGTGTAGCTGAACTGGTACACACCTTTCACTGGGGCTGTGAAGAAACCTGCACAATGGGGTGGTGGGGGATGGGTGGGCAGACAAACAGACTGAGTGACTGAAAGGACAAAACTGAGATAAAGGTAGTCCACTGTGTTGGTCATGGTTCCCAGTCAAATTAGATTGAGATTTTCCATGACTTTTCAATATTGTGTTAATGGTACATTTCAGATTTTCAATGATTTATTTTCGGTGCAATAGTCGAGGTAGATGTCTTTGGTCTGGATATTTTCCCATTACATACATCGTGTTAAATGTGAAATACTTAACTAATCAATATGCATGGTACCTGTCGTTGTGTCGTAAGCGTTGCCAATATTTATGAAGAGGTTTTTGTAGGCCAGGATGATAAACTTCTTATATGGTCCCAAGGTCACTTGCTGCAGTCTCCTCAAAGAGGCTGAGAACGCCACTTTGGCTATTTCTGTGTGAACACAGGAGGGTAGAAAAATGTAAAGGTTTGCCCATGACTGCTGGCAATATTTACCTGTTCTAAATGCCTTGAGTAATTCAGTACACCAAATGCCATTTAGGCCCGGGCCACACTAGGGTTTCTTAACCATGTAAATAAAGAAACTATCTGCTGTAACATAACAGTAATTATTGGATTTTTTTCCTCTCCATAATTCTTTATTAAATAACTGTGTTCAGAAATGCTCTAATGTGAAGCAGGATGAAATTAATTTTACTTGGTCTTTTCTTGGGGAAATTCTCATTCCAATCTAAATACTAATTTCAATGGGATGCAAAATGAACCGTGATTTGACCGTTAATTTGTGAATGGCACAGTACAACTAAACGAGTCAGTGTTGCTAGGTGTATGACCACATGATTTAGCAAGCTAGGATTTGTCAATTGGTCCATAGTCCACTGTTTAGAAAATGTTCAACAAAAGTCCACCCCTTTTTTAAAGGGCATAACCATTGAACAGCATCCGCTGGATAAATGGAATTGTATCACATAGCTAGAACATTGAATATTTAACTTATTTTGAAGCAGGATAGCTGTATGTTTTTAAAAGTTTTTTTAAGAATTTGTTTCTGATTTGATCCCATTTTCTCCCAATTTAGTAGCCATTTACACCCTCTATTTTTCATGTAAATCCCCCCCTCGTATTGAGTTTGCTGCCGTAGCCTTTGTCCCTATGACTGGCAGTGACAAAGGCGAAGTATCGTCTCCTCCGAGACGGCAGTCGCCAAGCTGTCGACCGTAACTCCAGTACTTCAGAGCCACTCCTATACGCGGTGAACGGCTTTGGCAATTGCTGCCCCCTGGTGGCACTCCCGGCCAGAGCTGACTCTGGCGTGGCCGGTGGAATCGAACCCCGGTCGCAGTGGCCAACGTCGAACTTTGTAACCACTAGACATTACATTACATCACATTACAGGCATTTAGCAGACACTCTTATCCAGAGCGACTTACAGTTTACATTTCTTTACAATCCATGTATACAGCTGGATATTAACTGGAGCAATTCAAGTACCTTGCTCAAGGGTACAACGGCAGTGTCCCACCTGGGGATTGAACCTGCAACCTTAATGTTACAAGCCCAGTTCCCTAACCATTATACCATACTGCCTGCCTAGACCACCCGGGAGGCCTGATAGCTGTATGTTTTTAATGTATTTAAGAATGGTTTTGTAACACATGTCTTACTGTGAATATCTGGTTTATTTTAATGTCTGCTGAGTTGGTCCATAAATAGACACACTGCAACACTCACCTGGTCTTTGCAAGTAAGTGATATTCATCCTTAGATCATTCAGCACAAACTTTGTATATGATTTCTGATCATCTGTATGTGTGTGCGTTCACACATTTGAAATAGAGAGAGAAGGGAGAGAGAGCAATTTTTATTTTGCTCTCTTTTTTGTGTCAACTTGTACATGTACAGCGTAACAATTTTATTTCAAAACTATTATTTGATATTTACTCGTATCTCACACATACGCAGACAGACATACAGTGAGTTTCCAATATTGTGGGCAGAGAGGTACTATCAGGTAGGCTATCAGGCACAGGCATGTGAGGCAACTTTTTTTAAAGATGGAAGACAGCAAACAGGCAAACTAGCAAGTAGATGTTACTCGAGGAATATCAGCTCTAGTGATGATCAAAGCCTGTATGATACATCCTTATTCATCAGTTTTATCTGATGTGCTAATACCATACAGAATCTTAAAAAACTTTTATTTTCCTGAAAGCTCTCTATTGCATGCTATACTTAGCCAGTTTTATCAAAAGTGCTAAAAGGTGCTTTATTTCACTGGGGAGTAACTGATATGAAAACACTTTGGTCAATATAAAGTCAATACTTGTGAATAAGTTCATATGAAAACCAATTACAATTTGAATCAAAGCAATATTCAGAAGTGTAATTGTGTCCGTTTTTAAAGAGTATCGATTTTTATGTTGCACTTGGAAGAACATGCTCTGTCCTACTTTTTTGGGGGGGATAGTAAACTTCTCATGAACACTTACAGAAGATGACCCCTCCAACAATGAGGGTGATCAGAGTGAGGATCCACAGGATGCTGAACAGCAACGTTGTCATCTTGAACAAAGACTCTGTCCCGCTCTGAAGCCGATGCACTGGCGTCGTCGCCATCTTGAGCAGAGGATCTCTCCTGGTCTTGTGCTGAGGCACTGGGGAAAGAAATTACAAGTTAAATTACGCTTTCAAATCCTCTCAGGCATTCAGGTTCGGGTACAACAGCGAAGGCCTCCACTTTCGAGCACACCCAACCACGTTCTCGACCGCTGCGTGAATATTTACACCTAAGACTTAAGTCACAATCCCTTCCAAAATGTCCACACGCCTATTTCCTTCTGTGGAAGAAAAGGCGTAAAAGGTTGAAGGTAGGACTTCTGCTGGAGCGGGCGTTTGTGATGCCGTATCGTTGCCCAAGGAGGGAGGGATTCATTTGGCAGGATGCAGTATTATTTTTTTGGCTCGCAAAGAATGGCCGACTGACATCGGCTTCATACACTTGCGAATGTTACCTTACACATAGTGGTTAGGCTATTAGACTTAGCTCAATTAGAAAGTGTAATAGACTTGGTGACAGACTCGAAAAGCAGCACATCTACAGTAGATTGGAATGTCCAAGCTTGCAAAGGACTTCCTGTCAGTAATTAGGATAAGATGGGTGAGATAAGAACAAGAGAAGCCAACAGAGTTAGGATTCGCTTCTGTCATGTCCATATCTGAAAAATCCTGTCTTGACCATATGAGATAGGACAGGAAGAGATCTAATCATTCACACAGTACACCTGTTCACAGTCCAGTTTTAAGCCCAACGTGGTGATGACTCATTGCATTGCTTACAGTTAAAATATCAGGAGTGATTCATTAAGAAATGGAGGGGAAAAAACACAACCGCAAGACCATGTAAAGTCCTGAGGATGAGAGCCAGAATGCCGAACAGACCTGAAAACTGAATTCTGCCATCTGACTGGTCCCCATGAACAGCTCCATCAGTGCTAACGTTGACATCTGAGGTTTTCACCAGCTCAGTCTCAGGAGATGTTATCACCTCTGGTTCTGTGAAGACATGAAGATGGTGCTTCTCTCTCCAGAAACTCAGAAGTCTCTGTTCTGACGCAACGATTTACACATTTTTATGACAAAAAACCTATCACCGCTCACTTTTCTTCATTTAAAGATTTAAAGATGCACATTTTCCATTTATCCATCCAAAAACCTATCCCACCGCGTTCAGGCTTTTCTTCATTTAAAGAACACTTTAAAAATGCTTTGTCTTTGGACTGTGGGAAGAAACCGGAGTACCCCACCCCACAGAACATTATTAACATATCTTGCACATTTATCCACTGTGCTGCCCATTTTATTTTATGTGTAACAGGAAAAACACTGGCGTGCTTACCTATTTTCTTGTACAGTACAGCACATTTCCGGTCAATTGAAGCCTGGGAGATGTCTGCGTAGATCAAGCCAGAATCTGTCTTCACAGATATAACACTGCACAAAGACAAAGGGTATTTTGGCGGCAGTGTTACCATAATGGTTAAGGAACTGGGCTTGTAACGCAAAGGTTGCAGGTTCGATCCCAGGTAGGGCACTGCCGTTGTACCCTTGAGCAAGGTAGTTAACCTGGATTGCTTCAGTAAATATCTAGCTGTATAAATGGATTGTATGTAAAGAAATGTGAACTGTGTAAGTCGCTCTGGATAAGAGCGTCTGCTAAATGCCTGTGATGTATTTCATATGATGAGGAACTCTTTAATAGTCTTGAGATTCTAAAATGAAATATTTACTATGTCATTATGATTTTTATGTCACTACGACTCATAATTTTGTATGCTTCCCGAGGACTTTCAAGTAATGCATGTACATTTTTCATATTGCACACTCACACAGCTGGACATAAATGGACAAGATGTAGCTAAACAAAATATATGCAAGTGGTCCTAGACAAGCACTTCTGCTAAGCAAGTAAACAACAATACAATTATACTTTCAATGTATATGGTAGCAATCTGAATCAATTTAAGTTTCAAAAACGGTATGCCATCCCATGCCTGGCCAGACCTCTGCTCTTATTACTTATGCACAGTACATAACTATAACTATTTACTTGTTTTGGCACTTACAAAAGGTATTATACATTATACCTAAAGACCTCAAATTGTTTTTGCAATTATTATTGCAGCACTTGTTAGTATGCATTCATAGAATGAATTAATTTGAGTAATTAAAGAAAGCCCAGGTAAATGATTAGAACATAAACCAGTATAAAAAACTAACCCTCCAGTTATTAGCATTTGGGATCATACTATGTGCTACTTCTGGGCTGTTGTAACTGGGTTTTAAAGGAAGTATGTGGAAGCTGTAGGAGTGAAACATCTAACTAATTGTTGTTCCACAATTTTTTTCTACAGTCAGTTTTAATCATAGTAACTTATCAATGACACTTTTGTAGCTGCTAAGTCGGTCAATATATATGACATTTATATTTTCCAGCTGTCATATAATCAATTCCAAACTGCCCTGACACTTAACACTTGATTTGTGGGTTCTGGGACTATTTTACAAGCTATTACCTGCTAAGTGTATGCCAACTACTGTGATAGTAATTTAGTAAACAGTCTTTCCTTAATATCTTAAGCTTGCATGTCTCGAGTACCTGCTGTCTGAGCATCCTGAAAAACAGAATCTGCTGAATGAGGTTATAATTATGAGTCAATGGACATGGTGTTGATGTGGTTCGATTATGTCTTCTATAGGAACAGAATAAGATCCTCAGTATGGGGATCACCGGACCCGAGGGCCATGCACTGAGCCGACCCGAGGAGGTGAGTTTCACTCAGATACAGCTTATTTAAAAATAAAAGTCAATAAAGCAACCAGTGAACCCGTTCATCGGCCCGTTTTACTAATCCTGGTCACCTATCTCTGAGGTAGCATTGCAGTTCTACACTTGTCTTCAATTCTCGATTTCCGATCGAATTAACTGTTTCCGCTAGCGATGGTGTATACGGTTAACTTCGAAATCCAAAACACATTTCGATAGCTGAAAACAACTAACTTTAGCTAACGTTACCTGTCTTGTTCGTAAATTAACGTTGCCGACTTGTGTCGTGATAGATTCTGGGTTCATCTTGTCTTACTAGTACGCGAAAATAGAGCCATCTAGTGTTGTTACGCTAACGTTCGCTAAAGCCAAGGGACGTTAAATAGTCATAGGACTTGCAAGGAGCAACAGCTTAGCTTGCTGTCATGTCACTATGCAGACACGCTGACTAACTAGGCTTACTACTGCTTTTTTCTGCTCTGGTTAAGGTATAACGTTTAGTCGTGGTATTTTATTTAAGGTTGCTCGTTGTTTTTAGCCAGATAGACAGTTTTTTGATCAAACATAACAGCACTGTACCACCTAACGTTTGCCAGCTTGTTACCTAACGTCAGTTGGATACGCCATAACACATTAAAGCATGTTTAAAATAATAACAAATAAGTGCATTTGTTTTTAAAAGCTTACCTTTCACGGCGGTTTGACATTATCGTAACGCTCTGTACTGTAATGTATGTGCCCTAAGCTAGGGGCACAAACGCGAGTCAAGGTATTTAGACGCTTGTGAGGCAAAACAACATGTAACTAACTGTTAACGTTACATATTGACTGGAGGGAAACATCCTCCAAAGGAATTCTACATCTGGGTCGTGTCTAGATAGTAACCCTATTTTGTCCAACTGCCGCGAGGTTTGACTGAAGTCACCATAGTAACGACGGAAAGCGTCCAACCCTAGTTCCAGCTGTTAGAGTTAGGGTTACCAGCTCGTCTTTGAAATCTACCACTTTAGCGCAAATGCGCATGCGATCTGGGAAAGCATAGGGTTACTATGTAGCCACGCTTTTTTAAATAGGGCTCAATATTAGATTATAGGCAGTTGTGCAAGTGGTTGCTTTGAACTTCCTTGTTTGCTATCTGAATTCTGCGCTGCATATTCTATTTCTCTTTAAGTCACCCTGGAAAAGGACATAAGGCAAATACATAATAATAGTCATAATATGAAATGCCCTTCAGCATGCTAGCAGGATGGGATATGAGATAACCAGAGCTTTGGCCAGTGGCAATTTTAGGGTTTTAAAACAGGAGGCTTCAGCTATGGGGGTGCGGGGGTGGAAGGGGGCAGGCATGATGCTGTGTTTAAGCCTGACTGAAACTCTTCTGCCAGCTCGAGTCTGAAGCTGTGTTCCGGGCCATTACTTTGGGCAACCGAGTCAACTGCCCCATTTACATCACCAAGGTGATGAGCAAGAATGCGGCGGACATTGTGGCTCTGTCCAGGAAGAAAGGTAAGTCACCTGATCCCTAGCCCTTGACCTCTGACCCCAGATGTTGGTTCTCATTTTACTTTCTGTGTTTTATCACCTCTTCACTGCCATGCCTTAATAGATAACAGCTGTCAGGTACAGTCTGTAATTTCGAAGGGTTTGTCCATGATGCTCGACACATGAATGATGGTCATTCTTAACTGTCCTTTCATGGGTACAGCTTTCCATTTTTCCATGTCTGTGCCATTTTTTCAACTGTGCAGCTACTGGGAAAAAAAATCCCCCGTGCAATGCTTAATCCCTGCCTGTGAAAGAAGAAAGATTTAATGTTGGCCTAGTTTATTTAACCTCAATCTCTGTCATTGGAGTAGACGTCCCACCATTTCTGGTCTCAGTTTCATCGCTTCTTTCTTCCCAGTCCTTCACTGTCGTGCAAGATGAGCAAATCTCCTATCACTTTGAAGAAGAAGATCACTTTGTGAAAAATAATGGCATGCTAGCAATAGCCAGTTACATATTATCAGTGACTGCATTTCTCCGTTTCAGCCGTTTCAGCTCACGTGGTTCTATTAAGGATCCTATCGGAACGTATTAGTATTAAGTTATTAAAACCTTGAGCACTGAAAAAGTTCAAATTCGCTCATAAAAAACACAAATTAATGTATGTTTTCTATTCAAATCTCATTGGCATTGTGAAGGAGACAAGTCACCCAATCAACATCAGGAATCAGCATAAGCCTCAGAATCCAGGCATCCAGAATGATGTGAAATCTCATTGCTGGGGGAATATCTTAAAGCCAAGTTTTCACACCCCTATGCAATGTCAGGTCTGTCAGATCAGCCACGGCCCCAGGAAGAACCCCATCTCCCTGCCAGCTCTTAACATTTGAGCTGGCTCCCTGCCATGATGCTAAGAAATGCATCCTGATTGGCCCTTATCACCCATGCTTGTGTGAGATTTGTCCAATTGTATATCGCTCTACGTATTCATATTAAAACCACCTGTCCTGACTACGTTGAAAAAATAATAATAATATGATATGCATGCATTATTTTTGGCAGGATCTGTAGTGTTTGGGGAGCCAATTACAGCCGGCCTGGCCACCGATGGGACACACTACTGGAGTAAGAACTGGGCCAAGGCCGCATCCTTCGTGACCTCACCCCCCCTGAGTCCTGACCCCACCACGCCGGACCACCTCAACTCACTGCTGGCCTGGTACGTCTCTGTCTGGGACTAGGACACTGGCCCTACTACATTCATCTTTCATACTGTATTCATACACTCACACTCTTTTATTGCCTCTACTGTAACGTTTTACTATACCGCTTTATTCTCTCATTTCAGTTTGAGTGCTACTATTTTATGTTAATATATAATTGTGGCAGAGTTACAGGTGTGGCCACTGTGTGGGGTGGTGAGTGGATGAAAGACCACACAAATATAGACAAAAGTAGCCAAAGGCTACTTCTACTACTACTTTTACTTCCCTCTTTTTGGGGAATGAAAACAAAACAATCGCACAAAACACGGAAAAGAGGTAGATGAAAGTGTGGCCACACGGGACTCGCATAATAAAGTGTGTTTTGCTAATTAGAGATGGCTGAGGTGAGCTTCACCTTGCAGCAGTTTCCAAGGAGGTCTGTCTCCGAAGACACAGCAGGCTGTGTTTAAAATGTTAGCAGAGCGACTGGCTGATCTGCAGACTGCAGCGATGCAATGGTATAGCCTGAAGGGTGTGGTCCAGAGTGATGCTAAGGGTTCCACGAGAGAAGCAGTGCTGTTCCCTGTGCCATGTGCTGATGCTGTCTGGTCACTGGCTTCAGCTGCTGCAGCTTGGTGTCAGAGGCAGCGAGCTGGTCCCTGGGGAAGTCTGGCTCTTTGTGGAGAATTTCTGCATGCCAGCGGAGACTCTGCTACGCTCCGGAGTTCTGGCCCATTTCCAGCTAGACTGTGCCTCTTATTTCCGTCAGATTGCCTGTCCTTGTCCCCGTTGCCTGAAATAGACCAAGCTCTTGGAGCATCCTTTCACTGTTGCCATGACTACATGACCCCTGATCCCCCCCACACACACACACACCTCTCCTTCCTTCCAGGAGACAGGCTGGCTTCCAAAGGGAAGTCACTCTGAAGTGAGATACGCTACATCTCTCCCACTGGGTGTGTGTGATTTTTTTAGGCCTCTCAAGATCTCTTTTTGAGTTGTATTTCCACAGGTTTTCACCTCAGTTTGAATCACGTTAGGGCAGTGTTATGGCAGGGTATATATTTGGTTTACTGTCTTATGGGTATTTAGACACAGACAATATAAACATATGGGACTACAGGATGAATTAAATGATCCTCTTGAGAGACAGATGATTAACAGCTATACAGAAGTGACAGTTGTGGTTATGAAAGCCCTTTTACTCCAGTATAAAGCTCAAATCATCCAATTTATCAGCCACTTTTGACAGCGTCGATGACACATGGAAAACATTACACGTGTGGGCACTGTTGGGTTTAAACCCCTGGTTGAAAAAGATGTGCCTACAATGTTACTACTGGCTGATCATTAGTCATATGATGCCATGATGCCAACAGGGATTTTGGACTCTTATGAACACTTTAACTATAACAAGTGTAGGGAAATTTTATGAGACATGTACCGCATGACATTTTAGTGAAATGGATTTTATTACGTTATCGGCTCCATATTATGAGGTCAATCATACCACGTTGAACCTCCGCTTTTCTCTGGAGTGATTTGGGGAACATATCCGGACAAACAATACAATACAATACATTACGTAAATACAGACACCATATGCCGCAGACATTGCGTTTGCTCCTACTTTGTAACAGCCATATAGGAGTCGAAGGGCTTATCCTCTAGAACCCACATCATATTATTATTATTATATTATTATATTATATTATTATTATATTATTATATTATATTATATATATTATATTATATATATTATATTATATATATTATATTATTATATTATTATATTATTATATTATTATATTATTATATTATTATATTATATATTATATATTATATTATATTATATTATTTTTATATATTATATTTTACTATCTTACAATTTTTTTTTTTTTTACAATTTATTACTGTATTCTTATTGTGTACTGTTGTGTTGTGTTGTGAGAGAGATCCATGGGAACAACAAATCTCACTGCCATGTACGCATGTGTACGTGATCAATAAAAAACTTGAAACTTGAAACTTGATAGACAACTAATTCCATGGCGAGCCTGGTACCCTGAGATTTCAAGACTTGAAGCGTTCACTGCCTGACTACAGTACAGCTACTGGGACATTCTAAGTCTAAGCGAAGTTCAGTGGCATCAGAACTTAGAGCATTCGCTCATTCCATCGGCATGCAGCTTTTTGACATTCTAAGTTCTACCTCCCTTGGTTGAAGTGTTATCACCTGGGACTCGGCGTTTTTGCTGTCTGTATGCAGAACAGCTAAATCAAAGTTCTATTCCAAGCCCGCTACCAGCTAGATCCGATGCAGGACTAACTTCGTCAGCGCAGAGGGACAGAGCCGGACAGTCCATGCGGCCTCGTTCCCGGCGTGTTACAAGCTTCCCTTTCTAGCGCTAAAAGGGGAAGAGGACATAGGTTGAAACAACGATTTGCACACTTATGGTCAAACCTAAGCAATATGTCACAAAACCGACATTACACAATACATAACAGAAAACATACAAGACAAGGCAGTATAACAAATTCCTTAAACATAGAACACTAGAACGCAGAGCGCCCGGAGCCTTCGTTAAGCGAATGAACTCCCCGAGCTGCATTCGGACAATGCCTTTATACACCTCTGACCAGCCTCAAAATGATACCCCAGCTGTTGGTTATTCTGACCAGACTAATTGCGGATTTTACAAGGCTAGCGGAATGTCGAGTGCCCCCACTCTGCGGGAACGAGTACTGGCATGTTATATGACTGTCCCAATCTTCCTGTTGGTAGTCATAAAGCTGGGTGTTACCAGATCCCTAGCTTCTCGGAGTGGGGGTTTACACAAACAACTTCTAACCTCTGAACAGTTGCAAACTCCTAATGGACATGACATGACGCAGGGGAAAAGACACAGTAATTCTGCTCACTAGAACCTATTACATATGTACAGTGTATGACACATACAGTAATTCTGCTCACTAGACCCTATTACATATGTAAGCTGTAAAGGGGTTCGTTCCCAGGTCAATCCTCTGTTGGACGCGGGGGGTCCACTCCCCGGTCGACCATTTGTTGGATGCGGGGGGGTTCATGGTGGCAAGTTTCCCCTTTCAACCAATGGGTTCACCAGATGACAGAACTTTGTGCAGGGGGGGAGAGGGGCTGGCCAACTAACATCCCAGAGCCAGTCCATTCCAACCCTACACAAGGATAGAATTACGAGCCTAGATGGGCTGAATGGCCTGTTCTCGTCATCAGCTTTCTAATGTTGTTATAATTTCTCTTGATGCTGTGTATGAAAATTATTTAAATGTTGGAATGTTGGTTTATTAAACATTTAAACATGGCATTATAATATAATATGATACTGATTACTTTTACTTAATTATACAAATATATCAAATAAAAAGGTTGACATTTCTTTCACCTTTTTCCCTTAATAATGCGTTGCAATATTCTGTTTAATTTATTTGAATATATGTATTCATATTATATATATCATATTTTATTATTAATAATGATATACATTTATTGAAATTAAATTGATTTCTATTAATTATTTACGTTATGTTACATTTCTGATAAATACGTCTTAACAGATGGACTCGACTCGTTGAGGACAGAGTTCTGTAGAATTCTTCCATTTGCCCTTGAAAAGCCATGTATATAAGTCAATTGTGACACCTGGCGGTTGATATTGGTACCACATCTAAAAAATAATAATACAAGAGAGAAAGGATGTGTGTTTGTGCGTGTGTGTGTGCGTGTGTGTGTGTGCATGTAAGAATCCTTTCTGTGTACATGTTTTGTTCATGTCACATATTGTGTGAATGGAACATTGTGCTGGTGTGAGATTCTGTGTGTTAAGCTAGTGATTTTTCCCTTCTTACATACTGTTTGGTATTATTGTTTTATGGCATGTTATTGTCGTGGTTTGTTGCTACAATTGTGGCGTTACTATATTATTGAGGTGTAATTATAGCTCATTCCCATTGTGGTTGTATTACTGTGGCGTAGTTGTGGTGTTGTCCTGTTATCCTTGCTTGATGTGTAGTAGTCGTGCATTTTGCCATTGCTATGCTATTGATGGTGTAATTAAAATGTCATTGCAATGTGGTCCTGTGCAGTGGGGACCTCCAGGTGGTGGGCAGTGCACACTGTGCCTACAGCACCTCCCAAAAGGCCATAGGGAAGGACAACTTCACCCTCATCCCAGAGGGCACCAACGGAGTGGAGGAGAGGATGGCCTTCGTGTGGGACAAGGCCGTGGTGAGTGTGTGTGTGAGAGCATATGTGTGTGTGTGTGTGTGAGCGTGTATGTGCGTGTGTATGTGCGTGTGTGTGAGCATGTGTGTGTGTGTGTCTGTGTGTGTGAGAGAGCATATGTGATCATTTGTGTGTGTGTGTGTGTGTGTGTGTGTGAGAGAGCATATGTGATCATATGTGTGTGTGTGTGTGTGTGAGTGTGTATGATTGTGTGTATGTGCGTGTGTGTGAGCATGTGCATGTGTGTGTGTGTGTGTGTGTGAGCATATATGATCATTTGTGTGTGTGTGTGTGTGTGTATGATTGTGTGTGTGCGTGTGTGTGTGTGAGCATGTGCATGCGTGTGTGTGTCTGTGTGTGTGTGTGTGGGGGGGGGGTGTGAATGGGACTACCATCAAACATGCTCAGAGGTGCTGGAGAAGAAGAGTGAACATTGTTGTTTTGTGACATGAAGTCTGAACATTGTGTATGAACATTAAAACAGCTCTGATTCATCACCAAAATGAGTAGAACGGTAAATGTGGGATAATAGCTGCTTGTCCACCCCTGAGCACAAGTTATGCTCTCAACCCCCCCCCCCTTTCTCTTCTCCTCCAGGCAGTGGGAAAGATGGATGAGAACCAGTTTGTGGCCGTCACCAGCACCAACGCTGCCAAAATCTTTAACCTGTACCCCAGGAAGGGCCGGATAGCTGTGGGGTCGGACGGCGACATCGTTATCTGGGACCCCGATAAGATCAAGACCATCACTGCCAAGACCCAGCAGTCGGTGAGCTGAGGGGTGTGCCACTGTTGCCATAGCATTTTAGGAGGAGGTCAGCACTTAGTATGAACCCTACCTCCCCTTCAAATTGTACCTAAACCTAAAATTGAACAGTGTATCACTCCCTTTTCCCCTGATCTCTGACGAATGAGCAAGGAAGTTAGGAAGAAACCAATAGAAGTGACGTTAAAGGCACTGACTTCCTGTGTGGGGAGGGGTGTAATTATATGTCTATAGAGAATAATCTGCTGGGAAGTGCTACTGCAGCAGAATCTACTGTTACAGGAGTCTTTAAAACAAGCAACTCATTTGTCTGCCAGGTGGTGCGTCCTGATTTGTTATTAATGCGAGATGCCCATTAATAACAATGTTATTAATAACAATGTCTGGAATTGAATCCGGACCGTGACCTGTGGGGGAATGCGGAGCTGTCACACAATGTGGAGGATTTCTGGGATAGCGTCCTGAAGCATGGCAGTGATTTGAACTCCTGAAGTTTTTTTTGTTCGTTTTTTTTCCATCAACGGTGAAGTTTTTATGGATGAGTGGATGATCAGTGGTGATGTTTGTGTGTATGAGTGAAGTTCTCAAATAAAAGGGATTTGAGACGGCAGTCTCTGCTATGTCATACCTCCCACTGACCAACGAACCTTGTCTCTCTAGTGTTCTGTGTATCTGTGTGTGTGCCTCTAAGTGTTTCGTCTGTGTGTCTCAGTGTGTTCTGTTTGCACTGTGTGCACTGTGGAGCATCCTGTACCTGTGTTTTAACATCTCCAGCTCCTTCATTCTCGAATGACACTCTAATGTTTGAATCCCCTCCTTTTTCTCAGAGACATCCCTCTTTGATCCCTATTTCGTGAGGCTAATTGAAAATGTGTTATCAAAAGATATGATAATAAGATAACGAGGCCTCTGATGTGAAGCACAAAATTAATGAAATATAAAAGAGCCGACAGGCTGCACTGGCACTGTCTCCAGGGCTCCACGTCTCTGTTGCCAAATGCAGCATTTCTTTTATCACTACGAGGAGGCACGCTTCCTTTCTGCCCTGCTCTTCCTCGACTGCAGAGAGGGTGTGGGGGTTTCACGTCTTTCCTGTGTGTATGTAAAGCCCCTGTACAGCTTGCCTCTGCTTGAGAAAGCGTCCCGCCCTAGCTCCTCACCCCTCCCTGGTCCCAGGGGGCCATCCTGTCTGCCCTTTAACCTTTCTACCTGCAACACTGAACCGGATCGGTCCGGTTCTCCCCGGTTCTGGCAGCACCGGCGGCTTAAAGGCCGTGCGTAACTCTGCCTCACCGCAGGCCCGCGGGATCAGGGCTGGGAATGCGCCGGCGAGACCAAGTCTCTCCTCTCCCTCTCTCCTGTGTCGCCCCACCAGGCGGTGGAGTACAACATCTTCGAGGGGATGGAGTGCCGAGGGGGCCCCCTGGTGGTGATCAGCCAGGGGAAGGTGGTGTGCGAGGAGGGCAAGCTGCAGGCCCAGCGGGGCGCGGGCCGCTTCATCCCGCGCAAGCCCTTCGCCGACTACGTCTACCAGCGCATCAAGACCAGGGACAAGGTGACTCGCCCGTCTGCTCCTCGGTTCTGCCGTCGCCGTGGCGCCCACGTGACCCCCTCAGCCGCTCGGTCCCGCGGTTACCATGCCGCCCGCGGTGCTCTGGCGATCTGACGCGGTGTTCTGTGGGAACGCGTTTGGCGGTTGGAATGTGTGGAGTGCACGCGATGCTGCGTAAATCAGCTGAGATTAAGTCCTAAGTGGGGGGGCTTCCAGAGTCTCGGGAATCACGACTGGAGGGCACGAGTTCAAGTCTAGGGCTGTGCCCCTGAACAAGGAACCCAGATAACTGAAATATTTACCCAGCCGTACAAATAGGTGTCGGAAAATATGCATACAAGATCGGATATCATGTGACCTTGATTACACTTATGATTCAAGTATCATATCAGAATTAGGTATTTGGGAAAATCCAGTACAAATCAAAATGAAATTGTCCATATGGGGGTGTTCTGTACATTTGAGGTTGAAGGCTGTCATCCAGCCCAGCTCACAGGACACTGAGAAAAAAATTGGTCAACACTGTATATTAATAAATCATGCAGGACATGCATAGAAAAAAATCACAAATTATTTGCATTTGTTTAGAATATTACATTTATTTGATGCATATATTTGAAGTTATGATATATTATACAGTGCACACACAATGTTGCATTTATAAAAATGGCTGCTATTTTGGTATATTTTGGCAATCAGTTAGGCTTTGAAATTAATATTATGCAATGTTCCCATACAGACACGATATGTGGAAGATCCACTGGAATCCATATTTTTATGGGGTTCTGTGCAATCCGCTGGGTTGTTAGGCATTACCCACATAATGGAGAGCAGAGCAGGATCCCGTTGACTCCAGCAGGGGGCAGTGTTGCATCACTGAAAGCTTATCAATCCCTTTGTGCTATCACTTCCACCACTCCCAGCTTATGTTTAGATTGCAATGGGAGACTGAAAAGACTTTCACATAATTGGGGTCACTGCTAGGTCAGCTCACTGCGACCCAGGTCACCAGAATATGTTACAGTACCAGAATATGATTCATTTTCTCATGGAACACCAGTATAAAATGCAACTTGGGAATGAAAATTCCCTTGCTGTCTGTTTGTTAATAGCATGCTTATGAGTGTTTGCTCTGGTAAGTGGAGTGCTGCACTAGGTCTTAAAAAGGAAACTGCAGACAGTATTGCATCTGTGTTAGTTTTAACATGTTAATAAAATAATTTCAGCTGTATAGTTCAATCAACCCAAGTTCACCCACGTCACCCCTCTACTATCTGCACTGGCTCCCCATCGCAGCATGCATTCGATTAAAATCACTGGTGCTTGCTTTTCAGGCAGCTAGAGGAACTGCTCCCCCTTACCTCCAGACACTCATCACACCCTACACCCCAGCCAGACCCCTCCACTCCGCCTCCTCTGGCAAACTGACTGCCCCATCCCTCCGGGCGCCCGGCAGCCGCTTCCTCGCGGTCTCGCCTCTTCTCTGTCATGACTCACACCTTTCGGTCAGGACTCCAATCACTTGCGATCTTCCGAAGAGACTCAAAACTCACCTTTTCAGACTCCACTACCACTGAATTCTTTACATCTAGCCAATTGTCATCACCACTGCCGACTTGCTCAACACTTCTTGTATATGTATCCCTGCCTTCTCATTTAATAAAAAAACAAAAAAACAAAAAAAAACATTACTAACCCTTTCCTTCCCAGTGTTAGAGGTATGGTATGCAGCTGCCTACAACGATGTCTATCGCTGTATTACTGCACTGATCTCTTGCGCTAACTATGATTGTTCCTACCATGAGATATTAATGCACATCTTGTAAGTCGCTCTGGATAAGAGCGTCTGCTAAATGCTTAAAATGTAAAATGTAAAATGTATAGTAAAAGACACAACAAAGAACATGCCCTTGTTAATAGCAAGTTTTGTAACTCGAAGCTGTTGGCACCTCTCTGGCCGCGATGAGGAAGCACATGAACAAACATGTCTCGTGGAGAGGGCCCTGGTGAGCAGAGCTCTGGCAGAGGAAGATCCGTGCCCTCTTAACCCCCCCCCGCCCTCTCTGCGCCTCCAGGTGCCGTCGATGCGCGGGGTGTCCAGGGGGATGTACGACGGCCCCGTGTACGACGTTCCCGCCACCCCGAAATACGTGACCCCCGCCCCGTCCACCAAGACCTCGCCCACCAAGAACCAGCCTCCCCCAGTCAGGAACCTCCACCAGTCCAACTTCAGCCTATCAGGTAGGGCGCGCGTCACCAGGATAGCGGGCCGCGTGACCGCCGCGGCCTTTCGGTGGCGTCCCGGTGACAGGGAGAGAGCACACACTCACTGCGACCCACACACCCCCCCACCCCCCTGCTCCTGCTGTGTGCCCCTCTATGCTGTGTTTGTGCGTGTACGCATCGCGTGTCCACTACCGTGTGCACAGAGCGGCCGTCCTCTTTGGGGTCTGACCCCACGCTAAAGCGGACAGGGCTGTTATCTGACCTCTGCAGTGAACACTGCCTGCTCATAGGCTGGGTGGTGTGTGACACCGGGCGTAGCGATGGCAAAACATGCTCACCCGGAAGAAGCGTTTGGTTTGTTGTTTTTGGGGTGAGTATGTGTTTTTTTACTGACACTTTGACAAAGAAGAGAGAGAGAGAGAGAGAGAGAGAGAGAGAGAGAGAGAGAGAGAGAGAGAGAGAGAGAGAGAGAGAGAGAGAGAGAGAGAGAGAGAGAGAGAGAGAGAGAGAGAGAGAGGAGAGAGAGAGAGAGAGAGAGAGAGAGAGAGAGAGTGAGAGAGAGAGAGAGAGAGAGAGAGAGAGAGAGAGAGAGAGAGGAGGTGAGAAAGAAAGAGAGAGAGGTGAGAAAGAGAGAGAGAGAGAGGGAGGGAGAGAGAGAGAAAGAGAGAGGTGAGAAAGAGAGAGAGAGAGAGAGAGAGAGTGGAGAGAGAGAGAGAGAGAGAGAGAGAGAGAGAGAGAGAGAGAGGAGAGAGAGAGAGAGAGAGAGAGATAGCACTTCACCCCGCTCCACGCTGAGGATTGTGGGAGATGTTTTCTGATGTTATCTGCGCTTGAGAACCAGAGCGTGTTTACCCGGCAGCGGGAGGCCCTCGCCGAGGCGGAATCTTCGGGCTCGGGCTGAACGGGAAGGCAAACATTCTCACGCTCGAAAGGGCGACGCTACGCAAACAGAACATCTCCCTGATCCCAGCGAGCCGGAGAGATCTCACGGAGCGCCGCGGTCCGCCTAATACCTCTCGCTCTGCGCGTAACACTGTCAAAACCCTACATCTGTTATCTTCCCTTACACAAGCAAATTACAGGGGAAATGTGCTTTCTTAAACTCTGATAAAGGGCACGTCTACTCCCCGCACTAGATGCTCTTACGCAAATGAGTTTGCTTAACGTAAAATCAAAACAACCGCTCATCTCCGAAATTATGTAATGATTAAGATTGTGCATCGATTACAATTCACCAGAGTATTGACCCCAGAGCCTGTTGTCTGACATAGCGGCTCACTTGTAATAGCACTGAACAGATACTGTAGTTTAATTCGATTAGTTGTATTGTATTTTAATCACTGTTGTTTCAAACAAGCACGCTATCAGCTGAACATAGCTGTTCTTGGCTGGACCGAAACTCCAGTATCGTGTGGCCATGTTTTGCTGACTGGCATCTGTCCATCAAAGCAGCACTTATTCCAGTGGACACATCAAAAGGAGCATTCTAGAACAATCTCGTTTCCCCCATACACGTATTTACATAGATTTAATTTAATTTAATTAGATACGGCAGGCTACGGTCAAACACAACGAGTGCACTTGGTGGAGGAGTATCTGTTGGTTGCACTTCAGAATTTCACTCTTGAAACGAGTCAGCATCTCATGTCAAGGCTATCGCGACCCATCATGTGAGATGAACGTCTGAAAAACTGTCCAAATCTGTAATGCTTTGTGGGTAAATGTGTCTTTGTCCCGATCCGTGGAATGGCACGCGTTTGTGAATGAGCGAATCGCCAGGTTCAAACTGCGTCACTTGTGGCGCGGAGCGGAGCTTGGTTTCCACACTGGATATTTTCTGTACTTGTGTTGACTGTTTCCTGCAGCTATGCCCTGACCTCACCTGCACCGTCTTATATATTTCCAGGGCCGGACTCACAGCGGTTGGCGGGTTACACAAATACAAGCAAACATTACAAGCACACACCAGCTATAGGTTTGTGAGGTTAACACCTATTGCTTTGAAAGTGTAATGATGATGGGAAAATATTTGCTGAGCCTATTAAAGTTCCTCATAATAAGTAGCAAGCAGGATAATGCGACAGGAAGGAGGAGGAGAGAGAGAGAGAGAGAGGGGGACAGAAACCCGTTTCGATTGACAAGCCACTGATTCCAAATGACCGGGGTAAGTTAGCATAAAATGTGGCGCAATGGTACAGTGATCAGGTGAGATGAGTAACTTACCTGTGGGAGTTGTTGCATGGATTCTTGGGATATTTGTCACCGCAGATCATGTCACCCCCTCCCACCCCTCCACCCCCCCTCGTGACCTCCCCCCCCTCTGGCTCTCCGTGTTTTTGTGATGTCCTAAACTCAAAAGCACTATTAGCCATTCATGTCTTTCTGTACCAGACTATGCATGCTTTATACATGTGTATTGGAAATCCTCTTTTTTTATTCTTAAATCTCTACAAAATGTTCAAACAGTACAGTACAAAGTGCTTTACATGAAATCAGTCATAAGAAGAAGTCAAACACCAAAAAAGAAAAGAGAAGTAAAAATAACCATAAATAAACAATAAAAGTACTTTGGGAAAGAAGTGAACATTTTATGTCTTTAGATTCTTTAGATTTTTCGATTAAAGCTTTGTATTTACAGGGGATTAAACGGGGAGGCACAATCTAAATTTGGTTCTGAGGTCTGAGGCCTGTTGATAAGGAACTTTAAAATAGAGGGTTGTGGATCACGGCGGTTTTTCACTGACCCTCCACTGAGTGCAGACTCCTGCTTGTCTTCCAGGAGCGCAGATCGATGACAACGTCCCCCGGCGCTCTGGCCACCGCATTGTGGCGCCCCCTGGTGGCCGCTCCAACATCACCAGCCTCGGTTGAGCTCCCCCACCGGTGAAACCAGTCTCTGAGCCAAGGATCAGCGAGGGAGAGAGAGGCCAGCTCGTTTCTGTCTCCATGTTTCTCCATGGCCAGCCTACACCACCCCCTTTAAAACCTGTGAATCCGATTGGAAGAGTGACAGTAGTGTTATTCTTTAAAAAAAAAAATACGATCACCTCACCACGGTAAACTCTCACGCCATAGTTGACACAAGCATGGTGCGTCCATTATCCCCCCTTTTAGTGGACAGAAACACACAAAAAAAAGTATATCAGTATTGGGGGTTGTTTTTTTTGGTAACTGGAAACTTGGTAATGTTGCACTTTCTCAGTGTGGTTGGATAGTCCAATAGTTGCATGTAGCTATATATTTTTGATGTTGACATCTTTTTTGCTCCCAAGAGACATGGTCTAAGCAGCCATTTTGTCAGTGCGTTTGCCAACGCTCTGGTCGCTGGCTGCTGCCTCGTCGTGTGGCCAACGCCACACGCGTGATGCGGTCTCTTACTGTGACGAGACGAGAACGAGACTCCGTGTTAAGACTCCCAACGAGGAAACCGTAGTGCCACTGACTTTATGCAAGCAAAAAGAGAATGCCATTACTCCACAGAGCGAATAAACCCATTCCACCTGCAGCTGTGGCAGATCAGTTCACAGAAACGCTGCACGGGCTTTGGCCCTCCGTTCGTTCCGTCTGGCCAACCGAGCAGTCTCACGATTCTCTTGGGGGTTTTTTCTTCAAAAAAAGGGTTTATTTCCAGTCTAATTTATGAGGACGTTGTTTTGTTGACTGTTGTCTAGTGACTGAACAAAGAATACTTCCATCGTTGTGAAATAAAATGGTAAAAAGCAAAGCAGGCGTCCGAGCGTGGTTACTGTTGTCCCTGAAGTGAAGCGTCATTGAAGGCGAAGCTGCGTCCTCGCTGCTTTCAGGAGGTGCCGCGCTGGGGGTTCAATCTCTGTTCAGCTATGCACATTCTCCTCCAGGATGAAATGACACATACGGTATTTGTCTGATTTTACGGTTGAATCCAAGGTGATTCGCGTAGCTTAACATTTTCACTTCATCTGTTTCTACCACTAGGTATTTAGGGTTTAAAGTTATGTTTTTCTTAATTTTGTTTATTAATATATAATATTTAGGTACATAGCTCATTTTCATCTGTGGTCCATGGGCAGGAAACATAAAACATCATGACATCACAAAAATACAGTATACACTAAAGTCTTGCCCATTGTGACATCACAAAAATACAGTATACACTAAAGTCTTGCTCATGGGCAGAACCACAGTACATCAACCAGGGGAATTAAACCTGCAGCCTTCGGGTCACAAGCCTGGCGACTAAACCAGGTTTTTCACCAGAGCCGTTTGATCATTTCGAGCTGAATGGGATCGGTTATCCCTCGTTTGGGCTGTGCGTCAGTGGAAACAGTGGGAATCGGGCCCAGCAGGTAACTGCTAAAAGCCCAAAATCAGGGTGTGGGGTGAGTGAGGAGCCTCAGGAAGGATTAATGCTTCTCTCTCACCTGCCCTTACTTATTGGCTGGCCCACTATGTCTGAAATGCTGACCTTCACCACTATCTACAGGTAACTGGCAAAATAAAGTTAACACTGGGACTTGGGAGAAGATTTATATTCCAGCAGGACAATATATATGCAGCAAAAGCCACATTGGAGTGGTTTAAAAACAAACAAAATCTATGTCCTGGAGTGGCCCAGTCAAAGCCCAGACCTCAATCCCATTGAGAATCTGTGGAAAGAATCTTTGAAAATTTCTGTTCACCAACAGTCCCCATCCAACCTGATGGAGGTGGAGCAATTTTGTAATTAAGAATGGCCAAAATTGGAGTGTTCAGATGTGCAAAGCTTTACCCAAATTGACACCTTTTTAAGAAAGTATTAAGTCAAGTTAATGCTTATGGAATCAATTGTCTATTTTTATCTGTAATTAAGAAAAAGCTTTAGGGTCGTTTTATTTGGCACTATAGAGTTTTTTGTGTTGTGGCAGTGGCAAGAAATCCGAATTAAATCCATTTTGATTCCATGAAGTAAGAAAATAAAATGTGAAAAATGCCAAAGGGGGTGAATATTTTTATACCCGCTGTAGTTGTTTAAATTTACCCACATTAAAACCTTTAAGCGTTACATTATTAATTCCACTACAGTATACTATGTCAGAGTTTACACTTATGCTACTGAACTCATGTCTTCAGTAATTAACTGCCAATTTAATTCTTCTTCTTACGTCATTGTCAAACACTGCATCCCTTTGCACACTTCAAATTTAATACATTTAAATAACAACAAAGAAATTGGGTAAAATACATTTTATTGTAGCAAAATAGAGATCGATTCAGCGCTAGTTTTTCCTTAAAAAACATTTTAAAAGTCATTTACCAATTGTGTCTGTAATGATTTAATGTAAAGTGCACAATGATAACAGCAATCTATCGAAAATGAATGATGTACTAATGGGTGAGTTTACTTAAATTGGTCTGCTTGGCTTCGTGAGAAAACATCTCAAAAACTGATTCAGGATAATGATCAAATAAATGTGATGCATTTGGGATCTTCCACATCAGCATACAGAGTTAAGCTGTCAAAGGGAGGGTGAGGTTTCACTACATGAATTAATGCTGATAGAAATGTCAACATTTTAAATGCACAGCCCTTCATAATGGCCTGTTATCCAAAATAATGATGTTAAAATACGCTGTGACACCTGGTTTCCAATATAAGGGCGCTCATATTACCGGCACAAAGAATGGAGACACAATATCCATTTCCTTCACAAACCGGGATGAAATCATGAGTAAAAATGGACGGCGAATAAAATGGTGTACAGAGTCTTTGTTCACAGGTCGGCTCTGAGCGACGGGCAGGAAACGGAGCGATCAATCTTGGATTTCTTTCCTCTTCTTTCTTTTGCCCGCGTCTTCCAGAAAATCCACAACATATCCCTGCTCGGACCTTTGTCTTGAGGATGGGGGGAGAGAGGAAAGGAAGAGAGAGAGCAGAGGAGGAAGAGGGTCGTAGAGAAGGGCGGCAGGAGAAAGAGAGAGAGAGAGAGAGAGGGACGGAGAGAGAGCGATGAGGTTTATCACTTCTCAGGCTCTGCGCTGGTAGTATCCACGGTGGAAAAGGCCTGGTCAGGCCTCAGGGAGCACTAACGGGGGCCCCTGCGTAATGAGTGTGTGTAATCGGCTGGCAGTGTAGTGTAGTGGTTAGGGAGCTGGGCTTGTAACTCAGAGGTTGCAGGTTCAATTCCCAGGTGGGGCACTGCCGTTGTACCCTTGAGCAAGGTACTTAACCTGAATTGCTTCAGTAAAATATCCAGCTGTATAAATGGATTGTATGTAAAGAAATGTAAACTGTGTAAGTCGCTTTGGATAAGAGCGTCTGTTAAATGCCTAAAATGTAAGTGTAATCGGGGGAAATTGGGAATCACATCGGCATAGCAGGTGGGTTTACAGCAGGTACATACCTGAGATTCGCAGGGCTTTGGGTGGGACTGTCGCTCTCCTTGCTGACCCCAGTTCTCTTCCATTCACCCTGACCGTCCTCACCCGCTGCCAGATAAACACATAAACACGTGGGTGTGGCCTTGGCTGTCATGTGACACGCTACACCTGGAGACGCATCGGTGCTAGAGCAATTGGGGAGCGGGCAAAGGGGTGGGTCGCCCCCGGAGACTGGACTTAAGCAAAGCAGCACACTACTGATTGTGTAAAATCACTCCTGTGGCAAAATAACTTCTGGGTGTCATCCTGTGCGTCACAACTAAAGGGTAATGTCCCAATGATTAACATTATGCAACACAAGCAAGAAGCAGTGTTCGACATGAGAAGTAAACAGATTGGTAAAATGTAAAGATAAAACAAGTTAAAAAATAAGTAACTTTTTTGTGTTTTAGGTAGCTCTTGTGTCCTTGCCAGATACAATACTACAGCTACAAAAACATTGCTAGCTAAAAAGCATAATCTGAACATTCACATTAAATTCAGGTAGAAATAGTGTGGTCTATGAATATTCACATTGCTAGCTACCTAGGGACAGACCAATATGTTGAATCTTGTTTCAGGAGAAATAGCAGCTAACAATAGGCTACATTTGTAGTGAATAATCTAGCTGCAAAAGTAACTACACGAGGAATATTTTACGTTTCATTGTGCAACAGAAAATGCACTTTAAGGATCGCAGAAATGTATTTATTTTCCATGACACCCACACCTTTTATGTTTACAGTACTTATTTTGCATGAGTGGGCCCATCCACTGTTTTTCGATCACAAAGCCAGCAGTGACAAGAACCCAAAAAGACAGCAATATGACTATAGATATATACAAGTATTTTAATTAAATTAATATACATATGTAAACATGCTTGTGTTGTACAGTCATTCATTTAGAGCACCATTGGGAGACAATAGTAATAACTAGGCATGGTTGCTTCAGCTGTAGCTCCTCACCTGTATGGCTGTTCGTGTGTGTGGACTCCCTGTTGGCTAGAGGTACTCTGGCCAGGGCAGCCAGTCCAGTCATGAAGGCCTCCTCTCCCTCCTGTAAGAAAAACTATTCCTTTTCACCACTTCAGACTGGAACTAAAGCCCAATGCTGCACACATGTACTGGAAACAAACATTGCAGAACATTGTACATTTTACATTTTAAGCATTTAGCAGACGCTCTTATCCAGAGCGACTTACAAGATGTGCATTAATACATGGTAGGAACAATCATAGTTAGCGCACGAGATCAGTGCAGGAATACAGCAATAGACATCATTGCAGGCATCTGCGTACCATACCTGTAACACCGGGAAGGAAAAGGTTAGTGTGTTTTTTTTTTTTTTTTTTTTTGGGAGTATAGTGTTGAACAAGTAAACAGTGGTGAAGACAATTTAGCTAGATGGACAGAGTTCAGTGGTAGTGGAGTCTGAAGAGGTGGGTTTTGAGTCTCTTGCGGAAGATTGGAAGTGATTCCGCAGTCCTGACCAATTGCGGGAGGTCGTTCCCTTTTCCCGACCTCCCGCAATCGGTCGTTCCCTTCCCTTTGATTGCGGAGAACGGTTCTAAGAGCCAAAATGGTAGACTGGCAGGCTTCTCAGTGGCTCGGTGGATAAATGTGCTCACTGTGAGTGTAGGCTGAGCCCTATAGACTGGGCGCTTCAATATGGGTTATAGCACTGGCCTACCACAATCTGGAACCTGGAGTGTCTGGACACTGGACTGGTCCCACTGGAGTAGGATGGGCATAATTCAGCCTGGGTTTATTTAGCCCTGCATAATCAACCCCTAGCCAGCTACAGGTTAGCAGCGGTCATCAGAGAGAGATGCAACTGTGCTTCGATCAGTGCTAGCTCCCCTGTGTGTAGTGTGTCGTGTCAAAAATAGTTGAAGGCTCGAGTGTATCATAGGAGTGCAGACTGCAGTTACATTGGTGAGGCTGCATTAGTGCGGCCGGCATAGCGGTGGTGCATTACCTGAAGCTGTACTTGAAGATTCTCTCTTGTGCGATGAAGGTCTGATTTCCTCTTCCTCAGCAGTTCATACGCCGCCTCGACATCGACATCATACTGGGCCAGGATCTTCTTCTTCTGAATTTCAACCCTTTCTCAATTCATGGGGGAGAGCCGATGAGAATAAACTGTCACTTACACTCATAAAATTGAAATAGTTTGCACATATACTGCAAATGCAATAGAGCCTTTGGAGGCTAATGTTATTTATGTCACTGGCACTAGAATTAACTGCAGGCTATGTGTGTGTACCTGATCGTGATCCGAGTTCTACACAGCTACCTAACAAAACATAACCGCTATAAAGCAGGAACAGATACTTCTACAGATAACTTATGGATTTGGGCCGATGGGAACAGTTGCGGATGCGGAAGCGCGTTACGGTACGCTGGTACCTCTGGCGAAACTCGCTGGACGTGGGCTTCCTCTCCCAGTTGGCCAGTTCCTTCTGCAGGGCTGTGTTCAGCAGACTCCGCCCCCTCGCCCTGTTACCCTCCACTGAGGAGACAAAACGGCACCTCCTCACCAAACCCTCCCTCTGACCCTCACACACCGCTTCGCTGTAGCGCTGCCTTCCTCGGCGGTCAGCGTCAGTAACGGCCGTTTGCCTTTTCAGTCAAGGTTGTGTGATAAAATGACTGGAAGGACTCCAGATGGATTTTGTGGTTTACACCTTTTTTTAATGCACCATAAAATCATTCCTCCAATATTCACAGGACTACTGTATGGTACGACTGACTCCATCTCTCCTCTGACAAAACATTACCGTACATTATTCTACTTACCACCCTCTTACCCCCGCCTACTTGCATGGTATGATTTTTTATGTATTCACACAACTGCGTACTCAGGCAATTTGGGGGTTACCGTACTGTAAGTACCGTTGTCAAGGGTACAATAGCAGTGCCCCACCTGGGAACCCGAACTCCAACCTCTGGGTTACAAACTCCTCAATAACCACCCATGCTATTGCATGCTCAGAACGACTACACTATGACTGATCCCAGATCAGCTCCAGTGCTCTGATAAGGACTACACTATGACTGATCCCAGATCAGCTCCAGTGCTCTGATAAGGACTACACTATGACTGATCTCAGATCACCTCCATTGCTCTGATAAGGACTACACTATGACTGATTGTGCATCACCTCCAGTGCTCTGGTCCTGCGGCTGGGCCTTGGTGATGCTCTGGATCTGGGTGTAGTAGTTCTGGATCAGGGCACTGACGGAGCTTCGGGTCACATACACGCTCTCTGAGGCTGCCTCCGTCAGGTGGAGCTGCAGAGAGATGATGCTGTCAATGCTACTGCTAGCTTCATAACTCATAACAAGATTATTCATTTTTTTATAAAGAAGAAATAAATGTGACCCTAGATTGACAGGTGATTTCATGGTCTACCCAAATAAGGACTTAAGGTCGGGTAATTAAGATATGATTATAAAAAATGACGCTCCCAGCCCTGGAAAACTGGGCCAGAAAACAACATTCTCAAATTATGTTGCAATATTGCAGCAATGTGATAACATCATATTTTCATTGAGCATTATGAACGTATCTACAAACAATTATACTTTACAAATGCTCCAATATACAGTGTATAATGAAAAACAAAGAGTTTAATAGCTTGAAAATAAAAATGCAAATGTTCCTCAATACTGAGTTTGTTTGTTTAATAATGCACATCTTTGTGATCCTGTTTTTACGGGTGAGGCTCCAAAAGCCAGAGGATGGGGCCTCCTGCTCCGTTATTACCTTCCTGCCGTCCTGTGGGCGGGGCTGAGTTGTGGGCTGGGCGTCGCACTGCTGGCGAATGCTGTGGGCGAGGGCGTGGCCCACCAGTAGCTGGGCGTGCTCCTGGAGAAGCTCTGCCCCTGTGTCAAGCTCTGATAGGAACTCCTGCTGGAACCCCTGACCAATCAGCTGAGTCTCGGGCCCCAGGCGTCTCTCAGCCTCGCTGGTTCCACAGTCCTGCATGAACGTGGGGTGCGGGGTCATTTCTGATATTAGATTAAGCAGTGAATAACCTTACTCAGAAGACTATTAAACGAACCTGTGTGTCCTGTTCTGTGTACTGAGGCTGGAGCAATGTTGATGGCCAGGGCTGCCTAGCTGGTGTGGGGTTGAGGATGTTTAAAACCGCAACCTTGTGCAGGATGTGTCTGTCTGTCTGTCTGTCTGTCTGTCTGTCTGTCATTCATTCATTCATTCATTCATTCATTCATTCATCCCCGTTTTTCTCCCAATTTGGTAGCCAATTACTCCCGCTGTGCTTAGTTCAATCCCCTCCCTCGTAGTTCGCTGCTGTAGTCCTGTGACCGGCAGTGACAATGACGAATCGCTGCCTCCTTCGAGACAGCACTTGTCATGCCGTCGACTGCAATTCTGGTACCCCAGAACCACTCCTGCGCGCAGCGAACTGTGTGTCGGCTTCCCTCCCCCCTCCCTGGGGTGGACAGCCAATTCCGGCCCCGGTGGCACTCCCGGCCAGAGCCGACTCTGGCGCGACGGGGAATCAAACCCCGGTCGCCGTGGCCAGCGTCGGACATTGAAACCACTGGACCGCGCGGGAGGCCCCTGCATGCAGGTTTTTGTTGCAAATAATGCACTACACCATGTGATTTAAATGAGTTCCCCTCCCTGGTTGAAGGGAGCTCATTAGTGAAATCACCTGCTGTTGTGCATTGGTTGCAACAAAAACCTGCATACAATCGGCCCTCGATGGAATGAGTTTAACACCAGTGTGGTAGGTATACGATCGGCTGTCAAGCATTGAACTGGATTGGGAGTGTGCTAGTTAGTGCAGTACCTTATGAACAGCTCTGGGCGTTAGGCTGAGAGCGTGCTGGGTCTTGCTGCAGTCCTCCAGCTCCACCGTCCTGGAGTCGCTCAGGGACTGCATCTTCAGTCTGGACAGCCTCATCTCCTTCAGGGTCCTCAGGGTGAAGTGGCGAGCCATGAACTGCCTCTGCACGGCCGCCAGCAGGAGGCGATGTTTCTCCTCCATCAGCCTCTCCGCACCACTGACAAGCAAGACGGGATCGACCAATTCACTCATCAATGAAAAAAATATTTTCACTCCATATAACCTGCCACCAAGTCTTTTTTTTTCTTTTCCCAAGCCAGTCATTTTAGCATGCAATTCCACATTCTGGCCACCAGAGGTCTCCAGGTCTCCTCCAGAAAATGCCAGCAACACGGTTATTCTGTGTACTGACCTTTCCTGCAAGTCTTTCTGCTTGACCGACATTCCCCTGAGGATCTTCAGCTGCTGTTCACACAGGTGCCATAGACTGGCTGTGACCAGTGCCTCTTCTTCCACCCACATCTAGAAAAAAGAGACAATATACAAAAATACATACACCCAGAGCATGTTATACTACATGTCAATGTAAGGATCCATTGGAGGATTCAAGGGTTCAAAGCCCCATTTGGATTCTACATTTACATTTAGATTACATGTCATTCTAGCCTCTAACCCTCTGTGAACAGGGCCAGGCCATTAATCTATACACAATGCATACTGTAGGTGTGTAATTTGTGTGTGTGCTTGTCTAACAATATGTGTGTAATGTTTGTATTTCCTTTCTGCAATGGCAAAGCCAAAGGAACATTTCCAAAACAAGTAGTTAATAAAGTTGCTCTAATGTGGGGCCTCCCACATCGGAGCAACTTAGAGTTACGGTGACGGCTTGGTGGCTCCGGCTCGGAAGAGGCGGTGCTCCGAGCATGCCACTGCTGGTTTCAGGATACAATACAACTTTATCAGGATTACGGCAGCGAGCTCTCATTATGAGGGAGAGGATAATTTACATGAAAGAGGGTATAATTGGCTACTAAACTGGGAGAGAATGGGGGAAAACAGCAGAAAGAGAAAAAAGAAAAAAAAAGAAAAAAAAATTGCTCTAATGTGCCTGTTTGTCAGTATGTCTGTCCTGCTCCCTCTGAATCTGTCCGTTTGCCCAGCCGCTACTGTCTACCTGTCTGTCCAGGTCCAGCTGCTCCTGCAGCCCCTGCAGGTTGTGTTTGGCCACGGTCTCCTCTCTCTGCAGCTGACCGCTCAGGTCACGGTCAGCCTCCTGCCTCAGCTGGTCGCAGAGTTCCGCCGGGAGCTGCGTCTGACCGGGCAGAGCGGTCAGGAACAGGTCCTTCACCCGCTCCGCCAGCTTCTCCGACCAGGAGGAGTGCACCTTCTGGAGAAAGCAGATGGCAAACCGTTTCTCCGTCTCTCATTTTGTAGTGAGAATAGTAATGAGAAGCACAAACGTGTGGAGAGTGTGAAAGGTTACCCTCAGGTCAGGCAGCTGTATGATATAACAGAGGTAAAATACCTTCTGTGATGCATGTGACACACACACACACATACAAACACCACACACACACACACACACACACACACACTGTATGCACACCACATGCATGTACACACACACACACGCACGCGCACACGCACGCGCACACACACACACTCTTCACCTTCCACAGCTCACACACGGCCTCTGTCACACCCCACTCCTGCTGCTCCTCCAGGTCACTGCTCTGCTTTCTCTGTTTCTCCAGAAGCTCCTGGTACACCTTCGGACAGAGAGAGAGAGAGAGAAAGAGGAAGAGAAACAGAGATAGAGTAGAAGAACAGAGGCAGAAAGGGAAAGAGGGAATGAGAGAGAGATGAGGAGTGAGAAAGGGAGAATATCCCTCTCCTTTTCTCAGTTTCATCAGAAGTCACGGCAGACGATGCAGGACTGTGGGTTCGGGCGCTCACTAAAGGGAGAGTTCAAGCTTCGATTGAACACGTGTTTTCTTTTGTCATTTTTTCGTTTAGGCGATGTCCGCCTTGGCTTTAGCTCACGCGGAACGATCAACAAATCGCCAGAACTCTCCTCCTTACACTCAGCAATCACGGAGAGAGCGGGAAATTGCAATCCTGGAGAGGACAACAGAAAAACAAAATCTTCCCAGACCTTCACAAACTCCAGGGGGTCCCTGAGCTGCTGGGCGCCGTCGAGGGCGCGGCCCCTCTCCTTCGCCTGGCTCTTCGTCAGCTTCTTCCGCTTGGCGTCGGCCTTCCTGTACACTTCGCCCACCAGCTCCTTCGTCTGCCTGGCGCACTCTGAGCGCAACACGGGGGGGGGAAAACGCCGCGCCGTCACATAATGGGACCCGACAAGTACGATTGCGAGGAAAAACACAATTTCACGGTACAATCTGCTCGCTCTCATTTCAGCGACGCTGCCTGGGATTAATTTGGAGAAATGCAAATGAGCGTGAGATCATCTGCGACGGCGAGCGCAGATAACGAAGCACAGTGCGCAGGTGGCTGTCAAAATACAGGAAACACCGACACAGAGCGCCGTGATAGGGCGCTGGCCGCCAGCACGGCTTCAGCGCGCCCTGGAACGGATCCCGCAAGCGTCTGGAGGTCCCGCCCCACCGCCCCAGCCCCCCTAAATCTCACCCTCGCCGCAGTGCTGCAGCTCCTCTCTCATGGCGGCCTGGAGCTCGGACAGCATCCTCTCCATGTGGCTGAAGCTGAGCTGGCCGTCGCTGGTCAGCTGCTCCAGGGCCTTGGCCACCAGCCTCAGCCTGCAGGCGGCCTCCTGCTTGAGCAGGGCGGCGCGACACTGCAGCCAGCCCCTCAGCTCCTCCCACCACAGCAGCTTCTCCTGCGCGCCCTGGAGAGAGACGCATGCGCCCAGGCTGAGCGGGGTTCGAGGCCCAGATCGGTGCCGAGCGCCGTTGTCATGCATTTCCCCACCCCCGCCCGCCCGCCCAAAACGTCTTGCTATAAAAATGCAAGTAGGCCTTCTACGAAGAACGAATGCACTTAAGTATAATATTTTAAAAGGCACAATGCACCTCCACAAATAAACTAAGTTATTCTGGGCAGACGTATACTCTTGGCCACGTCCACACTAATGGAACAAATGGTCCAAGGAAATGCAACCCAGTACTTAGATTTTGTTTCTGATTTGATCCCACTTTTCTCCCAATTCAGTAGTCAATTACACCCTCTCTTTTTCATGTCAATCCCCCCCTTGTATTGTGAGTTCGCTGCCGTAGCCCTGTGACCAGCAGTGACAAAGGCGAAGTATAGTCTCCTCCAAGACAGCACTCGCCAAGCCATTGACCGTAACTCCAATACTCCAGAGCTACTCCTGTGCGCAGCGAATGCCCTGTTGGCTTCCCTCCCCCTTCCCTGGGGCGGACAGCCAATTGCCACCCCCTAGTGCGTTTTGTGACAATTCAATTGTGAAAAGCGATATACAAATAAATTTGATTTGATTTGATTTGATTTGATTTGATTTAGTGGCACTCCCGGCCAGAGCAGACTCTGGCGCGGCCGCTGGAATTGAACCCCAGTTGGAGTGGCCAGCTTAGAACGTTGTAACCGCTAGACCACCCGGGAGGCCCCCCAGTACTTATTTTAGAAACTAGCATCTCTCTCTCTCTCTCTCTCTCTCTGTCTCTGTCTCTGTGTCTCTCTGTCTCTCTCTCTCTGTCTCTCTCTCTCTGTCTCTCCTCTCTCTCTCTCTCTCTTTCTTCCCCTCTCTCTCTCTGTCTGTCTCTCTCTCTCTCTCTCTCTCTCTGTCTGTCTGTCTGTCTCTCTGTCTCTCTCTCTCTCTCTCTCTGTCTGTCTGTCTCTCTCTCTCTCTCTCTCACCCACCCTCATGTCAGCGATCTGGAACTCAGCCAGGCGATGCTCCACCTGCAGGAGACCGTGGATGAGCGTGCGGGCCGTCTCCTCCACCGCCCCCCTCGAGAGCGCGCTGGGCCTGCTGTGGAGGTGCTGGCAGAGCCGCTCCACCTGCCGGCTGAAACCCATCACCTGCAGAGCGGGCGGCGCAAAACCCCACGTCCTCAAAAAGGCACAACATACCCACCCAAGTACAGAAAAAACGATACAATTCACACCTAAAGTACATACAAAACTATACACCATTCAAACATCAAAACATCACCATCTGTCGATACAAACTAGTTTACATTTCTTACTGTCTATGTGAGACTAACATACTCATGGGTCTACCTACTGTACCTTGTCCTATTGGTCAACCAAAACTGTATACCATTTCAAAAAGTGATACAAAATGATACCATTATATACCAGACGTTTGACCAAAATATGCTACGGTGAGACTCACAAAATGACACATCTCCACTTTTCTATTTCTTTTCAACTATTTTTAGTATATCCAACCATCTGCACAAAACTATGCAATACATCTGCATCTGCAAATCGACGACATAATCTCCACCGGCGTCCACAAGACTGTACCACACCTCCGCTTTCACGCACAAAAACTGTACGCCATGTCCACAAAACCAAAAATAACATCTCCTCCTGTCTGCCAAAGCCAGCCCACCGTGAACGGGCATACTGTCACATTCTCCAGCGCGCGGAACTCACTCTTCGGGAAGAGAAGAAGCCAGCTGCGCCGGACACACACACACCCTCTTAACTGTGATTTAATTACAGACGATAAATCAACAGCGAAGAAGCCGAAACGGCGAAGTGTTGTTATTTTTTCCCCCCCCCTGCCAGGGTACAAAAGCGTTCCTGTTCCCAGTTGTAGGTTTTTCAGGGTGTCAGCTGATAAACTGCACTTGCTCATATTAGAAAACTTGGGAGTAGGAGGGAGCCAATAGCGTATCCAATCCTTCACTGCTGTCCACTTTCCTGTAATAACACACTGGTACTTCTCATTTATATTCATCAAAGTGAGCGAGCGGACTCTAAATGTGATTAAAGGACATCCAGCTTCGCTTCCCCACCCCTTGCCCCACAGAACAAACTGATATCCATCTGCTGAACACGCAGATGGATAAACTAATGCCTTACGCTGCACAGCGTTATCGTACAGGGTGTCGCGCTATGACACGGACAAGCACAATTACTGCCTTTAATGTCAAAGGAAACCTGCCTATTTCAGGGGCTACGTGAATATTGACATTTAGCAGAACAGGAAGGATGAATTTATTCATAAAGCACACAAACAGGAATAGGTTTTCTTTCCTGCCTGGCACAAAACAACATTTATATGCAGGCATGTTAGATAAGGGGCTTGAGAGGTATTTCTAGAACCACATATTTTTTATAACATATGCACAATCTGCTTTTACTCATTTTAACCTATATACATATGTTTAAATATACTTATCTATATAATCTACTTTACACTCATCTATTATATTTTTAAGTTGTGGCTTTTTGATTGGTACATACACCACCAAGATATTCCATCAGGTGTATAATGTTGTGTGACTATTGCGTGTTTTTGGTTAAATGTTTTGTGGATGTGCTAAATGTTTACTACTGTGTGTGTTGCACCAGGAAAACAGATCTTGTGTTTTTAACATGAGGATAGAAAACAAATCAACTAACTAATCAACCAATCTATCGATCCATAGTTCCACACTTCCTCATATATACAAAGAGCTCAAACCATTTGAAGTCCATGCTCCAGTCGGTCTTTCCCAGCTCTTTCAATCTCTTCCAGTGTAGAATAGATTGAATTTGGGTCCTCCTTCCTCTCAGCATTAAACAGCTTCACCGAGAGCTCTTTCTTCAAGTCCTGCAGTTCCTGTAAAGAAACACTAACATTTACCAACAGGGGACTGATGTGTGAGGCCACCCAGGAAAATGTTTCTACTTAACAATTCAGTAAAGTTACACTACAGACAGGTGATCTCACCCTTTCTTGCATCAGAAGAATATTGCTGTAGAAAGCAGAGTCAATTTTCTCCTTGCGAAAACACTCGTCGAAAAGATTTCTGAGAATTTGGTGAAAGAACTGCAGAGGAGAGACATGTTACATAAACAATAGGACTAAAATATGTGATACTGTATTTACCATGCAAATGTCACTTATTGTAGTCCTAATATACATATTAATATGTACATTATGCAGCCCTAATGTGAATAATTTTCAGAAATTATACATAATAGGACTACATCAAGTGAAATGTAAAAGGCACATATTCTTCTGTGAAGGCGAATCTCTTGAAGAACTGTAATGACCTAAAGATGTACACTGTAGCTTCCTGCTGCACTCAATGTTCCAGGAACCACGTGGAAACTTTTCTACCTTCCTACCATGTCTCAAAGCCATGGGGAGGGCGTGGCCACATCTAAGCTGAGTAAAAGAGGAAGTGATGTCACACCCACCACGTGCTTCTCCTCCTGGAGCTCGGAGCACAGCTGCTGGAAGCCTTGGAGACCCAAACAGTAGAGACTGATCCGGCCCTCGAACCTGCAACAGCGAACCCCGAGAAGAAGGTGAAAGAACCAGCATTTGTCCCTCAATGCAAACACAAGTGACAAAGGTAGTGAGCACCGGTGTGTGAGTGATTGTGTGCGTGTGTGTGTGTGTGTGTGTGTCTGCTCATTGCGTTACTATCATTTATTTCCATTAATTTGGGCAGATGCCCTTATCCTACGTGACATAGCAACACAGCTTACATTTGACATGCTATCCATTTAAAATGATGGATTTACCAAGTACCTTTATCATCAGTACAATGGCAAGTCCACCTGGGAATCGAATCTGCAGCCTGGTTCGAGCAGACAGGCAAGCTTTGCAGGGATAAAACTGCAATGCAACATGGTTACGAGCCCCCTGCCTTAACTATGCTGCCACACTGCAGCCTGTACTCTCAGACTGAATCCATTTTTACTTGCAATAAAACTGATGGATGTCGGGTTTGGTAAAAGCAGACAGGCTGCTCCAGTGACAGAGGAATAATGTGTGCCTTCTACAGAGCGGAACAAAACAAGGGTACAGATTTAGGACAAAAGTGCGAAAAGTAAAACAAATGCCACAAACGCCTTCCTTCCACTTTTCGACTTTCGTTTGCCAATCAGCTCTCCTTTGCTGGTGTAAGACTGAAAATACCAGATGTGTCATACTGTGAGAACAAGACCATATAAGTATTGTAGGTATGTTAAGGAAACATCACAAAACATCACTAATAAATGATCAAACATTTCAAGCGATCACCAGGGCCGGTGATAGGCAGCTCACACTCGTAAAGGACCAGCCAATACGGGTGCGTTAGACCACTACGCCATCTCCGCTCACCCCGCGCATGTGAGAGTTTCAGGGAAACGGCTGACCCTGATGAACCTCTCGTTCTGGAAGGTGTTGGGGATGGGGGACGAGGTGACGAACTGGCTGCTGTCCTCATCGTTGTCCTGGCTGAGGGAGTCCAGGCTGGAGGAGGAGGCCGACTCCGGACTGGGAAGCATGGCCAGCCTGGAATTCTCATGCAGAGAGGGGTTGGAGGCTCCATCTGCCAGAGGCTGACAACGAACACAAAGACGAGACAGCGTTTCAGCAACGCTTCGTCAAAGAATCCAATCCTCGACTGCTCTTTCAATCACTACCTTACGGGAAGCTGCTGAGCTCTTGCTCTAGGAAAGGTTATACCACTTAGAGTATAACAGATGGAACAGACATAGGTCAAAGACTGCATTTAAATGCATTTCCTGCATTTAGCATTAATCGATAGCTTACAATCTACATGATTATAAATATTTTATATTCTGCTGCTAGCTGTTCGACATTCATTTCAATGCACACGCTATTTGTGAACCGTTAATTTCTCGACACATTCCCACTGACTTCCATTTGTTCTGCAGTTCGGGCCGTCACATCCATATTTGTATGCATATTTCATCTGAGAAAGTAAATGATCTGTGATCAGAGGAAGCCTTGCATCTTTCTTCAGAAGCTGAGGCGATGAAGAGATCTCACAGGACTAAGACTCAGGGTGAACTGAACCTCAATCATTTTTACCCCAATGAGGGAAGAAAGGGGGCCGGTAGTGGAAAGTGACATGCAGATCTCTTTTCGATGAAGCAGTTCACAGGCTAACTTTCATCCATAGATTGTGCCCTTTACAGCAGCAATTTTACATCAAACATTTCAATGACAGATAAAAATGAACTCGTTTCAGAAGTCCGAGTGAACTTTGTGAAGGTTGAAGGTTTGCTGGTCGGCGCTTTTGGCGGGGGGCTTTATCACAACATGGCTGTTAGAGAAATATGGTCTTACTCGGTAACGCTGGTTGATTGGGTACACCACCTTCGCCTTTAACGCAAAAGCTGCAACGTCACTGTTTATAGGCAGCGGTTTTCTTTCCTTATGAAAGGGAACAAAGACAAAAGGGTCATTGGAAATGATGACACACAAGCAGTCCAAAATAATGACTCACCACATTCATACCGTGAAATGCTTTTTGACCTGAACTGCGCAGCCTTAACCTAGTATAGGCGGAAAATTTGGGCACAGGATAACAGCATTCCAACAGTTACCCCTGTGCCAGCAGTGGTCTGAGAAGGAGAGAACCGAGAGTATGACATGGCCATTACAGTCACTTAACTTCATATTTAGAGCCTTCAACCAAATCCAGGGATGGACACAGCACTCCCAATGCACAGCAGTTATGAGCCATTCCAGGTTTTACTAGAAGCTGGTTAGCGTACTGTACGGAATCCACCGTCGGCTTCGGATCAAGATGCTCACCTGCTTTTAGCTAGCAAGACCCGGAATGGCTCAAACTGCCATGAATTGGGAGTGCTATATCCATCCATGAAATTGCCACCAAGGTCCTGGAGCACATTCTTGGGAACCTGTGAGAACTCTGGATGACTGTAAAGAAGACGTGGGATGCTAACACAGGAGCGCCTCCAGGCCTTGTCTGACAGCATGCTAAACAGGTGCAAAACTGTTATTAAAGCTAAAGAACAATCTGCAGGAGCTGCAGGAGTAAACTAGAGATTTGCTGTAGGTGTTTTTGTATTACTCATGTCAATGGCACAAGGACTGAGCTTGGTAGCACTTCCCTGTGGGTTTTCCTACAGGATTGGTAATCTTTTGTTCATATGGTAATGTACTGTTGCTTCTCCATGGCCTCATGGGAGACCACAGCTCAGTTATTGGGTGGTTTTCCCAAGACTATCACCCCACTCATTGCTAAGGCAGTTGTTTGGAACATATGGAACACGATAGGAAAGACTTTAATAATTAACATTAAACATTTTTATTCATTCTTAAAATGTAATAATTCATAATAAATTAATTAAAAAGCAAGCCAAAAAAAAACAATGCGTTATTCCACATTCTAAATATGCCACACGCATACCCTTTCATTAAGTGCCACACTTTGGCCTGCCTTCTTTCCAACGCTGACAGAATCACTTTGATTGTCCTCTTTGTCCAAGTCATCAGTCTCAAACAGCTTTCTGGTGTCATAGCCCTGAAACTGAATTCAAAGAAAGACTCACATGAAACATGCAACCATTCTACAAACAATCACGCTGAAATGGCATTACTGGATAACCCATTCCATCCCGTATGTTACTTATATGCGTATACACATATCTCAAGGAATTCTGCCTTCAATCTACTGTTATTTAAATTAGGATGTTGCCTAAATTAAGACTACACCGAAAGCTCAATTATATTAAGAAATGTATTCAAAGCATTTACTTGAATACATTACCATTAAAGCAATGGTTAACATGCAGCCTGTGTACTAATAGGTGGAATTTGACCCTTAATGTATAGCCTATACATTTTCCCAAACATTGTCTGTATTTCAATATTTAGTACTCAAAACATCCATCACATCAAAGCAATCAAGAAACAAAATGACATTGCAGTCTGCAAACTTTAATTTTATTATTTGTAATTGTAAAACGATCCTGGCCTGTGTTTCTATACTGACTGGAGGTGATGGAACAGGTGAGGATAAATCCAAGCTTGTACAAACGGGTTATCTTCGAGCACTTAAAATCATGATATGGGTGGACTAGTCTTGAGTGTGTACAGAATCACTTTAACTGAAATACATAGATTAATGGATTTATTGCTGCCATTTTCGGTTACACTGTTCTGGTGGTTCTGTGTGGCTCAGTAGGTAGAGCATGGAGTTGACAACGCTTAGGTTGTGGGCTCGATTCCCACTGGAACCCCATATACTGACAAATGTATGCGTGCACTACTGTAAGTCGCTTTGGATAAAAGCGTCTGACAAATGGCATATATATACACTGGCATGTCCCCTTCGAATGGATGGTGGCTGATTTCATATTTCAGTCACTCAAATAGATAGCTGTAAACAGAGCTCCTGACGACATCGCTTAAAACTGATGGTAACCGCAATGACATTCGATTTGCCTCTTCTGTATATAACAGCAAAACATAACGGCAAACGAATTTTTGATTGGCTATTTGAGCTGCCCATTCGCTCGGGGTAGGGGGGAACCAACCCCCCCACTGTTATACGATGGCTTCAGTTTATTGCCACGTTCCACTAGGAAACTGCAACCAGCAAATGTTTGTTTATATGCGGATCTCCGTGTAAAGCACTTACAGCGACAAAGCCTACCTTTCGGGTTAAAAGTGCAGGCTTCAGGAAAAACACGTACAGCAGAGCTGCAGCGACAATTCCGAAAAACACTCCGAACACAATGGCTACCGCCAGCAATCCTGGAAAAAGTTGTATGGATTCGGCAAATTCTATCACTACGTCACTGGAGCATTCTGAAAAACTCTCCACATCTGGCATGGCTAGATATTCCCCGTTTTAATACTAAACATTTTCAACACGCTAAATATGCGTTCAGAATTGTGTTGCAGAAGCCTTTACGGAGGCAGCCACGTTCCCACCGTTACATTTAAAGCAGTTACTTTTTCCCGAACTTACAATTTTCCCCGCAGAAGTCACACACTATATCAAATCAATAGGCTATAAGGAAATTTGGGGGAATAGGTTATCGGGAAAACGCCCCATGTCCAAATACTGCAGAATTCCAGATTTGTTAGAATTCACGGGTATTTTACGGTAAGTATTTTAGGCAGATCGACCACAAATCCTCCAGAAACTACAATTACCAAAACAAGGAGTTCCGTGGATGTCACATAATACAGATATTTCTAACAGACAGCGCGTCAATCCAATCCACTCGAATTTCTGAGCAGAATACTAAGAGTGACCAATAAAGTGTTTGTAGAGGCGGGATTTAAAAGTTTGTAAAGTTTAGGGAAAGAAAAATACCGAAAGCAGCTTGTAAACGCAACGTGAGTTTTGTGGCAATTGTGTTGGTGTATTTGCACCAAATTCAGCATATATCCCAAAATTTAGATTAGAATACATTTTATAATTTAAATGCAATACGTTTTGGCGTATGCGGTCTATTTGCGCATTGTTTTAAGCTAGCGAAAGTTTGTTATATTTTCTACTGGTAATAATAGGCTACAATAACAAGCTATAGCAAAATAGTTACAAACAGCATGAATATTTATCTCCTCCACGCGTAACTGCTTACAAACCGTTCGCTAGTTAGCTATGTTTGATACACGGATTCATTCCAATTTAGGGAGGGTAACGTTTTTTTACGAATGCCGAAGTGCCGATTTTTCGCCGTACAGGTTACTGTAAGCACATTATTCCTTATTATTTTCACATGCGAATATAGGCCTTATTCCTATTTATCCAGAGCAGATGGCTGCAACGTTGAACGTGTATGTGATTCCGCTAACCTCAAGGACAAACATCTTGCTCGCATAAGTAGCCGTTTTGCAGATGTTACAAGGGTCCCCCGGTTAGCGGTGGCAGTGATTGGCATAGCAACCACACAAGAGCACAACTGTACATGGGCAGAAACATTTCCCTCGTCAGAGTTTAGTCAAACAAAGGTAAGTGTACATTTACAGTCCTTTGCGTGGGGATAGCCTAGCAGTTCTGTTCATGCAGGCTTGAGTTACGTCCCCCTCATTTTGAATAACTTAACCCTCAAATGTACGAATGTCTCAGTGACTTGGCTGGGGAAAAAACGACCATGAAAAACACTTAACTTTTTGAGCTCCGGCGTACATCCTGAAGTGTGACTTGTGGTCAATATGATCTCATAACCTAAGTTGTTCTGTTGACTGTTTTTGTTTTTGTTTGCCGGTTTACATGGATGGTCGAAATTGCTCAAATGTGTCCTAAAATGTTGTGTTTAGTTTGTTTTAGGCTTTCATCATTCTTGGGAGATGTTGTATAGCATTCACATGCTTGTCAACTGTCTTTTTTTGGGGTCAATTGGTCACGTTTTGGCTCGTTTTGGGGATTGTACAGTTTTCTTAATTATGCAATTATTTCCTCAGGCACTTTCTGCTCCAGTTCCCAGAGGACAGTGCCACTTTGGAGAAGGATCTGTGGAACTCAAACTCCAGAATGTAGATGGTTTGTCACTTTGTTTTGTTTACTGTGTTATGCCTTACGTCATATCATAGTATATTCCAGCTCAATAAATCTATACATGTTTGTAATGTTAACTGCAAGTATGGAACTTGTATATTCAAACAGAAACCTTGTTAACATTTTTTACATTAAATTGCTGGATATTTACTGAAGCAATTCAGGCTAAGTACATTGCTCAAGGGTATAATGGCAGTACCCCACCTACAACCTCTGAGTTATAAGCCCAGCTCCCTAACCATTGTACTACACTGCTGAAATTGTAGTTCCCACACTAGAACATGTAGGTTATTACAATATAGGTATTGTTCTCTGGAATTTCTTGTAAATTACAATTAACTAGCATGATTGTGAAACTGTTTAAATGTCCTCTGCTTCCAAGGCCATAAAGCATGATTTTTCCATATGAAGCTTTTAACAGCATAGAAAATCTCCCTACCAGGCTCCAAATGTAGAGTATTTCAAGTCTGAAAGCCATGGAAGAGCCTGGTTTCCACTGATCCATCTCAGATGTGTGTGTATACCATTCTAACGGCCCAATATATAATAACCAATAACCAATTTACTAGGCAATATACTGGTTGGCATTTAAACTAATGAGTTTCACCTAATGCCAAAGACCGTTATCTAACATTCTTGCAACTATCTTTGTCAATGTATAAAAATGCTTGCTAGATTTCTTTGTTTGCTGTAGCTTATGATGGAGGAAGAAAACGTGATGCGTGTGCTTTTGATATTCAAATTTGTGGAAGAAATCTTAAGAAACTGGATGCTGAATATATGCTGATCTGGCACACAGCAAGAGAAGGAAAATGTTACATTTGTATCGTGTACTCCCGATGACATGTGCACGAGACTGTTCTACCTAGCTACGCATCGGATATAAGAGGTCCTGGAAATCCTCTTTTAACACAATATACACGCTTATTTCAGAGTCTATTTTCGGAGTCTCCTAGGCTCAGGTTGACCTTTCTATTGTATTTGCGGTTGGTCTTTAGGCCCTGTTCAATCTGCTGCGGTTACTCTAGCAGCTCCAGTCTGTCTCTGGTGTAGCTACTACTGGCTCTGAGATGCAACTAGATGATCCTGATATTTCCGGTTACATGTTATGTTAGCAAGCAGCCTGTGCACTGTACTTTGAAATGTTTGAATTTGGAAAGTCTTGTCAAAATACATACATTTTAAGAACTTGAATCTTTTATTCATCATAATTATTACTTATTATGATGAATAAATATTATTATAGTTGGTTTTTTTCTACACCATCTTTCAAACATCTTTCTTTTGGTGACCCGGTATATTTGGCATCTTTAGCAAACTCTTTGTTTTTCTTTTCTGGCCCTTCTTTATATCAAACACTGTTGACTTTCCCACACTCTATTCTTTACCAGGAGTGCTATGACTTCCCCTTGAATCATTTTGATAGCATTTCCTGTTTTTATCAATGGAAAGTGTGACTCATTTGAGTTTGATGCTCACCTTTTTGCATCAGTGAAAATAAGGAGCTGTGTAGTTGTAAGCGTTATAATAAGCGTAGTTGTGTATGGCTTATGCTACCTCCGGTTCCATACCCGTTTGGTAGACCGGTCAGTCCATAACTCTAAGGTCGTACTGTATGTATATATTATATAACGTTTATGTTATATATCCGTATGAAGGCATAGGCATAAGGATTTCCTTTGGTTTAGGTCTTAGCCCCAGTTGCCTGATGCTGCGTTTATTGTGCCAGATCCTTATTTGGATGGTTCCCATGACCTCGTGATCCTCTGCTTCCCCTCTGGGCTGGAGGATAAGAGGGCCGCTGTGTTTCTGCAGATGTAAGACTCCAGAAGGATACCCATGGCTGACTCTGCAGTTGCTCTGTGCTCTTTTTTTTGCTCTGTGTGTACAGGGCGAGACGGCAGGCCCGGGTGCAGTCGGCCGGGGTGGAATGCAGAGGAGTCGCCACTCTGCTCCTCCGCCCCCGCGGGTCCCTGGGGTCAGTCCCTCTTCTCCCTGCTCCGCCCCTTCGCCGATGTCATGCTGCGTCATGGCAGGAGGCGCTCCCTCCCCAGGCACAAAAACGTACGTCAAAAACCGGAGACTGTTAAGAGGAGACTTCCTTCCGTCCATCGATCCGTTCGATCTCTGTGTTGCTGCGCTGCCTTCGGGGTGTTGTGCATTTGGCCGAACCCCTTCATGAATATTCATGTCACGGTAATCCAGACGCATCATTTTTCAGTGTTAAGCACACTGAGCTGAATATCTGTTCAATTAAGAGTTTATCTGGGTTCACGCTGCGTCCCTGAGGGCTGCTCTATAACACACACACACACACACACACACACACACACACAGCGTCAGGACCACCGACAATCTGCTGAGCACTAAACTGAATAAACAAATCTGTGGAAGTGTTAACAATTTAATGCAATCACTCATTGTTAATAGGCTGTAAGGCTGTTGAAGGGACATATTGTTTGAAAGAACCAACTTTTTCAAGTTTAAGAAAAAACTAGACATACATTTGGTGTCTTTTCTTCTCAAAGGGCCAATAATCTGCCATTTTACCCAAAAGAAATAAGAGATCAGGGTCTCCCATCAGTGAGGGAGAAAAAACTGCATGAATAAACAGACGGGTGTAGGAAAACGTTAAGCAAAAAATGCCCATTCGACCCTTTCCCACGCATGCCTGTCACGGGGTCGGGCTATAATGTGTAAGTAAGAAGAAAGGATACTGTTTGACGCACCAGTGTGACGCAGGCATTTCTGTGGCGCGGTGACTCAGAGCGCGGTGGCTTTGGAGGCCACCTGTGGGAGTCGTGGGTTGTGATGTGACCTGACAGCCCCCGTGTGATCCGCGCCGCCTCGCTCCGCTGTGTCATCCAGGAAATGCGCGGCCCCCCGGAGCTCTAAAGAGCCTTTCGAGCAGGATGAAGAGAGCGCTCGCAGGAGTCGCCGTGAGACAGAGCGCCGGAGACACCGCCGTTGTCACACCGTGGCGACTGTGGTCTCGGGCACGGTGGTTTGTTTGCGTGCCACGTTTCCTGGCATGCCCTTTGTGTCTCCTCGGCCTCAGTCTGTGCCTTTTCCTATTATCCATTAATGGGGACTATGTTTAATTGTTTAATCTGGGGGTTGCCATCAAGGATCAATTAGAATTTCAATTTAGAGTAGAAGTGTATGGACATTTCTGACAAAATTGATACATTTTATTTTGTGTTTTATCTCAGATTCGGAGTTTGGTGAAGCCGCCAGCGTTTGGAGTCACATTTCACAAATGCGCACAGGTAATTTGTTCAGTAGGTGCACGGCTTAAATGCAGACTGTAACAGTTGTCAAAACTAAAATCGGACCATCCACATCCAGAAATGTGTTCTGTCATTCAGAATGCGTTTCCTCAGCTCTGTGATACTATAAGCTTCAAACGTCAAACATGATGAACAATTACAAAAGATTCAAACATTCTAAATAATTGAACTGCTTGTGATATCTTGTCTTGCCACTTTCCGCCCTGCTGCTGGTGAACTAGCGCTTAGATGTGCGGAAGCTCGGGCTCAGCATTTATGTAAGTGTGCAAGCCAATTTTGCATCGCTCTTTACAGCTTACACTTAAGGTCAAAGTTGCATCCGCATGTGCGTACGAATGAAATTTGAAGCGTATGAATCAAGGTTTGTGATGCCGTTCAGCAGCACAGCAGTGAAAGGAGTCCCCCCCCATGTTCTTATCATCCCTAATCATGCCTTGCGCCACTCCCTCTGAGATCGCTGAGACTGCAGTCTTCGCCAGTCCGATCACGCTGACGCGTGCCGATCGTGCGGTACGCCTGCCTGCCAACGTGTCGTAAACACTAGCGCAGTTGATCTGTCAGCAGGCCGTCTTGCCCCCTTCGTTGCAGCTCAGTACATACCAGGTATGCTTTTGTTACAGGAAGGATAGTGATATTTGAATAACGTTTTTCAAATGGATTTTATTTATTTTGAATTTTTTATTTTTACCCAGTTTTTCCCTCTCAATTTGTACCCTCTATTGATCCAACTATCCCCCTTTAATGAGCTCACCACCTGCAGTTACGGGACCAGTCACCACCAGTGATTCCGATACGTCCAGAGAAGCTTTCTGTCCATGCGGCGAGCTCATGCCGGCTTCCCTCCCCCCTCCCTCTGGGGGAGACAGCCAATCGCCGCCCTTGAACCTGACTCCTGGCCATAGCCGGGCTTGCGCAGCCGGGGAACCCCAGCTGCAGTGGGCAATTCGCACTCCGGCAAATCCCTTTACCAGTTGCGCCACTCTGGAGGCCCCTAAATGGATTTTTTTAAGCATCTATCTGCGCCATTTATCATCAACATCAACGACAATGTTGGAAGCTAGATTAAGTAACATTCGCTTGTATCCTTTCCTAAAATTCATTGTGGTCAACGCGTGTTTGTGCTCTTTTGTTGCCACGGGAACTGGTATTGATCATAGGCACACCATCCCCTCTCTGTGTTGTGTTGTTTCCGGTGCAACAGGTGGACGCCGGTAAGGAGTTTCCCCTGGTGACCTTCTTCCTGCTGATCAACAACACCGGGACGCCAGCCACCACTGATCTGTCCCAGCTCGGCATTCAAGATTCTGTGTCCGGCCTCACTCTGGTGAACAACAGCGGGGCAGTCGTGGAGAGGGGCTTCCAGACCTTCACCTCCGACTCACTGTTAGGTACAACTCACGCACACACACACACACACACAGGTATGCATGCATACAAATACACATGCTCTTACACGTACACACACAGACGCAGGTACGCTTACATACAAATACACACATGCACGCACACAGGCAGTTATGCATGCATACACACATAAATGCTCACACACACACACACACACACACACACA
>JAINUG010000171.1:0-50000 GCA_029706075.1 Aldrovandia affinis | reverse complement strand
CAAGAATCTTCACAGAAAGTGTTTTTTTCATTTATGACCATTTAGTGAAACTACTTTTCTTCAAGCCTTATTTTACGTTTACTTTGGGGTTCAGTGACTTTCAATTGTTCTGAACAGTGGAACTCTAAAATCAATTGAGACCAAGGGCCATATTCTCTTTTTAGGGGAAAGAACACATTTAAGGAAATGTTCCTTCTTAAGGTGTTTACATGTAATGTGTGTGCTTCTCAGCCAAAAATAATGAACTGATGACTGCATGCATTGAGGTTAGAGAATTGGCACTGAGAATTATTTGTACTTATTTTATTTACAACTAAGTTTTTGGGGGTTTAAGATATTAATGACTGGCGTGTTTTGCTGTATATGCAGCATGTTTTATAAATACATCACAGTGTATTGTCAAGAACGTTAGTCTACTCTAATTATGATCATGTTTTTGTCAAGTCTCCATTAACATGAAATAACATCTCTATGAATCTCATGTTACTTACCACGCTTTGAATTCTGCACGCACACTTAAGAATGATTTATAAAGATGTGCTGTGGTAATAAAGGCCTTATACCTGCTTTATGAAGGCTTTATAAATACATACTTTGCCTACAGTGTGATCATACACGTTTGTATTGAATAATTGCTGAATAATTGCCAGCCCGCACTACTTCAGGAAGTAAATAAAAGTTGTCATTTTGTGTTTTTCTGTAGCAGGGTCTCACTGCACAGTAAAACAGTTGGGAGACTAATGCACTTTGTTTCTGTAGCGGGATCTCTTTACGTTGTGAAGTACACCGCGGTGATTAAAGGCCACAGGAATGAGATACTGGAATTGCCGGCCTACCTGACCTTTTCCAACGCCTCACAGGTAAACGCAGTGTCCCTGGCGCAATGCAGAGCTCTTTCTCTCTCTCTCTATCTGTGACTTGTGTTTGCTGTTGATCTCTGTAGTGCATCTCTGTACTTGTGCTGTCCATGAATCAGACTAATGTACAGTGTTCAACCTGCATAGAGGGAGCGTGAGTCATTGATAATCTGACGTTTCTGCTGACTGAATCATTTCTGCTGACTGAAATCTCCTCTGAGATGCTGAAATCCTAATTGTGATTTCTCTCTCTGTTTTCTTTTTCTTTGTTTTTTGTTTTTATTGTTTTTTTCATGTTTTACCAGAATGACATCAATTTGTTTGGACCTCTGGTGGCGAATTTTACCTTGAGGGTGACCTCTACAGAAAAGGTAAAATATTTCCATTACATATGACAGGGTAAGTGTATTTTGTGCTGGGAACCACTGACAATATCTTAACTTGGCTTCAAACCTTAAAACATCAGTAATATTGAGTTGAACAGGGCTGAAGGGGTTGCACTTTACAGCTTTCGATAAAGGCGTAATAATAAGGTCAAAATTTGAGTTGCAGTCTAAATAGCCCCAGAGCGTGTGGATTGTTACCAAGAACCAAATAGCAAAATGGCAATTGCACAGAAAGGAACTGGCATCTGATCTGCACCTCTGATGGAGAAGGAAACGCGAAATACATTTTCCACAAATGCAAATCGACACACCAGGGGGCAGTGTTCCGCCAGTTAGCATGGCAAATAAACGCAACCTCACATTGAGCCAGGTTTCTCAGAACGCTGTTTAACCCATTCAGACCTAAAATGCCTGCTAAAAACGCCTATTAAAACCTAAGCAATTATTCTACACAACCTCTTAAAACATGAGGGTTTTCTGGAAAAAATTTCAAAAAGAAAAGCCGACACCAACGTGCACTTCATTTCCCCCACGTCTATTTCAGCGAATCACAGCGCATTTCATTAATCGCAAAATCGATGCGACCTAAACGTCACTCCAGGTCTTAATGGGTTAAGGAAAGGCCAGGGAGAGTCACAGTGTAGGTAGGCAAGTGTAGGTAAATTTAGCTTTTGCTCGGCATTGTCTAACGATTCGTGCTGATTCCGTGTTTAGAAAGAGTAGCCCACCAGATAGAACACTGGGATTAAAATGTGCCTGTGAAACTTTAGATTTTTCTCAGGCAAAAAAAAAAAAAAAAGTCTAGAAAGGCTGATTACAACACAACCTCGCACGCCTCGAGTAGAAATCTACTCCGTGAGAAAACCCCCCCATCTGTGAGAAATGCAGTTTGCTGTGATAGTTTCGCATGCAATCACTGCTTCTTTGACGGGAGGATCCCGCGGGAGGATTCGTTCTTGTTTGGCTACTTAGTGTGCACTTTGTACGTCGGCAAGCTATTTCATCCTCATTTGCATTGCAGAGTGGTTCGCAGTTTCCCAACGTGCAGGGAACACTCTAAATCCCCCTCAATTAGAAGTACAAATCCCTCGCTGCGCCCGTCGAGAGTGCGGGCGACAGCAGGTCATTCTGGGATCGCGCGGCCTCTTGCCGTAGTGTTTAATCACGTTTAATGGACCCCGGCAGAGTGCTGTGGTCTGTGAAAAAGGAAGTTGTTGCCACTTTCTTAATGCGTTTTGGTCAGTGGTACTGAGCTAGATTTATTTTATTTTTGAAAGAAGAAAGGACACTTCACTGTTTATAGGTAAGAAACGGTGTAATGACTTTGTTTTGCTCTTTGTCTGGTTGAGTGGACGACTGCCAATTTTAAGAACGACTGCGAAATGGACTAAATTGAGGCAGAGCGGGCTTCCTGTGTTTGTGCTAAAAGCGGTCTGAATGAAGAATGGACGCATTAATTCTGTGACACGTCTATGGCCGCACATTTCCTTTCAGATGTAGCCTCTCCCCTCATCTCTTGGGTATACTTTTAATAATTCAGACGGCGGGAGTTATGCTATTACCCGTACATTAAGCACAGCCTCTATTTGCTTTCCCGTTTCGTTCAAAGATGTGGCCGGTGGTCACCGACAGGGTAAATCTCCTGATGGTTTTCACCCAGAGAGTGTTATCGCATGTTATCTCCACCCCTGTCTCTTGAGGGAGCGCTTTGGTAATATTGTCGAAAACTCATATATTCTCACTGCCGGGCCACCGCAGGGTGGAGATACAGAAGTCTGTCAATCTTCTAAAGATTCTTTACTTTAGCGGAGTCCCCCACACACCTGGAGTTTATGAATGTCAGACTACTGAAATTGAGCACTTGAGCCCATGTCCAGGGTGGCTGTTTTAGATGTGTATCGCAAAGCGTGATGCCGACTGATGTTTTTTCCCCAAGCCCACCGTTACTGTTGCTCTGTTGCATTTATGCATGAACGTGACGTAAATGTAATGCAACTTGGCAGAGTTTGCGCCATATTGGATTAGTGACACAGTTTGTGTCAGCTCTGCAGTTTGTGTGGGGGGGAGGTTTCAATACGACAGGCAGTACTTAGAACTCTGTACGTGTCGAGAGAGGTGGCATTCAGTACATTTCTTGTAGAGTTGAGCTCTGTACTTGTAGAGGTGGCGTATGTTTGTTCGTAAGCTGTATGCAGGTGATGTGTGTCCCTATGTGAACATTGTAACCGTAACTAAGGTCTCCCTCATGCTTTCAGATTTCTCCCAATCACGGTGTCCACTTTGCCGGCTTCGGCGGGGCGTTCCTGCTCTCCGCCCTGTTGCTGTGTCTGGGCCTCCCCCTCATCGCCCGGATTCACGCCGCAGCTCGGAGAAACCCCCTGCAGCAGAGGGTGAGCCCAAGGCCCACCCCACGCCCCACACCCCCCCCAGCTGTCACTCCACCAGGGGGCGCCGCGGGACTGCCCCTTTCACTGCATTATGGGCCAAATGACGTGCGCGAGACTTTAATTGAAAAGGAGGAAACGTGCTTCACTCGTATAGGGGTGCGGTGGGCGAGGCAGTGGTCTAATCCACACAGCAATGCTCTCCTCTCCCTTCTCTCTGGGCAAAGGTTCCAGCAGCACCTCCGCCTCGTTTAAACAGCCAGGTCGAGTGACCGACCCAAGGGGGCTGAATCGTCTCATCGCCGCCTTCGAATCCACATCTACTGTTCAGAGCCAGAGTGGAGAATAGCTTTGTTATGTTCTGACGTGCCGTGCTTTAGTTTTTTTGGTGAGATGCATGTACTGTTTGCTGGAATCAATGTCTTTTTGCCGTTGTGACTAAGCCATTAAGAAGAATGATCACCGTCCGTTGTTAGTTTCCAGTGTAAGTTTCCAGGTTTTCAGGGGAAAAAACGCTCCGGCGCCAAAGAGCGAATGGGTCTGCACCTTCTCACGGGCTTCCCCATGAAATGATCCAAGGCTGCTCTGCTTTCAGTTATTTCTGTACTTATTTCTATTTATTCGCCTGGCAGAGTCCCTTCTTCACGTCGGCTTATAGAACGCATTATTCCGTATTGTCCGTGCGCACTGTGTTGACATCTACTGAAATGTGTACCTAGGGTACCTGGCTCACTCGATAGTGCAGTGACAGCGCGCCACCTTTTAAAGACCTGATGGCACTTGGTGTTAGTGCGCCGATGGGCACTAGGGGTTGGATCAGATCTGGACCACGCCATCGCTGACTATAGCCGGGGGTCCTGTGGATCGATGTACGCTCGGCCATGGTGCCACTCAGGGAGGGAGCGTTTCAGTTGGCATCGCGTGTCATCACGCAGTGTCCGCTCCTCCGGTTCAGCAACGCCTCCTGTGGTCTGTCTGCATGGGCTGCGCAGTCCTGCGGTTCAGCAACGCTGACTGCTCAGCGGGCGGATTGCAGAGTAACTGCGTGCGCACAAGTGTGCAAGTGTGCAGCCTCCTGAACAGACAAAGGGCATTTCAGTCACGGGACAGCCTTACAGCTGCAATTGAAAATATTTAATTGGGGAAATGGGGCGGGGGGGGTTGAAATGTGATTCCAGGCAGGGTGAATATAGGCAAGGGGAAATGAGTCTAGATCATCTGTGGTTCAGAGCAGTAGAAGTTGCTCAACGCACTGTCGAATACGTTGTCCGTCACATGCAGACATCGCAGTGTAAATCCTTGCCCGTGTACTGCAGACGAGGCCTTTCGCTGGCGGTCCGGACATCAGAGGAATAAATGGTGAAAACACTGCAGGTTTACAAGCCGCCAGCTCCCAGTCCATTTCTCCTGAATAGTTTTGACGTGATCCGCAGTGCCAGGTACTTCCATGTGGAAGCAGAATTCACACATTTATACAAGATTCTGGGTTTCTTTTCTTTCGTTTTTTTTTCCATTTTTTTCCATTAAATGTTCTGACCCGTGAGGCATTGATGCTTCACCTCACTAATTCACAACATGCCTTTTCCACCATTAGACATGTGTTTGCTATTGTCCCCCTGCCTTTTCATGTGCTGCTAATTAGTGACGGGCTGGCAAAGCATTAAAGCCAGGTGAGAGAGAGAGGGGGGGAGGGAGGGAGGGAGGGAGGGAGGGGGAGCAAGAGAAAAACATCCCTCCCGTAACCTAACATGGCTGGCACAACTCCGGCCAGACATTCCAGGGTAAAAATAAGGTGTATGTGTGCGCGCGTATCAGACGGGCGTGCAGGCGGCCAACATCAACACATATTTCACTTCACTGGCTGATCCAGGACCTGCAGGCTCAGCACACTGGTGCGAAGCGCTCTCACGTACATTTACCATAGGAGGTACTTTTCTCTCTCTCTCTCTCTCGAATGCGTTAACTCATAAAAAGACCCCAGTTCCATATAACGTAGAAGAGGCCAGATAAATGGGTCCTTTTAGGTGGGGTGGCAGGAGAAACTTGGATTACACAGTAAAGGGCTTGAGGCCGTAACACTAGAAAGCAATAGAAGGGTATATACTGAATTAAATTGTTTATGGCAAAATATGACAATATTTCTGATGCAGTAAAGCCGCCCCAATGCCCCAAGTGAGTGATGAGTGGTGTCGAAATTGCAATATAAATGCAACATTAATGGTTAAGACTTTTGTGTATTTGTGGGCTCTGTCTGTGTGTAACTGTGTGCGTGTGTGCCTGTGTGTGTCTGTGTGTGTGTGTGTGTGTGTGTGTGTCCCACAGAAAAACAGGGCTGTTTTGAGTGGAGAAGGCGATCCCGAGTACGCCACATGCAACATCAGCGAGACGTCAAAAGAGGAGGCCGCAAAAGAGGAGGCCGCCTTCGAGGACAAGATGGTGGACATCATGGTGTTAGAGGACCCCCAGAACATGTACCAGGCCTTAGAAAAGTGAGTGCGCCACGGCTCCCATTCATATAAAACCCATCGGGCGCTTTTACACACCGCTTCAACAATGCACTGAGCTGCTCTGAAGGGCGGGAGATTCAGTTTCCAGTTTCCAGCACAGCGACACCATAGGAGGTTTTCTTAATTGGGAATGGGTCCATTCCTTTCCAGGCTGTCCATTATAAAGGCGATCCAACCTTTCGTAACTGGATGTGATGTAATAATGCAGAGTGAGGCGTCGTTAAACCCACAGTGGGTGGAGCTACTATGTACCGTCAATCACTCGCTTGTTTGAACCAATCAACAGCAAGGCACTTTGGTTGAAATCAGCGAGTGACGTGAAATCTCGCTCTCCCATCACTACTGCGACGACAGACATACAGGCCTGCTCCTTCCCCAGAGACGTCCAAAGCACTGAACTCCACTCTGAACTGCGTAGAGGAGACGGACGGCACTCTTTTTTTACAGTAGGCGCGATCCATGCTGGCGGCGTTTTCCCCCCCCCCATAAATATCCCCGCTGCAACCACGCACACCGACTGTAGGATCTCTGTACACACCACAATGGGCATGAAAGGGTGACGCATAATAAGCGATATCTTTATTGTTGTAACGAAACTACAGTAGCTTCACAGAGCTGACTGCTTCTTTGTGTGACAGTAATATTGTACTTTACTGGTTGTGGGAGGGCGGGTTGGGGGCCTTTATCTTGGAAGGCTCCGGCTCAGAGGATACACAGCGGAGAGCCGCCCCCTGGAGAGCCCCCCGCAGAAAGCCCACCCGCAGCACCAGTGCGGGTGCAAACGTAATTACCCCCGGTGATGGATGGAGTGAATGATGAATTTCTCTCCCCATCACTCCCTCGCTCAATCTCTCCAGGCTAATTATCCCTCCATCTCCAGTTGGCTTTCCTCTTTGCCTCATAATGCGGTTTGCCTTCCGCAGAGGAGGGAAGCGGAAGGCAGCGCGTGGGCTGGAAGAGCGCCAGGACCCCCGTCTTAAGATCGATTCGGCGCCGGAGCGCGTGCTTGGCGCACACTCCTCCGTGGTGTGTTACCATATCGCGATGCGCACGGAGGCAGCCCAATGCGCACAGGCTACTTTCATTCCTTTTTGTTTTTACTCCGCCGATAGTCGTCTCTCTCGTTTTTCCGCCGTTCAAAGAACAAGCGGTGTCTGGGAAGTCCGAGAGGCGTGGGGGCGGGGCGCTAAAGGCCAACGGACTGTTACGTCGTCGCCTCGTCCTTCGTGGAGCGAATGAAGAACAGAACAGAACAGAACAGAATTCTTCACGAGAACTTTACGAGCGTCTCTCAGGGGAGATCTCATTCCCGCCACGCGGAGAGAGCCACACCGTTACCGCTGGAGGCACGCCGGGCGATTCCCACAGCGCAGACGCGCACCGAATCACCTAAGGTCACGTCGGGAGTGTTAAGCAAACGCGCGCGCTTAAGCGTTCACAAGGTCAAACAGGAGCCCCTTTCTTCCCCGTGCGCGGGTGGCCGGCGGTGCGGCGCCCGCGACTCCGTAATGGCGCTTTGATATCAGCTTAATGAGGAGGCTCAGACGCTCCCAACGCGCACGCCCCGGCCTGCGGCACAGAGACAGCTCTGTCCGCGTCGCTCGTGCGTCTAAGGTAGCTCAGAACAGAGTGTCCTCTCTAGTGTGTTGCATATTTTGAGACCGGGGGGTGAGAAAGAGAGAGAAAAAAAGACTTTTATTTATTTGCCCAGCGGACAGCCTTCGGTTCAGGTTAAGTACCTCGCTCAAGGGTGCAACAGAAGGGCCCCCACCCGGGCCCTGAATCAACATGGCCGCCCTCACGGTCGCGCACGTAGACCGCTCCGGAATGCCGTTCCGCGAACGCCTAATTTCAGTGTGAATTCTCACATCGGTGTTGTTCCGAGGGTGAGCGCGACACGCTGTGCCACAGGCTGAGCCTGGACTGAGCCGTCGAGACCGAGGCCTGAGAGAGAGGGCTTCTTTCACAGGCCGGCTTCTTCCTTTGTTCCCTGCCGTCATTTCATTTATTTATATGTTCGTTTATTTTCTTCTTCTTTTCATTCGCTGAATCGCCGTTCCGTGGCGGCGAACGGACAGTGTGTTTCAGAAGCGTTTGCATTATTTACAGTGAGTCTGGTACCTATTGTGTGGACGCATCCCTCGGCTTCTGTAGAAATGGACAGAAACGTTTGAGAGGGTTCTTTCGCTTCATAAACGTGTCCGTGTATCTGCAGGACCAGAAGCTTAATCTCGCCACGGCTTTCGAATTGCTTTTGACACCTCGGGAGCACCCTTCGACCGGGATAATTTTCTGCTGAAAATGAGCTAGCGCTGCGCTTCCTGGCTGCTTGACTGTCTTTAAAAGACGTGCTCCCCCCTTGTCATTTCACAGCCTGTCGTATTTCAGTGTGATAGGTGGGCTATATCTTTTTGAATTTGGGCAATATGTCAAAACCGAGCGGTTTGGCCTCTGGCGTGGCGTGTCCAGCTAAAGCAGAATGGACCACAGTGTTTCCCAGGAAGCTTTCAGTCACCCGTTGCCCAATAGCCCAATAGGCCTCACGTGTCTCCAGTCTGCCTGCGCCAGCTGCGCATGGCATCCTCTGATGCAACGACTGCGCAGCTCAACCTGCGGACTGCAGAGCGAAAATTCCAAATTGGGAGAAAAGTAAAAATTGAGGATAAAAATGTGTTTAAAAAAATCCCTTTGTCAAATAGCAGACATTACTCCATCATTGAACATTTTCCACAAATGGTTTAGTTTCAGTGACCAGGTGTCCACACTTTCAACAATAAGGCCCCCACTGATTTCACCTGCCAGTCTATAATTGAATATAAGAAATCATGTGCCAGATAGCACATTACAAAAAAATGAGAGCATTAGTTGATCTGACTGATTGAAAGTCCTGGGATGGGAATATGGGGCATTTATTGTTCATGGCATGCATAGCCATTTCTGGCATATTATGGCCCTAACAGAGTAAATCATGCTTTAATAGACATTCAGAGTGCCTAATTAAGAACAATTAACAGCTAGTTACAATTCAGAGGTTGCACTTATGGTTGGAATGAACCAGCGTACACACGGGGTCCCCATGACCCAATTTGAGAAGCACCGTTGTAGGGCAGGGTTTTGAAGCCTTTCCTCTCATGCCCACGTAGATGTATTACACGGAAACCTCAGGTCTGTTGAATGAAATCTCGCTCTCCCATCACTACTGTGATGACAGACATACAGGCCTGCTCCTTCCCCAGAGACGTCCAAAGCACTGAACTCCACTCTGAACTGTGTAGAGGAGACGGACGGCACTCTTTTTTACAGTAGGCGCGATCCATGCTGGCGGCGTTTTCCCCATAAATATCCCCGCTGCAACCACGCACACCGACTGTAGGATCTCTGTACACACCACAATGGGCATGAAAGGGTGACGCATAATAAGCGATATCCTTATTGTTGTAACGAAACTACAGTAGCTTCACAGAGCTGACTGCTTCTTTGTGTGACAGTAATATTGTACTTTACTGGTTGTGGGAGGGCGGGTTGGGGGCCTTTATCTTGGAAGGCTCCGGCTCAGAGGATACACAGCGGAGAGCCGCCCCCTGGAGAGCCCCCGCAGAAAGCCCACCCGCAGCACCAGTGCGGGTGCAAACGTAATTACCCCCGGTGATGGATGGAGTGAATGATGAATTTCTCTCCCCATCACTCCCTCGCTCAATCTCTCCAGGCTAATTATCCCTCCATCTCCAGTTGGCTTTCCTCTTTGCCTCATAATGCGGTTTGCCTTCCGCAGAGGAGGGAAGCGGGAAGGCAGCGCGTGGGCTGGAAGAGCGCCAGGACCCCCCGTCTTAAGATCGATTCCGGCGCCGGAGCGCGTGCTTGGCGCACACTCCTCCGTGGGTGTGTTACCATATCGCGATGCGCACGGAGGCAGCCCAATGCGCACAGGCTACTTTCATTCCTTTTTGTTTTTACTCCGCCGATAGTCGTCTCTCGTTTTTCCGCCGTTCAAAGAACAAGCGGTGTCTGGGAAGTCCGAGAGGCGTGGGGGCGGGGCGCTAAAGGCCAACGGACTGTTACGTCGTCGCCTCGTCCTTCGTGGAGCGCGAATGAAGAACAGAACAGAACAGAACAGAATTCTTCACGAGAACTTTACGAGCGTCTCTCAGGGGAGATCTCATTCCCCGCCACGCGGAGAGAGCCACGCCGTTACCGCGGGAGGCACGCCGGGCGATTCCCACAGCGCAGACGCGCACCGAATCACCTAAGGTCACGTCGGGAGTGTTAAGCAAACGCGCGCGCTAAGCGTTCACAAGGTCAAACAGGAGCCCCTTTCTTCCCCGTGCGCGGGTGGCCGGCGGTGCGGCGCCCCGCGACTCCGTAATGGCGCTTTGATATCAGCTTAATGAGGAGGCTCAGACGCTCCCAACGCGCATCGCCCCGGCCTGCGGCACAGAGACAGCTCTGTCCGCGTCGCTCGTGCGTCTAAGGTAGCTCAGAACAGAGTGTCCTCTCTAGTGTGTTGCATATTTTGAGACCGGGGGGTGAGAAAGAGAGAAGAAAAAAGACTTTTATTTATTTGCCCAGCGGACAGCCTTCGGTTCAGGTTAAGTACCTCGCTCAAGGGTGCAACAGAAGGGCCCCCACCCGGGCCCTGAATCAACATGGCCGCCCTCACGGTCGCGCACGTAGACCGCTCCGGAATGCCGTTCCGCGAACGCCTAATTTCAGTGTGAATTCTCACGTCGGTGTTGTTCCGAGGGTGAGCGCGGACACGCCGTGCCACAGGCTGAGCCGTCTGGACCGCGCCTGCGGGAGAGAGGGCTTCTTTCACAGGCCGGCTTCTTCCTTTGTTCCCCGCCGTCATTTCATTTATTTATATGTTCGTTTATTTTCTTCTTCTTTTCATTCGCTGAATCGCCGTTCCGTGGCGGTGAACGGACAGTGTGTTTCAGAAGCGTTTGCATTATTTACAGTGAGTCTGGTACCTATTGTGTGGACGCATCCCTCGGCTTCTGTAGAAATGGACAGAAACGTTTGAGAGGGTTCTTTCGCTTCATAAACGTGTCCGTGTATCTGCAGGACCAGAAGCTTAATCTCGGCCACGGCTTTCGAATTGCTTTTGACACCTCGGGAGCACCCTTCGACCCGGGATAATTTTCTGCTGAAAATGAGCTAGCGCTGCGCTTCCTGGCTGCTTGACTGTCTTTAAAAGACGTGCTCCCCCTTGTCATTTCACAGCCTGTCGTATTTCAGTGTGATAGGTGGGCTATATCTTTTTTGAATTTGGGCAATATGTCAAAACCGAGCGCGGTTTTGGCCTCTGGCGTGGCGTGTCCAGCTAAAGCAGAATGGACCACAGTGTTTCCCAGGGAAGCTTTCAGTCACCCCGTTGCCCAATAGCCCAATAGGCCTCACGTGTCTCCAGTCTGCCTGCGCCAGCTGCGCATGGCATCCTCTGATGCAACGACTGCGCAGCTCAACTTGCGGACTGCAGAGCGAAAATTCCAAATTGGGAGAAAAGTAAAAATTGAGGATAAAAATGTGTTTAAAAAAAAATCCCTTTGTCAAATAGCAGACATTACTCCATCATTGAACATTTTCCACAAATGGTTTAGTTTCAGTGACCAGGTGTCCACACTTTCAACAATAAGGCCCCCACTGATTTCACCTGCCAGTCTATAATTGAATATAAGAAATCATGTGCCAGATAGCACATTACAAAAAATGAGAGCATTAGTTGATCTGACTGATTGAAAGTCCTGGGATGGGAATATGGGGCATTTATTGTTCATGGCATGCATAGCCATTTCTGGCATATTATGGCCCTAACAGAGTAAATCATGCTTTAATAGACATTCAGAGTGCCTAATTAAGAACAATTAACAGCTAGTTACAATTCAGAGGTTGCACTTATGGTTGGAATGAACCAGCGTACACACGGGGTCCCCATGACCCAATTTGAGAAGCACCGTTGTAGGGCAGGGTTTTGAAGCCTTTCCTCTCATGCCCACGTAGATGTATTACACGGAAACCTCAGGTCTGTTGAATGAAATCTCGCTCTCCCATCACTGCTGTGATGACAGACAGATCTGCGCATTGCCCAGAGACGTCCGAAGCAAGAACTCAACTCTAAACCGTGTAGACGAGACAGACGGCGCTGTATTTAGAATACGTTTAACCCGAGCTTACTGGGTGTTCTGTAGTTTCCGACTTAGAGTGTAGTGTAATGGTTAGGGAACTGGACTTGTAGCTCAGAGGTTGCTGGTTCATTTCCCAGGTGGGGCACTGCCGTCGTACCCTTGAGCAAGGTACTTAACCTGAATTGCTTCAGTAAAAAAAATATCCAGCTGTATAAATGGATTGTACGTAAAGAAATGTAAACTGTGTAAGTTGCTCTGGATAAGAGCGTCTGCTAAATGCCTAAAATGTAAATGTAAATGCTATAGCTTGAAACCTCAAGTCTGTCAGTCACCGTTAAAAAAAGAAGCCTACTGCGTAAACATCGTGTGCGCTCGCCAGCGATGCGAGGCCCCTCGTCGCGGACGACGTGTTCTAGCGAGGAAGCGTCCGTAGATGCACTGGAGCTCTGCACACGGAGTACGCATTTCCCTCCAGGTGTCCTTTTAATGGACAGCAGGGCATCACACGGAGCACCGTTAATGGCCCTCTGCCAGGATCTGGCTTTTACGACCTGCCATGTGCTTTCCGCCGCGCTCAAAGAATGTCTCGGCCTCATGGCTGAGGAGGTACACTTTGTTTATGTGGGTTTCTCGCTCTCTCTCTCGCTCCCCCTCTCTCCCTGCTCCTGCTCTCCCTCCGTCCTCTCCTCTCTCTCTGGCTTGTGGCAGTGGGCGGGTCACGCCGGGCTGAAACGTTGGGGGAGAGATCAAAAACACAAGTGAACGTGCAAAAGGAGCGCGCCCCGACGCCCTAAATTCCGCTAAGCTCACGCATCGGAGCGCCCAGGTGGCCGCAGCTGCTGCGTGTCTCAAGCACGGCCGCGCTCTCGACCGTGGGGCGAGTTTAGGAGAAATGAAACGCTTCTCCCGTATATTTCCCTTCACTGGCCTAATTGCAGTGGTCGGTCTTAAGTAAATTCCCGTGTTGATTTTGGGCCTTCGGTGGTCTGCAGTCAGAATGGGCATGGCGGGCAGGACAGCGGCAGCTGAGAGAGTACAGGAGGATGTTTGTGATGGGAAGATCGAAGGGTTTGGCGGAGTATGTTTGATCAGTTTTGTTGATCGATCGGCGTTAGCGAAGTGACGCTTTGTAAAGGCCGTGGAAGCGCCGGCGAGCGGGGGCAGGTGCTTACGTTTTTGTGGAAGATCCGATGGTTCAAAAGTTCAGATTGTTCCCTGAACTCCTTGTGTGACTTCTTGAAAAGGCCGTTCAGATTTATCTTGGTATTTATTCCTTACCAGAAATGATTTCCTGGTTTGGTCGGTCTTCCTCTTGCGCGTGGAGAGATGGCAGTGCGCAGGGATAATTGTGATCTTGTTTTGTTTCCTAGCTTTCTGTTTATTGAACAGCTACTCTGTGAGAATCTTGATTTCTGTGTATTTGAAATGAGCTAGGTAAAAAAAAAAACAAAGGCTCTGTTTTAGTTAAATGATTGAACTCCTGTTTTGCTGTACAGTTGGCTAGACAGTTGGCTGTCTACTATAATGTGATATTCACTGATGTGCTGTAGCTTGTTTATACATCTCAGCCAGGGCTCAAGCACTGACACTGCATATCAATATGAGAATGAGGAGTTTTACTGCCAATTCGATAACAATATTTTGGATTAAGTCCTGATTTTTATACAAGCCGTTGCTGCCCACTGCATGACTCCTCATCCGGACAGCAGATGTAGCGCTGCTCACATGTGAACCATTTGAAATCCAGTCAAATAAAAGAAAGCAAATAAAATAACATTGTATTGTATAAACTGTTGTCTGCTTGTCCTTTTCAGCTTTTGATCAACTTAAGATTTTGATTACTTTCTTTTCAGCAAGACACAGCTTATGAAATATTAAAAAGGCTGCGCAGGTCTGTCAATTATGTTTTCAAGGAAAGGCTTTTTGGACCTTTTGTAAAAAGATGCAGTGCTTGATTAATTATGCACCTCACCGGAGAGCCCATTGTTCCCTGCTGCACGTGCGATCTCCGTTCACCGTGTCTCCCCCCAGCCCGCGGCACCAAAGACAAAGCAAACCGCGTCAATCAGGTGTGTGTAGGAAGGGGGGCGGAAGTATTGCGTTTGACATTTCAGCCGTTTAGCATGCGCTGTCATCCAGAACGTTCTGAAGTGCAGCTCGGCTTCCGGACCGCAGAGCCAAAATTCCAAAATTGGTAGAAATGAACGAATCTGGGCTAAAAAAACGTGTTTTAAAAAAAGTCCTTTGTCAAACAGACAAGCATACGGACATTACAGAAATAACATTCACGGCTGTGTTTCTGCAGGTTTTATATTGGTAACCTAATTCATGCAACAACAACAAAAACATGATAGGATGGCGGAAGTGGGTAAATAGAATTTAATAATGCAATTAAATTTCATTATATATAGGTCTTTTGTACAGTGCTACCATGTGGCACGTTCTGGACCCGCATCCCCACACACATGCCCTTGCCTCTGTATTGTGGAATAAAGCCAGACTTGGCTTTAAAGGAATGTACACACAATCCATTATGTGACCCGTTACGGTGTATAAAAACACGTAGTGTCAAAGCAGGTATGGCAGTCGTGCTCCATCTGTAACCCCCTTTCATGAACGTTTTTCTAAATGGCCTGAAAGGGGTCGGGGCGAAGTGTGTTGCGTCTCTCTGCGGTCTGAGCATCGTCTCCTCGGCCGTGCGTCAGAAGGGCAGCGCTCCCCACGCGTCAGGGCCGTGCTCCTGCAATCCGAGCCGGCCGCCGAGCACATTGCGCCGATTGTTGTGCGCGCAGCGAGACGCCCTCGCCCCGGGGCGGACCGCACGGCGTATGCCGTTTTTATAGCGCTTCCGTACCGGGGGGATGTTTACCCAGGCGGCTCGGGGTAAGGGCCTCGCCCGAGGGCACAACAGCAGGGCCTTGTGTGGGGCTCAGGGCTGTGGCCCGCGCGCGTCCGGCTCCCTCTGACACGCCACGGTCAGGCCTGCAAGGCCCCAGAGCCTCCCCGCCGACCGCTTGTGCCGTCGCTAAACGCTGTCAAACTCATTCCATCGTTTTTGTTGCAACCAGTGCACTACACCAGGTGATTTCACTTTAGCTTCCTTCTTCAACCAAGGAGGGAACTAATTGGTGTTGTGCACTTGCAACAAAAACCTGCACACACTGCCCACGATGGAATTTTGACACCCCTTTAAAGCATGTTCATTTTTCAAAGATTTTTTTTTTAAAGATGTAGGTTGAGACTTCATATTAAGGGATGGAAAATTGTACATTAATGTGAAAAATGACTGTTGTATGGAGCGCCGAGGTCTGTGATTCCCACAGGTCGTAGCGCACACGGTGCTTGAGTGCCGCGCGCTGGTTGTTCCATCGATTCTGTGCTCCAGCTGTTTCGATTACGAAGAGCTGTTCAGTTGGTATTCAGTGAGTAACTTCTTCCTGATACCTAAACGATACCTTGTGAGGAGTTTTAGAGAAAAAAAGTTTGTACCATTAATATTCCACCCCCAGACTGTGAAGATGTCTGACTGTCTAGACAGAATACTGGCCTTAAAATCCCTACAGAGGAGAAGAGAGAGAGAGGGAGGAGGAGGAAAAGAGGAGAGTGATTTACTGGAGGCTGAAATGCATGCGAGAGAGAAACGCAGCCTGGGGAAAAGAGGTCAAGGGATGGAGATGAGAAGAACGGCCGTAGGTGGAGAGAGGAAGAATGCAGGCGGTGGAAGGAGAGGGCGAGATTTAGAGATTGAGTAGGATACCGCTTTAGAAGAGAGGGGGAGTTTGACAAAGAGAAATGAATAGAGGTGGAGCGAGATACAGTAATAGAAAAGAGAGATGGAGAGACGGGGAGATGGTGAGAAGGTGCAGTGCACGTAATGAAAGGGCGATGTGTAGAGATTTGAGAGCGATGAAGCTGTATCAAAACAGCGACGTGGAGAATTGCAGGGAAAATGTGCGATGATGTGAAATACAGCCGGGGCGAGCATGAGAGGGAGGGAGGGAGGGAGGGAGACAAGATAAGGAGTGAGACTGAGATATGCGGCTATTGATATGAGACAAGGATATGTGTCTGTAGAGGAGAGAGAGGGAGAGAGAGGGAGAGAGAGAAAGGAAGAGGGGAGTGCTGTGTCTAGTGACCGGGGTCTCCATCTCTCTCTCTGTGTGCACCACTGCCCCCTCTCCCCTCTCCTCCCCTCCCGCCTGCCTGCCTGGTTTTGCCGTGCCGTGAGGAGACCCAGATGGCGTTCCCTGTTACCGCGCGCGGGCGGGTGCGTGTCACACAGATGGATCTCCCCAGCGAACGAGCCTGTCGGAGATGCATCTTTGTCCGCTTCACGAGAGTGCCCAACCCCAGCCCTTACCCCCACCACCCACCCCCACCCCACCCCAGCGCAGCGATACGCAGGGGCTCCGCGCCGTTGCCATGGAGGACCCGCTCGCTGTGACTGCCTGTGCCAAATGACAACAATGCTTTCGTTTTCTCATACTTCGGTTATTATATACTACAATTATTTTGCTCATCTACGGCGACCTGCATAACTCGTACCGTACTTTCTTACAATATGAAGGATGTCTATACAAGAGCAGTTCAGGTTTTGCACTAGTTCAACAGCAGTGACCTACCTGGCCTTTGAATCTGCCCCCAGTCTGGTCATAATGCTGACCCAGCTGCTGAAACACTGTCCCAGCTTTCTGTCATGAACTTGAATGCCTCAAGTATGCGCCTCTCTCTGTTTATGTTGGCATGCTGTGCTGTTATAACTACGTTACTGATCGGCAAGCTGGAAATGTACGTCTCTCTTCATGTGTGCGTTCATGTGTGCGATGTGTGTGTTTTTGGCCTGAATTAAACCAACATTTGCACTGAACCGTGACTCGCAATTAAATACAAGCGTCTGATTTTTCTTCCCACATGCTGTTTGGCGAGTTCAGTGGTCACCGAAATTCACTCCCCAAACTGTGCTTGTGAAAAAGAAAAGCAACACTTGCATTTATTTGTCAAAGTCAGAATGAAGTCTCAATTGAACCCAATGTGAGCGCATGTCTTCATTTTGGTCACTGTCACTATCATTTTGGCAGTGTTGCCACGTTTCCCTTAACGTGCACATTTACACTACCGGTCACAAGTTTTAGAACACCCCCATTTTCCAGTTTTTACTGCAATTTAAGCAGTTCAAGTCCAGTGAATAACCTGAAATGGTACAAAGGTAAGTGTAAGTGTAAACTGCCACAGGTTTAAAAAAAAAAGTTTAGGTTACCAAAAACTGAAAAATAATGTAAATTATAAAAAAGGCCCATTACTTGTTTCAGGGAACAAGTAATGGGTTATTGTGGGTTAACAGTCACTCTGTGCAAGTCGCCGACTGGATCCAGCAAAAGAGCCCCAGACCATCACGCTTCCTCATCCATGTTTGACAGTTGGTGTCACACACTGAGGAACCATCCTTTCGCCTACTCGACGACATACAAAAACCCTGCGTGATGAACCGAAGATTTCAAATTTTTATTAATCGGTCCATAAGACCTTCTTCCAGGCTTCAGTAGTCCACTCCAGTTTCCAAGTGCCTTTTGATGGTGTAGGAAACTACTCACTGCCCAAAAATGTACATTGTTTTTCGGTTTTTGGTAAACGTATATATTTTTTTAAAACCTCTGGCCGTTTACCACTTACCTTCGTACCATTTCAGGTTATTCACTGGATTGAACTGCTTAAATTTCTGTAAAAACTGGAAAATGGGGGAGTTCTAAAACTTTTGACCGGTAGTGTATATTGGCGGTTTGGTGTATTTGTACGCTGGCCTCTTACATTGCCACGTTCTGCCTCACAGTCTGGACATGTCCAACCTGCTGCGGGCGGCGGCCGGCCTGGAGAGCGTGCGGCTGCAGATCCACAAGGACGCCATGGCGGCTCTGCTGCGCGGGCTGCGTCTGCGCGGGCTGCTGTCTGCGCAGGCCGAGCGCCGGCTGCTCAGCGTGCTGCAGGGCCAGCTCATGGGCATGGAGGGCAAGCTGAAGGAGGAGCACGTGGCGCGCATGGCCGCCCTCGCCGCACAGTGCAACATGGAGACCCGCCAGGAGATGGAGGCAGAGCACAGGAGGGAGGCGGCCGAGAAGGACCGCGCCGCGCTGCTCTTCCAGCACGCCGACCAGCAGGTACTGACGTTACTCACATTTACACACTGGGCCCAGCACACACTCGCACACCAGGGCATTACACACTGTACCCAACACACTCACACTCCAGGACATTACACACTGTACCCAACACACACTCACACACCGGGGCATTACACACTGTACCCAACACTCACACACACCGGGACATTACACACTGTACCCAACACTCACACACCAGGACATTACACACTGTACCCAACACTCACACACCAGGACATTACACACTGTACCCAACACTCACACACCAGGACATTACACACTGTACCCAACACACACACACACACCAGGACATTACACACTGTACCCAACACTCACACACACCAGGACATTACACACTGTACCCAACACTCACACACACCAGAACATTACACACTGTACCCAACACTCACACACCAGGACAGAGCTCATTACACACTGTACTCAACACTGTACCCACATTCACATCAGGATAGGACATGACCTGTCTTTACCCATCACACACACCAGGTTATATCTATCTCTAATGTCAGGTTAGAGCTCATGATTCTTATGTATACAGTGTACCCCACACACCCATATTGGGGAGCAGGCCATTATTTTTCATGCACTGTACTGCAGATACCTCGCATCGGGTTAGAACTCATTATCATTCCTCGTACGCTGTTCGGCATGCAAATCTGTTCAGAACTCATTATCATCTTTATTGAAACGCTCATTATTATTGATACACTGTACCCAGCGCACTCTCACCGAGTCTAAAATTATTATCGCGCCTACACTTTGGATAAGAGCACATTGCTATTATTACTCACACATTCACTGTGACTCAGAACTCTGTGCTATTACTCAGACCGTATTCAAGATCACTTTAGCTGTCGCTCACACAGCTGGATATTTACGGCGGGAATTCACTCACAGTTTACCAGATGTGCTCCACCACAGACTTGAACCCGCAACCCTCCGGTTAGCCCAGATTCTGTACTATTACTCTACACTGGTACTCAGTGCTCACGTTCCCCAGACTGGATCAGAACTGTCCCACAGTCTCACCGTCAACAGCAACCAATCCCTGTTCTACCGGAATACACGATCAGGTCAGAAGTGAGGAGCGTTGTACCCATGCAGGTATTTAAGGAGTGCGTTTAACTCAAATCACAGGTATTCATTTGTGTCGTCAGGTTTGTCCGTACGTCACCGTGAATGTCCGAACACTGCCTCATGCGCTCCACTTGTGTTAATAATTCATCAGCCTCTCAAAGCCAAGAGAAAGAAACGTTATTGTGTGGTGTGGGGTGGGGGGTGGGGGGGGGGGTTATTATTTCAGTTTAGAATTTACCGAGCGCTCGTAAATATTCAGAGGCGTATTTGTGCTATTCATTATGAGGCTCAGCACCTAATTAATAATTTATTCAATTAAAAAAGCGCTCTCTTCTCCACCCCCACGCTGGCTGCTCACTCTTAATCTTCCCAATCATCCGCGTCTCAGATTAATTACTTTAGCGGCCGTCTCCCCGGCGCTCCCCGTCCCCACGCTTCCCCTGGGCCTGCGCCAGAGCGCGTTCTCCCGCTTCCCTCCCCCGCAGCGTGGGCCAATCCCGTGCCTCGCTCTCGCTTCAAAGAGGACCTTTCCGCTCCCTCATTGGCAGAAGGCTGATGGCAGCTGGGGCGTGGCATAGAGATGCTGCCTCGTAGCGGTTGCTTCACGATGTCGCCATAGAGCAAGGGGGGCCTCTGAGGGCCAGGGTGCGTGTTGTTTTATTCTCTCCTACCTCCTACCTTTTAATTGCTTAATTAGTTTGTTTATTTAGTCGGTATTTTCATATATACTTTTTTTTTCCATAAACCCCCAAGGCCTAATTTGACTTTTCTTCCAATTAAAAGGCCTACTCGTATTTGTATGCCCATTGCAACCTCTTCCATCAGTTTGTGAGAGCGCCGACTAGAATACGTGTCCTCCGAAGTGCACAGCCACCGCGCCGGAGAACTGCGAAACGCAGGAACGCTAACGCAGACCTGCCAGCATGTACAAATTCTGCGTACCAGGCACACATTTTGAGGTCAAAGTATCATTCTACACAACGCAAAAATGTTGCATTTGGACCTGAGCCAATCGAAGTTGCACGGCCTTGCATTTTTCACACACTGCAATGAAAGCAAGCTGGCTTTTACAGGAAAGCTTTCAAACTTTTGAGTGGTACTCAAAATGATTTCCCGAGGTTGGCAGGTCTGGGAATGTACAATCAAGCCTTGCACATAGATGCCGTCTGAACCCCCGACAATGTGGGACAATATGCAGTTGGCACTGGCACAGCCATGATTTGACTCCAGACTGTGGGACATATTACTGCACCAAGGACTAGTGCTTTCGCTATACAAACCATCTGCAAGTCCTGGAAATATATTAGACTTGACATTACTTATGTTCCCTGTACTTCTGCATTACATTGCAGTGTGTTTTGGGAATGGAATCAATGTATGTGCTAATAAATTAATTTATCTACACAAAAGAAACAGAAAACACCCGACTAACTGACCTTTGAACTTTAGCTGGAAGAGGGCAGGAGCTTCTGGTTCCAGCCCACCGCCCTGCTGCTTTGCTTTTCTGAATGGCAGTCGTCAGGGCTGAGAGAGACCGGCCAGAGCAGAGAAACTGGGGTTTCTTGTCGAACCTGGAACAGAGCGCCATCGCCAATCACAGCAACTAATGGGGCTCTGTAATTAATCAAAGCCTCACTACGCTGCCAAACCCCCCCACCCCTGCCAAATCCAGCCCTCCCATCTTTCCTGCCATGTTCCCAGAGCAGCCAGCCAGCCAGGACACCGCACTGGCCAACACGGTCAACTCCAATACCCCATTACTCTTTACATCACAGCAACACAACTGCTGCTGTTTCACTGGAAGTCTGTCAGCAGAGCAGTGATGTATGAGCGGGTGACTGCCAGCCACATCTGCCTTCACAGGAGAAGAAATGTGTTTATTCCCCCCCCTCTCTCTGTCTCTCTCTCCTTTCATCTCCTCTTCTTTCAGCGTCCTGTGTCTCTGAGATACTGTACTACTGGCCCATACTGGGAATCAGTGCAGCCATTTAAATGCTTATTTTGCCGAGCACATTCTTATTATTTAAATAAAGGCTTCACATTTGTTCAGGTGGATGTTTAAAATATGCTATTCAAGTATAGTATTACGAGTGTTCCACCAAGGCATCAAACTTGTGACCATATTGTCAGTGTCTGGTTCTCCAACCTCTCTCCACTCCCATTCCTCAAACTGCCCATTCCACAGACCCCATGCCCCGCCTGCATTGGCACTCCAGGGTTTGTTGACACCATGCAGTATAGCCGGTGATAAAATGACTTCTTTCAACCAGCATTCCAGATGAATGCCGGCTAAACTTTCGTCTATGAAACCGTAAAACGGTTTAATGAAAGGCCGTCGGATTTGAAATGGCCAGTACCAGCAGTCATGAATTTCTATAAGGTTTTTATTGGGTGTTTTGGGGGCTAGGCACATCTGGGGAATCCAGTCTGAGCTTATCAGAACGATAGCCTCCTTGATGCTTTGTGCTGCTCGGTGTCAAATTACAGTCGAGTCAATGTCATCGAGTCATTCTGAGAAGAAATTCCATTCTTCCGTTCGCTTGATCATGTCATTCTCAATTATTTTAGACGGATCGTATTTTGATCATTCCTTTCCCAGCTTCCATCGAATAAGTAGCACCGTGTGGCATAATAAACACCCGGGGATGAAGAGGTTTGCTTCTTTGCCGTTTCAGAAGTTTGTCTACCTGTCATCGACGACAGGAAATTGCCAGGATTTTTTGTCCTCCTTTGGTACACAAAGCCTCAGAAATGCATCCCTTCATAAATAAGCTGACAGCCGAGATTGAGATAATCACGGGGCGTCCGATCTTTCATCAAGAAATGAATAACCCCCGCATCGGCACAATGCCTAAAGAAATTGTTTTTCTCTGTCGCTAATTTCCTGCATCGTTAGTGCCATTCTGCAGCATGGTAGCGAATGCGTGATTGTGAGAGCACTTAATTGGATTGGAATCTGATAGTATTGACGTATTTAATCATGAGGAGAGCATTTCCGGAACATTTACATATTGTGTGCGTGTGTGTGTGTGTTTGTGTTTTTTTCTGCGAGAGAGCGCAAAAGAAAGGGAGAGCTCGAGAGATGGACCGCTATTCTCGGCGGTGTCTCTCCAGGCACTCTGTCAGAAATATCTAAATTAATGCCGCAGCGTACAAGCAGCTTGTTATCTCTCCGTGGTGAATCAATGGCGGGCTTTGCTTTTCATATCTCCTTATGGGATTGGTAATTAAGCCGCACAAAGCGGAGCCCCCCGCCTAACCCCGCTCCCAAATGTCAGCCGCGGACGCTGTGCCGTATGGATTATTGTGTGCGCTTCCGCATTATGCATCCGGCGAACGATTCATCTGCATGCGGCAGCCGATCGTTGCGAAGCGTCATATCGGCGTGATTAATGCGAGCCGATGTGGCCGCGAAGCCCACAGGCTGGTGGAATAACACCAGCGCGCCATCAATAATGGATGAGAGGGGCGAGGGGTTCCAGCGAGGCCTTTTTTGTGTACGTAGCAGAAGTCAACAAGATTTCTTGAGGGGTTTTTTTGTCATCCAAAAATGCTCTTTTGGGTATTAAGTCAATTATCTCTCTGTGTTGAGTCAAACGGTGCTTTTTTTTTTTGCGTTATGCTGTAGTTTTTTTAGGCGTTTTGTACTTTATGCTGTTACGTGTTGCCATTAACAAGAGTGTGGATCATCACTGTACACTGTTTCTGTACTCCCAGTGTTCTTGTGTTGTTTAGTCACTGGCTGAGGGGTTAAAGTTAGAGGCTACAAACCCGGCTGGTGCACTTTTGCTGAATGTTCTTTCGCTGAAAAGCCTCAGTGTGTATCCGGTCAAAGTCAAAAGCAGAAGAGTGACCATGTATGCTTACGAAACTACATTTATATTAGTTGAATTATTTTATGCATGCTCATAAGAGTTTAGAATAAAACAGAAAAAAACTCCTCGTAATGACAGGGCTAAAAGAAAATAGCTATGGCTGCTTGCGCGCTGTCTGCAGAAGATCGAAACGCGTCACGTGCTTCACTTGTGCGCAAGGCTCTTCTCAGCATCGTCTCGCTCCGCCCCATCACCACAGCCTCAGATCAGCAGGGCCACTGATCTGGAGTCAGTTCGCATTTCTCTGCGTTCCCTGGGGCCGATCTGTCCCCGTGCCACAGACAGGCTGAGTAAAAATAGCCCCGGTTTTAAACCCAGTCCTGCGGCTGTGACTGACCGTTTCCGGGAAGACCAGAGCCAGCTCTCAACAACAGAGCTGTCCTCCTATGTAAACACGTTATAGCACGCACTGTTCGCCCATTGTGTTTGTTTGCATAGTAGTGGTTGTTCTTGGCCTCCTTCTCCAGAGGTGTGATAGGCTAATTGAAGGTCTAATCAATTACAGCAGACCAGTTCACCTCTGTCTGAAGCAGTTGCTTTTTCAGAGAGATACATAAAACCATATACTGATGAATGCACCTGCCCCCTTGCTATACAGTATTTTAAGGCTAGATAGCTGGTTTTCAGTCTACCTGGGAATCTAAGCCTAAGGTTTTCAGTCTGTCCGAGCCATTGCAACTGGTTGGGCCGTTTTTCCGTGCTCTGGAGAAGGTGGAGATGCCCTGAAAGCCGCTAACGCCTGGGCCGCCGCTGCCGAACAGGGCCAGGCCAGCGTGGAGAAGCATTCGTGTGACAGCGACCGACTCAGTCAGGCAGAGAGTGCTATGGAGGGCTTATTCTGTTTACCCTCGAATATTCCTTTTGACGATCACCGGTATGCTGTGGCTTACCAGCCCACACGTGGCAGGGGATTGGCGGTAAAGGCCGCTATATGACACAAAATGTGACTGCCTCACCGAAGCCTCTAATCTGGGCCGTTGTGAGCTTATCTTGCTCTTGTGGAGCAGCTGAATTGAGTCCAGGGGAGTCTTTTGAGCAGGTCTATTTCCTCTTCTTAATGCCAGGTTTCAGAGAGGAAACATTGATTGGAAAGAGATTAATCAGTCGCTTGGCATGCTGAAGGCTTGGTGGTGGGGGGGAGAAAAGCACAGCCCTTTATCTTCATAACTATTAGCTTTGTTTAAAGCCGATGAAACGTTGAGTTCCAAATCCCCTCTGGCACGTAGCTTTCCTTTTTCGCTGTTTTATTTATTTTATCTTGACAAAGCTTTCCGAGTCATTACGCTGCGCCGGCTTCAGCCGTCCCTCGCCACCGCTGTCCCGGATGCATTATGATGCATCGTAATGCTCCTCACACGTTTGGGCCGTGGGGCTGCGTAACGGTATGTGAATATAAATCGCCCGCTCTCTCCTTCGGCGCATAGACATCACTGTTAAAGGGCTGGAAGCAGCACGGAAGCACCGCTGAGCTGAAGCTCTTTCCACGGCACTGTTTTTCAGGTCCGTGACGCTGTTTGGAACGTGTGTGATTTCCCGTTGCCTCTCCCTGTTTCTCGCCAGGATGCTACTTTGCTGCCCTCATCCCCTTTGTTACTGTAGTTAATACTGGATTGAACTTTCTGGTTAAATGGCTCGCTCAAGGGTACGGCAGCACCGAGGGTTCAATCCTGCAACCTTCCAGTTGTGTTCACTACCCGCTATGCCAAACCGCACCCTACGGTTATAGGCCTCTGCCCAGGAGCTTTGGGATGTCCACCTACTTGGTCTCCCCAGTAGGCTGTTAACCCGGCGTCCTGGCCAAATTCCCAACCAAAGAAAACTATATATATATACATGGAATTCATTAATTCATTCATTCAAAATTGCTGCCGTCGTGTTCACCCAGGTGGGTGCTGCACATTGGTGGTGGTTGAGGTGAGTTTGCCCTGTCATTGTCGTTGTAAAGCGCTTTGGGTACCTTGAAAGGCGCTATATAAATCCAATGTTCTATTCAATTCCATTCAATTCCTGTAGCCGGTAGCTCTGATAGCAAGCCGTACTCACACTGTTGCTTGGGCCATCTTTGGGCCACTTTTGTCTCGAGCCTGCTGGGACTGACTCCGACTGACTCCTCTTCAGTGTGAGACAGGAGCCCAGAGGGGGCCACGCCCGGCTTTAATGAAGTGAAACTGAATCAGAATGGGCCTAGGTAAACCGCGGCTAAATCAATACAGAAAATATCAGCCCTGTTTGTCCCCACTGGTATGTCTTATTTGAAATATCACCTCGTCGATGACACACGTTCTTCTTGTTTTTGGTTCAGTGAGCCAAAAAACGGTTCTGCAAAACGCTGTGAAGTTGTTTGGCTCTCTCTGCAGTTTATTATTATTATTTTAAGGGGTCAGGGAATAATTTTCCAGTTTCCCACATTGGCTCCAATGGTTTTTTGATTTGCTCTGGAAAATTGCTCTGCCAATTGTGAAGCGCTGTGTGACAACCTGTTTGTAAATGGCGCTATGCAAAAATAAAGATTGATTGATTGATTGATTGATTGATTGATTGATTGATTGATTGTTGGTTGGCTTGTTGATTGACTCATCAGCTGATTGGTTGATTGCCCGATTGTCTGTCTGGTTGGCTGGTTTATTGATTGATCGGTTTGTTCTCAGGTGGTTCTGGAGTGCAGTGTGCTCCTGGACAAGCTGCACAAGCTGGATCAGAACCATCTGCAGCGGAGTCTGCTGGTGCGGCACGAGGAGGCGTCGGCCCAGGTCCAGCGGCAGATCGTGGTGAGGCGGCCGAGTCGAGCTGCACAAGATCTTCTCCGAGGAGCTGGAGGAGGCCACCAGGATGGGCGAGATGGAGAGGAACGTGGCCAATGACCTGCTGCACGACTACTTCACCTGCCAGGTGAGTTACTGCGCACCTTACCGCAGACATACTGAACATGGCAGACAGGTTACTACCCACCTTACTGTAGACCAGCGGTCTCAAACTCAGTGCCATGGAGGGCCATGTGTATGCAGGTTTTCATTCCAACCAATTACTGCTGCCTTAATTAGTTCAACTACTCATTCAGCCATATGCATCCGCCCCTGTGCATTTGCCAAGTTAAAGCATAGGATATAGGCAACAATTGTTATTTAGATAACAAAAATAACTACTTTCACTTTATATGCATTATATGCAAGCCAACATGATCATTTAGAAAATAATGGAACTAATTATCTAATCAAGAATGGAAGCTGGAGTAAAAACCAGCATAGACATGGCCCTCCATGGCACTGAGTTTGAGACCACTGCTATAGACATATATCACCTCTTTGGTGAGCTGCTGACACTTGTACTATAGGAATACCTGTCTGGAGAGTTGATGTCCCCCTTCACTGTACGAATGTGCCAGTCACCAGGTGATGTTAGTGTTCTTTGTGCATGTACCGTCCAGTATTTTGTGGAGTAACGCAGTTTCTGGTAGATTTGTCATGAATGACACTGGCCCATTTCTCAATCCAGTCCCTGCGGTTGCTGTATGCACTGGCTTCTCCCCCGAGCCGTTTCTAGAAAAACGGATCAAACGGTCTGCACAGTTTTTTTATAGCAGTACGGCGGTATTCCACCGTGCTTTCACTTCATTTTCATAATTGCCTCATCGCCCCACTGTATTTGACAAGCAGGCTGCCGTTTATTTTATTGATTCCGTTTGGACCGCCGCTTAGCGGAAGGGATTTTCCACCCGGGTTCCCATTTGGAGGGTTTAGAAGTGTTGAATCCTGATTGTTTCAGTCATTCAGCACTGCTGGCGAGCTGACGTCCCAGGGCTGGAGTGGGCTGCGGGTAATGAGCCTCTTCTTTAATTCATGCTCTGGGCGCTGTGCGTTCCTCTGCTCACAGATTAAACTGCAGCATTTAAAGGCCAAGTTAAACCCTCTAAAAATATGATGTGCCATTCATTTACATGTGGCTGCGGTTTTTAAAGTTTGTAACTATCTGGTGAATTTGACTATATATTAAACTTTGTCTAAAATGCCTAAATCTGGCTCATTTTAGGACAGGGGTAGGCAATCCTGTTCCAGGAGGGCCAGTGTGTATGCACCAATTACCCTGGGTTAATTAGTTAATTAGCTGTATACACCAATGCCTATTCGCTTTTTAATTAGCCCACAGTACAATGCTTCATACAGGGGCACAAGAACAGTGTTCAGCTGGCATTCGTGAGCTTATCAATAAACGTAACTAAAACGTCAATTTACGTGAATGATTGGGTTATTGAGAGCAGAGGTCCACACGAAATTCAGAAAGAGATACGAGCCTTCCTCGTCCAGCCCTTTTCTTGGATCTTTGTTTGTATTTTTGTGGCCATAATGGGTTTAGTGGATCTTAGATTTTGGTTGGTCTTATGAGAAGGTGCTCCTACAGCCATTGGAAATGTTTTTATCTTCGAAAGTCCAGTTTTGGAACTTGTTTAGATGTCCGACTGTCTTGAAAAGCAATAAAAACTGGCCCAAAATAAAGAATGAATGAGCATGCTGCGATAAGTCATTGGTTTTTGCTGCCAAGAGCATCCGCCCGTCTGCAGAGACACACATGTATTTATATAAACGTATCTATAAATGAATGCGTCTCAAAGTATTACCCTCTGGAATTACATCTTCAGAGTAGTTGCGTTTCGTTTGAATTTGAGTATTGCATCATTAAAAATAATCCTTGAAAATCCTCTATTATTTAGCACTGATCCCTGAAGAATAACGGAGGAGTCCTGGGGAAAAGAAATCTCAATCTGATTTCAGTGGAAACTCTGACTTCAGAATTGGATGCTTTTGTCGTCCCCAAGAGGAAGGTGTATCTTGCCATATTTACAAGATACCAGACAATTGCACAGCGCTACGCAACAGCAGTCCACAAAGATATACCATCAGATATAGAAAGTGGGTCCTAGCCAGAGTTGGGGTCAACTCCATTTCAATTCAGGAAATTTATTCAAATTTAATTCATGAATAGAAAAATTGGCCATAATGTTTTTTTTAACAAATTAATAGAATTTCAGTTAATTTCCTGAATTCACTGAATTTGAAATGGAACTGACCCCAACTAACAACAGAGGTGACATTGATTGAGATGTTGAGGCTGATGAGGCAGCGGCACGAAGACAGCAGTGACATTTTACATTTACATTTTAGGAATTTAGCAGACCCTCTTATCCAGAGTGACTTACACAGTTTACATTTCTTTACATACAATCCACTTATACAGCTGGATATTTTACTGAAGCAATTCAGGTAAAGTACCTTGCTCAAGGGTACAACAGCAGTGCCCCAAATGGGAATTGAACCTGCAACCTCTGAGTTACAAGCCCAGTTCCCTAACCATTACACTACACTGCCAGCCACTGACATCATTGTCCCCCCCCCCCCCTGCCCCCACAGGACCAGCTGGAGGAGGTGCTGGACGTCTTCCTGGCCACTCACAGGAGCGTTCTCGGCGAGCGCCACGCCCAGAGGCAGTTCCTGGTGCACAGCCTGCAGAGCCTGAAGAGCTTGATCTGCGAGGTGTTCGCCAAGACGTCTGGCCAGCTGGAGAGCTGGTTCCAGGAGCTGAGGAGGTGAGGGCCCAGGTCTGCTCTGTTCGAGCGGGTCCACAACTCGGGTCCTAGACGGCCACGGGGGCTTGCTGCTTGTTGTTTTCACCTTAAAAGGTGGTAACCGATTTAGACCCGAGAACATTAACTGTAATCAACTGCTTTGATTGAGCAATTACAACGAGAGTCGCAGCGAAAGCCAGCACACCCCGCGGCTCTTCACGACCAGCGTTGAGGATCCCTGATTTAAGTGGTTAACCCTCGCTGCTCCACATTGCGACAGGCCGAGTGTAGTGAGCAGCTCCCAGCTGCCCCTGGCCTGTGGAAATGGGGCACATTTCGCTAAGCTGTTTTAGATGTTTTTAGTCTGTTGTTAAGTGGCGGCTTCTTCTCAATTACTCGCCCAACACTCATTGAGAATTTATATGGCATATAGCAAAGGGGCTCTCTGCCTAAAATATGATACATTTGATACATGTTCTTAGGTAATTGGATATATATACAGGTATATGTATATTTATGTATTACTTATTATATATATTTTTTCAAAGCAGTCTGTGTCTGTGTATGTGGCTCCAGAGCTAAGCTGTACAGCACTTTACTGTATTTTTAGATAATTGGGCCTTCCACAGAATGAGAACGCTTTGTGACAGCCCTAATGGCTAAATAGCCTACATGGGGTGTGCTTGACTATGCAGCTGCAGCAGGTAAACTTTGTTCTCTTTAAACAAAGGTAATTTAACCATTTTTATGAACTTTCCATCCAGCTTAGAATGAACACAGAAAACACAGACATGCAGGAATGCAGATGGTCAAGGTCAGGTGTTAGTAATTGGACCCATACACTCAGAGCTGGCTAGCCAGCTAACGAGGAGGAGGAGAACAGTAATTATACAAATTGCATTAGACATAGATTTTTAACAAGCTACTTGTATCTAGTTTAATATGCGCTCATTTAAACATTATTTATCTGAATTCAAACACTGCAGGAATTGTACAGATATTATATGAGAGACTTAACCAAATGATAATGAAATATCAGTATAATTGAGCATATTTGAATACCTTATTTGGAAAATCTATACTTTTTCTGTCATTTAAACAAGGTACCATAATAATTATAATAATAAATGTGCATAATACAGGTAACTGCCAAAATGAAAGAAAACATCAACATGGCGTGTCTTAATAGGGCATTGGGCCACCACAAACCATTGGAACAGCTTCACTGCGCCTTGGCATAGTGTCTGGAACACTATTGGAGCGATGCAACATCATTTTTCCATGAGAAATTCCATCAGTTGGTGTTGATGGTGGTGGAAAGTGCTGTCTCGGGCGCCACTCCAGAATCTCCCATAAGTGTTCAATTGCGTTCAGATCTTGTGACTGAGGCGGCCATGGCATGTGGTTTACATCGTTTTCATGCCCATCAAGCCATTCAGTGACCACTTGGCATTGTCATCATGAAAGAGACCACTCACATCAGAATAGAAGTGCTTCACCATAGGATGAAGGTGACCACTGAGAATGGCTTTGTATTTATTGGCCTGCTAAGGGGTTCAGTTGTACCACCATGTCAGGAAAATGCACCCCACACCATAACAGCTGCCAGAACCCTTCATTTACACGTGTTTACTTTATTTTGGTAGTAACCTGTACCTCCAAATACTGCTGAAAAGTAACTTTTTCCTGGGGGAAAAAGCCACCTATGTGATCAAATGAGATACCCAGCAGAAGAATAGTCTGAAGGCAGAAAGCCTTTCATCCCCTTTGAAATAAAGCTATTTTATTGACACTAAAAGTAGGCACTGCTAGATTTATGAGGGATTTAACATCAAGATATAAGGCAGGGTAGTGCAAAACCTGCATTTTTCTTACGATTCTTTTCCCGGAAGCAATAGTCATTTTAATTCTACTCTTAAGGGGATTACTCCATCATCAAACAAACCCTGACATTTAGGTAGGATTTATTTTCATCTAAATTCATACTTGATGAATTATTGTACAACACACAAAGTTGTTGTTTTTTAATGACATTTTCACGTTTAGTTACAGCGCGAACGAGCTTGCCAGACTCTTATTGGATAAATCTGTTTACCTTTTGATCGAGTTCAAAGCGGTAGTAAACCGTGAAAGAACAGCCAGCGCTAACGGTAATAAATTTGGGGAAATTTCTCCCACGCACTTGGCTCTCAAGGACCGCGGGCTCGTAAACAAGATGTAATGAAGAGCCACGCAAGGACGAGCAGAAGCGCGGGGCAAGGGCACGCAGACGCGCGCGCAGTGGGCTAGCCTCTCCCTGGCCCTGCAGACGGCCGGGGTCTGCACTGCCAGCCCCGGCCGGGTTCCAGCTGCCCCCGCCTTCTGCCACGCCGCTGTGCCCCCCTCCCACCCCACCCACCGCAGGGCTGTCATGGAACACCATGGGTGGGCAAAGCATTCTGGGAAGAAGAGACTCCACAGTGCATCGAGGATGACTAATAGGGAAGAACAAAGGCCATTCTCAGAGCAGCACAACCTGTCTTTTTTTCTCCTTTTTTTAGGTAATTGAGCGACTGCAAAGAAAAGGGAAAAGAAGAAAATGGAAAAGAAAACAGCTCAGATCCCGTAAATGCTTTGGTGGGCTTTTTCCCAGCAGCTAAAGCAACGTGGCATGGCTATTTTAGGCCACTCAGCTGGTTGGTCGATTAGAGAGGGACTTTGAGGTGCGTTTTTTAGGCCGAGGTGCATTTAGACTTCGAGGTGCATTCTTTAGGCCGATTAGACAGGTTCCACTGTCAGCACACAGGGTGGTTGAGGACCTTGGCTTGTTGTAACCGCAAGGTTATGGGTTTGAGTCCCGGAAGGAGCGCTACCTTTCCACCTTCGAGCAAGGCGGAATCGCTTAATTGAATATCCAGCTGTTTAAATTGATGTTCGAACGCGTAAGCGATGCAGGTCAAAGTGAATGAGGGGGATCTTCTGAGCAAATGAACGGCAATGTTCCTGTGTCACAGCGCTGCGTTTAGTTCACACCTCTGCTCCAGGGCCCCCTCGGCTGCCCTTTGTCACAGCCTCCCTGCCCCCCTGCAGTAAGTCCGCATCCCTGCAGCCCCGGGCACCAGCCAGGCCATCGGCACAGGGCACACACACACACATCAGAAGAAGCTCCCCCCCTGTCAGACGCTGAGAGGTCTCGGGGAAGAAGGGCCTCCCTTTCATAGTCTCAAAAATGTAAAGCGAGGAGGTAATAGCAAAATAATATCCACAGCCCCTGCAGAGAGCGCAGACAATGTCATACGTTTGCAATCACCTCTCTCCAATCTGCTATTGCTGATGTCGTGTCATTTTCCGCTATTGTGTGCCCCCCCCCTCCCCTCCTTTATGTGCATCTTAATGAGCTCGTTTTTTGCTTGGTGAAGGGAAATGTCTGAGAAATGATTTTGGCTGAAGCAAAAATTGCTCCCATAACAATGATGAGTCTGAGTTTGATGGGGACAATTTTTTTTCTGAAATTGCATGCGGGCGTTGCGTATGAACGTAGAGCACTTCTCTGGGTGCTGCGGATCTGGACCCGACCCAGTGTCTGAAGCGCCACCATAAGAGACGAGACTAAACTGGGACTTATGTACTGCGTGCATTTGGCAGAGTGGCAAATTCAAAATAAAAAGAAATGGCACTGTTATAAGTAAGTGATATGTACTTTAAAGATAACATGCCAGGCGTAGCCAAGGAAGCACACTTATCAAATATGGCACGGCAAGTTATAGTGTACAGTATATGTAAATTTTTGTATTAAAGAATGATGTATAAGCTTCCTTAAAATAATCATTGTAATCAATCAATCCTGCCTGTTCATGTATATAGTTTTAGTTTAGATTTTGAACCTGAAGACATAGTAACTGTTGGTATGCAGACAGGAGCTATATTAGCTCATGCTAGTATGCTTCAAACTGCACAATAGGAGGCTAAACTGTGAATACAGATCAGCAGGTGATGAGACCAGTTTTGTAAAAAGTTTTTTAAATTATTATTTGTTTCAGATTTTTTCCCATTTTTCTCCCAATTTAGTAGCCAATTACACCCTCAATTTATTTTGATTTATCCTCCCCACACGGTTCCGCCGCTCGTCTCTACGAGGCAAGCTAATTCTCAGAGGGCAGCGAACTCCGCTTCCTTCGAGACTGAATTCGCCCGCCCGCGTTCTGGAGACTCCTTGCAGCGCACACCATATTGGACCAGCCAAAATACGGCTACGCTTAGACCGCTACGCTATCCGCCGCCAGAGACCTCCTGTTCTATTGGTAATTATGACCGAGGGGCCTGGAACCCATGACCTCCTGTTAGGATGTGATCAGGATAAGAGTTCAGAGAGGATGCTGGGAAAGTGACTGCCGGGGGCCCAAGCTGTGCAGGCTGTGATTAGGATCGGCTTTTGGAGCCGTCCAGATGAAAGAGCGCCCAGCCAAACTGGAAGAGCGAACAGAGGACCACGTTCTGCTTTGGGCTGGGGTGGGGGGATCATGTTACTGTCTTGGGATAGACACAAAGGGAATAACTAATGTTTAAACTCCACAGATCCTGCCCTGGCCCCTTGATACTCTTTTCCCACAGGTTTTGTGCAGTTTTTTGGCTGATACTTTGAGGGAATGCATTTTTAAAGGGTTTTTTGTTTTTGGACAAATACTATCATTTCATCAGAAAGACTTTATTGAGGCTAATATACAAACCCAGCAGCGTGATCGAGAATGCTCCCAAATCCCAAAGCCTGTCTCCCTTTTTAATCTTTTTCCTTTTATCTCATTACAGTTTAGCAGAGTTTGATTCAAAAGCCAAGAAAAACAACAACTTCAATGCAGTTTTTACTTTCTGCTTTATGTCTGTTTTTGCAAACAAATAAGACATGTATTTTTAATGTAGACATGTATAGTGCATCCTTACAATTCACAGGGGATTCCCACAAATGGCGGGATTGAACGCTTGTAAATACTGAACTTTACAGACACAAAAACAACCACATTCCGAGTACAACAATGCAATAAACAAGGGATCAGGATGTGCAGTATATTCATGTAATAATGAGCTGGGAATAGGGAGTGCTTCCCAACACGAATACACAACACAACACAAGTAGGAAATCTGCCGGTGGTGAAGTTTCCCTGTATGTGGTGGAAACGCTCTGAAAACATTTCCTGAGTAGAACCCCTCTACCTTTTGCATGTCAGTCACATCGCCGATATCGGCCTTCAAAGGAGCAGTCTTTTGTTGGAGGCTGAAGACAAAATCCAATAAACTTTATATCTGCTGGAATCAAAGGCTCTTTCTAGGCCAATCCTTTATACTGCGGATTAGACCACAAAAAAGGTTCTCGAGAATAGCTAATGAGAAGGCCTGAACTTTCGACAAGTCTAACCTGCCTGGAAACTTTATTAGGCTCTCATTGGCCTGGATTTTCCTTGGAGCCCGAGAGCAACATTTTGAAAGGAGAACCTTTTATAGCTTTTTTAATATTGCTACTTCGCTCATCTGCTTTGGTCAAATAGTTTGACATGGACTGAGAGAGAGAGATTAAGGGACTGAAGAAAGTATTAACCAGTTGATTGCACTCAGAACACTCCTCTGCAGTGCGATTGGTATCGTTTGTAACCTCTTGAATGAGCTTATGTACTTTTGTGTGTCGCTCTGGATAAGAATGTCTGATAAATGAATTGAATGGAATGCAATGCAATTCTTGTTATTTTCAGCATCACACACATTTAAGTCATTTATACATTGACATTATTTATTAAGTGGCCTGCTACCCTCTGCGAGTTGTGACCTTTCCTCGTGGGTTTCCCCTAGGGAGGCCAGTGTGGCGGAGGACCAGCTGAACCTGCTCCTGGAGAAGGCCCAGAAGGAGCTGGTGCTGGTGAAGCAGGGCCTGGACGAGGCTCTGACCCGGGAGAGGAGCGCCATGCATTGCGGCCTGGTCAAGAAGAGGAGGGGCCTCATCTCGGACAAAGTGAGCCCCCCGCGCAGCGTGCAGCACCCTCCCCACCACTACCCCAGAACTGCCCCAAACCTTCCCCAGAACTGCCCCAAACCTTCCCCACCACAACCCGAGCACTACCCCAGAACTGCCCCAAACCTTCCCCACCACAACCCGAGCACTACCCCAGAACTGCACCAAACCTTCCCCAGAACTGCCCCAAACCTTCCCCAGAACACTACCCCAGAACTGCCCCAAACTTTCCCCAGAACTGCCCCAAACCTTCCCCAGAACCACGAACCTTCCCCAGAACTGCACTTCCCCACCCCAGAACGTTTCCCAAAACTTCCCAGAACTGCTAAACCACTATCCCAGCACTTCCTCAGAACCTCCCTAGAACATCACCAGTACTTCACCAATACTTCCCCAGCCTGCTGGTGCTTGCAGCCTTTCCCAGTCTCTGGCAGTGAATGCCAGTCCATACAATGGACTGTAGTGTGTGGCTTGTAACCCAAGGTTCCGTGTTTGTTTAACAAGTCGAGTGCTGCCTTTGTCCTCGAGGAAGGTACAGCACTTAAGCCAAATTGCTTCAGGAAACATTAAGCTGCAATAAATGGAAGATATGTCCATAAAACATAAAACATAAAAAAAAAAAAAGGTAAGCTATGCAAGTTGTTCAGTATAAGAGATCTGCTAAGCAGTTAAATAATGTAAATATTAATATAGGGGTGGGGGGTAGGAGGAACCAGCACCTTTGCTCTTCTGTTGTTTTTTGTTGTGATCAGTAAATGCAGAACTCTCCTTTCTCCCTTCCATGTTCACCTCCATGGTTTTAGTGCCCACGGCAACGGAAGCAATGTAGTTATGCAGCTTGCCCATTCTGGGCAAAAAATATGATGTGGAAACAACCCAGAACCTGCACTAGACCACCTGGTTCCAGCTCTTCTGTGGAAACAACCCAGAACCTGAACTCGACAGTCTGGCTCCGGCTGTTCTATGGAAAGAAGGATATTCGGGTAGTGAAGTGGATCATTACTAGTTAGCTCCAGCAAAGGATAAGGGCATCTGCTAAGCAAGTAAATAATGCAGTGAAAGGCCAGTACAATACTGTGACAGATAGTAAAAACCGGCTCTAATGTCCTTTTGAGGTCGATGGATTCCCGGCATTCAGAGTCAACTCTTGTGCGAAATGTGACAAAACACCAGGGCACATCGCGGCCACGCAACGTGGCTTCAGCAGTCCTTCAGCGTGTACTGTACACCCTGCTTGCCCTCAGGTTCTCAGCATCCGTTAGCTCTCAGTCCGTTGCGCAAGAGTGCTGTGCTGTCAGGAGTAATTGAATGTACACCCTGATGCTTCAGTGACACACCTGGGAGGCGTTGTGACAGCTCTGAGCGTCACCACAGCGTGTTGTTTGATGCTGCAGGAAAGTGGATCCGGACTCTTCGGGTGTTCACGTTATGGTGCCGTTTGATCTCGTAGGAGACGAGACCTTGATAACGTAGGCCACCGGTGAACCTTGTTCTGTTATGAGGGCGATTCATTACAAGTGCAGGTTTTTTTACAAGTTTTTTTACTTTTGCAATTTTTTGTTCAGGGAAACGTACAGTAAAACTAAATGTTAGTTGGCCGTCATTTACCAACAGTACCAGTAGCAGTTCCTTGGCTCTAGCATTGTAAACATTGTCTCACAAATTGCAGCTCTTGGAATTAATTATCTGTCGTGCAGTCATATCTTGTGTATAAATCTTAAAAGCAATTTAATAATGCCCGATGTGATCAATTCAGGCAACATAATTGCCTGAAACAGCTACCCCCCTCTGTGATCTTCGCCCCTGCTGGGGACATGTATAAAGAAGGCAGTTTTCTGAACTATCTATTGTCATCAGTCTGGGTTTCAACCTGTCAGGATGTGGAGGAATGGTACAGTTTATCCCAATTCTTTCTTATCCTCTACATCTCACCCAAGAGCTTAACTCTGTGTGTGCAGACATACATAATCCATCCGATGCAGGGCTGTCCCGCCTGGGGGTTTCAACCCGCGCCCCCTGGATATGTTGTGTCCTGGGGTGGAATCTGGTGGAGCCTGAGCGACAACTACAGCTAATTTCCCCAGAGTGACTCTCGCTGAACTTAAAAATTAATGTTCGCTGAAATATTACACCCGTGTTTATTCTTCCCCCTCATCTCCCCTTTTTTAATCTGTCCATGAGTCTTCTCTTGGTTATTTTTTAGCATTTTATTTCCCCCCTGCCATCTCTCACTTTCCGCTGTCTGTTGATGCATACAGTATAGGTCTGTTCCCCCGGCAACACAACGGGACGCAGATCTGCGGCTGCCGTTGTTACGGATACGGGGCTGGGAGGGGGGGCCGGGTGACTGGGTTTGCCGATGAACCTGAAGTACCGAGTGTACTCTTAACATGACACTGTCAGGTCGGGTTTATGTTTGTCTGTCTGTGTGCGTGCGTGCTTGCATTAGAAGACTTTGTTTTTGAGTGTGTGTGTGTGTGTGTGTGTGTGTTCAGTCCTGTTTACTGCAGGTCTAAATGGACCCTTCTGGTCTCAGAGTGGTGCAGTGGTAGTGGTTTTCTTGGTAACTTCCTGTCCAGTAAGTGCTTTAATCATGTTGAAAGTCAGAGGTTAGAATATTACCTAGGGTCACTGTGGAACCTGGAGCCCTGGTGTTGCCTAGCTACCACCGGATGAGCAGAGGGGTAAATTCAATCTCAAGCTTGAGGAATCAGGAGAGGGTTTTTATGATCAGACGTCATTCGCACAAGTGCATTATGCCAATTTTCACACAGTAACACACAGTGTGACACTTTGTTGAGGTTTTGTGGTGCTGCAGATTTCAAAGGTTGTGATAGGTAAGCAGTGCATTGTGCCCAGTGGATTGTGTTTGAAATGTCAGTGGAGCGGAGTGGGGGGGGGAGGGTGGTGACCTGTGGCTGCCAGAGGTCCACACAGCTGATGAATAATGCAGCCTTGCCCCTTTAATCTGGAGCAGAGTGCAGGGGTGCGGCGTGTGAGTATGAGCAGCGCCCACACTGTGGGCTCTGTTCTGCAGCAACAGAGTCGGGCCAAACACAGAGGCCACAGAATCCTCCACCTCTGGTCAACACACAAATACACACACACACACACTCAGGACAACTTGCACATAGTCACACACACACACACACACACACACAGGACAGAGTGCACATGCATGCAACGGTGGACTGCCAGGATGAGCTGGTCATTCCTGAGTTTACCCCATGGAGCAACACTTCTCACTTAGCTATCTTTTCCCCCTCTCTTTCACCCACCTCCAGGCTGTTTGAGTACCCCGAAAATTATTCAAATGGATGCTGAGAGACAGTCAGACTTTTACCGAATTGCAAGTCGCAGCCGATTCTGAGCTTGCGTTAAAAGCTGGTTTAGCGTTTCCTGGTTTTTGCCCTGGCCATTTTGACCACTGCTCTGTGAAAACTGGAAGCTATCGAGCTCCCAGCTGGAGTCAGCGGGTTGCAATTCTCCCATCATGCTCAGGGGCCGTTAGCGATGCCTTTTGCCCTGAGTACCTCACTTAATGTGAGACACACCTGCTGAGTGGCCAGACCTAAGTAGACTGCCCGAAGAGTCTCTATGACGCATACACTCACAAAATCAATGTCATTCCTTCGCCATAATCCTAGGATTAGGTGCGCATCGTGTGTATCTTTTTCTACTCAAAATCTCTCAGGGCCTCATTGTTATGACCAGTGAAAGAGTGGATAACACCTCGCATGTCTAGGGTGCTTTGATGTCTCAATGTGAAAATGTATACTTAACAAAATGATTGCTAATAGGTCCTTATAGACAGTCAATCGTTAAGTCTGTCCTTTTTACAAAGGGAAGAGAGTCCTCTGGTGTTGCAGGAGCTTTAAGTGGTACTCTGTACGACAGGAAATGCTTTAAACGCTACTCTAGATTTTAAGGCGGAATGTACACATGTAAACCACTCAATCAAAGCTCACCTATAAATTGCTTTGTGTCCAGCTGCATTTTTTGTTGCTGCCTTATATTCTAGTATTATTTGACAATTATTTTGTGCTAGAGCATTGATACATAAAGTTTCTCCAGCAGGTTTTTTAAAATAGATTTGGAATTGATTTGTGAGAAATGGCGCTGTCAAGCACTTAGTTGTGTAATTATCACGATTGTTGTTTAAGTCAATAATGACTCGTCATCAGTTCCAGTCGGTTAAATGGACCATTCATGGGTCTTCCAATCCCTATTCACTGATACAGAGTCATCAAATATTGCTTTTATATACATAAGTGAATGCTTTTGTTTGTAACTACCGTCATGTAGCCTCGGACAGGATGGGAGGTGTTTGAGGAAGGGCTTAAGAGCGGCTCCACCTCTGTCCCCCAGCTTCAGGAGCACAAGCAGAAGCAGAAGGAGCTGTCGGCTGTGTCCAGGACCTGTGAGGAGAGCTTGGAGCCGGCCCACTACCTCATCTGCTGGCAGAACCTCCTGATGGCCCAGTGCATGGAGCTGGGGGAGCTCATCAACAACCTGGACGAGGAGGCGGCCGCCGACATCCGCAAGGTCACCTGACAGTGCTCCTGCAACACTCCTCCTCACCTCACTGTGCTCCTGCACCGCTCCTCCTCACCTCACTGTGCTCCTGCACCCCTCCTCCTCACCTCACTGTGCTGCTGCACCACTCCTCTTCACCTCACTGTGCTCCTGCACCCTCCTCCTCACCTCACTGTGCTCCTGCACCCCTCCTCCTCACCTCACTGTGCTCCTGCAATGCTCCTCCTCACCTCACTGTGCTCCTGCACTGTTCCTCCTCACCTCACTGTGCTCCTGCACCCCTCCTCCTCACCTCACTGTGCTCCTGCAATGCTCCTCCTCACCTCACTGTGCTCCTGCACCGCTCCTCCTCACCTCACTGTGCTCCTGCAGCGCTCCTCCTCACCTCACTGTGCTCCTGCACCGCTCCTCCTCACCTCACTGTGCTCCTGCACCGCTCCTCCTCACCTCACTGTGCTCCTGCACTGCGCTCCTGCAGCGCTCCTTCACCTCACTGTGCTCCTGCAGCGCTCCTTCTCACCTCACTGTGCTCCTGCACCGCTCCTCCTCACCTCACTGTGCTCCTACAGCGCTCCTCCTCAGCGTTTTGTGACAATTAAATTGTGAAAAGCGCTATACAAATACATTTGATTTGATTTGATTTGATTTGATGTGGCTGCTGACCTCTGACCCCCTGGCCCCACGCAGGTGACGATGCGGGCGATCCACAGCGCCGTGGCGGAGGTGAAGGCCATCCAGCCGGGCACGGCGCAGGCTCTGCAGGGCCTGGGGGCCCCGCGCTTCCTCCTGCAGCAGGAGCTGGTGGGCGGGGCGCTGTCGGAGGCCCAGGAGAGGCTGCACCAGGAGGGCAAGGCGGCCGTGCGCACCCTGCAGGGCACCCGGGACACGCTGCAGGACTGCATGGAGCTCGAGCTGCAGGAGCAGCAGGCCCTCCGCCAGCGAGGCAGGGCCTTCTTCCAGTGAGAACCTTACACTGGCTCTGCACCTCAGCCACCATAGAGGCCCTTACACTGGCTCTGCAACTCACCCACCATAGAGGCCCTTACACTAGCTCTGCACCTCAGCCACCATAGAGGCCCTTACACTAGCTCTGCACCTCACCCACCATAGAGGCCCTTACACTAGCTCTGCACCTCACCCACCATAGAGGCCCTTACACTAGCTCTGCACCTCAGCCACCACAGAGGCCCTTACACTAGCTCTGCACCTCAGCCACCACAGAGGCCCTTACACTAGCTCTACACTTTATCCACCATAGAGGCCCTTACACTAGCTCTGCACCTCAGCCACCACAGAGGCCCTTACACTAGCTCTACCTCAGCCACCACAGAGGCACCTTACACTAGGCCACTTTATCCACTAGCCCTCTGCTTCAGCCATCCACAGAGGCCCTTACACTAGCTCTGCACCTCAGCCACCACAGAGGCCCTTACACTAGCTCTACACTTGCTAGCTGTGCAACTATACTTGTGATGTTTGATTTCAAGCCTGTTTGCTTTCAAGAAGTTGACAGTTTGGAGTATTATACCTTTGTTTTTTAATGTGTTATATTCCCTTCCTTTCCCCTCCCTTCCTTTCCCCACTCCCTCTGGTGTGTTTGTTTATGTGTGTTCGTCTGTGTGTATGCTTGCGTGTATGTGTGTGTGCATGTATGCACGTGTATGTGTGTGTGTGTGTGTGTGTGTGTGTGTGTGCATGTGTGTGCGTTTGTGTGTGTGCGTGTGTGTGCGCGTGTCCGTGTGCGTGTGTGTGTGTGCATGTGTGTGTGTGTGTGCGTGTGTGTGTGTCCGTGTGCGTGTCCGTGTGCGTGTGCGTGTGCGTGTGTGTGTATGCACGTGTGTGTGTGTGTCATGTTGCTTGTGGCATGTGTGTGTGTGTGTGTATGCGCATGCTTGTGGCGCATGTGTGCGTGGGTAACAGGACTCTGTGCGCGGCACAGCTCACTCTCTCCGAGGAGGAGCTCCTGCAGATGAAGCTGGAGTTCCAGAACTGCATGTCCAGGATGGACCGCTGCCTTGTCCTGCCCCGCGCCCTGTCCCGCTCCAGACTGCAGGCCTTCCTGTCCCAGTGGCGGAAGGAAACCCTGGACAGGTCTGAGCGTGGCCTGGCAGCGGCCACTCCCGAACAGGCAGAGGTCAGTCAGTGCTGCCCCCCGGTGTTCAGGAGGAGCAAACACACGGCGGAACACCATAGCTCTGTGCCTCTAAAAATTGCTGCCTTTCATAAACCACTGCTAACAGGCAGCACGTTTTTCAGATGCTGCTGAAGTTGTCCTTCAAACAGAACAGAAAATCATGCCCCTCCTATTATGCCGATGGAAGCTTTCCCCCCCCGGATGCCTTTCATCTCTGTTTTTCCTCTGCTGACAGAAGTCGTCCAGAGTCAAGGCAGCCGCCCCTGAGAGCAGACAGAGTCAGGACCTGTCCGATCTGCTGCTCTTCCAGAAGCAAACAGAGGACAGGATCCAGCTCTACGAGCAGGAGAAGGAGATGGAGCGCACGGCCGTGAAGAAGGTGAGGGAGGGAGCGAAGGAGTACGGGACAGAATGGCAGAGGAGTGGAGCACAAAAAGGAGGAGGATGTTTTTAGCGAAAGAGCACAGTTTTGCATTTATAGCATAAGCATTGTTAGGTGTAACCTGGCTAGTGGTTGAATTTGGACATTTTCGGGGCAACCGAGTGTCATATCCCACTAATTCGCTGCTGAGTTTCCGTGTTGTGAAGTGCCCCATGGTTGGTTTGAATCCTTGCCAGCAGCCCTTCTGTGTCGGGAGTATTGCCCAGGGAAGGGAAGATTGGGTTTGAGCGACTCCTCTGGTTGATCGGGCCCCTGTAGTCTGCCCGCGCCAGCTGTGCAGCGCCGCTCCAGCACAGAGTGCTCAGAGTGAAGACAGGCGTGAGATGGCGCCACGTGCTTAAGACGAGTGGACAGTGCAGCGATGGGACAGTCCCAACGACTGTGATTGGGCATTCCAAATTCGGAGAACAGAAAAAAATAAGGGATGATTTTTGTTTAGTTTTAGTTTAAGTCTGTGAAATTCACATTGCATCTGGTGACGTCATAATTAGTTACATAAGCCTCTGATCACACCCCAGATAGTCTTGGGCACAGGAGGTCAGGACTACTGTGTCTAACAGAAATGATTTATTGTCTCTGCGTGACATTTCTCTGTCCTCCCACCCCCTCTTAAGCAAAGTCCTCCCCCACAGTGTTCTCCAGTGCTGGTGTGTGGTGCTGTGACTCCACGCTGTGTCCCCTGCTGTGTGTGTGTGTGTGTGTGTGTGCGTGCGTGCGTGCGTGCGTGCGTGCGTGCGTGCGTGCGTGCGTGCGTGCGTGCCTGCGTGCGTGCCTGCGTGCTGTAGAGTTGTTTGGGTTCATAGGCCAGAGGTTGCAGGTTGAAATGCTTCAAGGATGCCGTGCTATCACTGTACCCTGGAGAAAAGTAAAACCTGAATCTCTTCAGTAATTATCCTTTGGATAATACGTTCAAATGTAGGCTGTGGATGAGGGTGAATATTCAACCACAAGATTGCCAATCGATTACACTGTCAGTATCGACGAGCTTGAGAACTCAAACAGTCACGTGCCTGAAGGTGTGAGTTCATGCAGATGCCTTTGAAGTGAGTCATTACTCCTTGGATCTCTGGAGTTTGATTCAGTGCTTGGAGAGGGCAAAAAAGACTTGAGTTTGATTGTTTCACAGTTCAGCCTTGGGAGCCATCGAACACTTAATCAGTGTCAGATTAACCGAAACGCGTGTCCCTGTAAGCGGTCGCGCAAGCTGTCACGCAGTTCACCGTGAAAGAGGTCTAATGAAGAAAGAATGGCTGAGTGTTTGTCGCCCGGTTGGTTTAGCGCTTGTGCCAGGACGGGAGATGGAGTCATTCAATGGCAAAAACATCCCCAGCTCTGGAACGAGCAGCTAATTCACCACAGACCGCTTGGTGTCCTTGAAGTTGGGTTACTTCTTTATTTGTTTTTTTTGTTGTGTTTTTTTAATTTTTTATGAGAAAATCTTTTTGCTCGAGTCCGCCAGGTGAGTCTGGACCCAGAGTCAAGGAGACGTCCCCAGCAGAGTCCAAACGGAATGTTGAAGAAGGCCATTGGAGTCTCGAGTCTGATAAAAGGCTTTGGGGTGTCAGGGGGCGGTATGGGCGCAGCGCGCCTCACCCTACGCACTGATGTTCTCCTACCTTCACCCCCTCAGGCCTGCGTTTGGTTCTGTGTGGCTCAGTTGGTAGAGCACAGCGTTGGCAACGCTTAGGTTGTGGGTTCAATCCCCACTGCGATCACATATACTGAAACATGTATGCATTCACTACTGTAAGTCGCTTTGGATAAAAGCGTCTGCTAAATGGCGTATATATTATATATTTTTTAAACCCAGGGAGTGTCAGCAAAAACCCACCCCGCCCACCGAGACGCTGCGCCCGGGTGACGGCGGTTCCCGTTAGTATCCTGCGGGCGCACTGCGTCCCGTTTGTAAACACCGCAACATCGCAGTGCCCTATTTATGTACTGCACCAGATGCTCTCCTCCTGGGTGACTTGCGCTGCTCACATCTTCTGCATTCCGCCCGGGCCCAGGGCGCGCCCTGGTTTAAGTTCTCTGCTCCAGGGCGCAAACGGCATCGTGTCCCCCATCTGTGAGCTGAACCTTTCGACCCGGGGTCTGGGTCCGGGCTCAGGTCCTCCCGGTGCACCCGCGACACACACACCGCCGTTAAGTAAGTGCAGGCCAGCGGCGCGGGAGTCTCTGAGCGACTCTCCGACCCTGGGCCCGTGAAGAGCCCTTTCTATTGGGCCCTGTGAGCCGGGTGTCATTGTGTCGGCACGCGGGCACTCACTTCATTGACATTGTAAGTAGTTTGTTCACACAGAGAGCAAATCCCCCATATTCATCGTTCGCAGCAGCTGAGGTTTCCGGAATGGAGTGACGAGCGGCAGAGGGAGAGAGCGCTCTGCTCGGCTCGGTCGCCGTCGAGCCACGGTGACATGAAACGCGCAACTTGAAAAGCGTGTGAAGGTTTGCTGTTTAAAAAATAAACCTGCTTGGCTACGGATCAGTCTCAACGGAGGAATGCCATTAAGGCACGTTTTTTCTCGTAATGAAAATCGTTCTTAAAAGGGGCGAACACATTTCCTCAAGGGCCTTGGTGTGCTTTTCAGTATTTGGAGATCAGCTTCCTCAGTATTTGGAAGATTTCTGAGGGTAGCGACATAAAAAGTGTTGGGGGTTTTTTTTTTTGTCTTTCCTGTGAACTGATGAACTGCGACTTCATGGTGTTTGCGGTGTATTATCGTGATACATGAACCATCCATGTTGGTACGGAACAGGGTATTCTCTCTCAGTGAGGCCTCTATGGGCAGTGGGGGGGATGAGCCCCACGGGGGCAAGAGCTCTTATCTGCAGCTTGTCAGTCGGAGTGGCAGTCCTTTCTTCTGCGCTGGAACATTTCCTGAGTCCTGAGTCAGTGATGCGTGTGCCCAGGGATTCACGGAGGGGGGGCTCTTAAATGCACTCGCGCACGCCCCCACACACACACACACACACAGACACACACACACACACAGACACAAGGGAAAGGGAGAAGCAGTGTCTGAATAGATAGTTATACTATGAAAGTCCTTTTTTTTTAAGTGCTTATTTATTCTCTCTGGCTACAGTTGTATTCTTTCTGTCCCCAAGCATGCGAAAACATTGACTTTCTCTGAATTTGGTTCATTGAAGTGTGGGGGAAGCAGGGTACAGACTCAAACAACTGTAGGCTTATGTAACATAACCTGTGGCGATGTCCCATGATGCACCTGTGATTTTCTCTGCGGGACTCCCTGTCTTCAAGTGGCGGAAATGTAACAGATGGAATATTGGGGCCATTTAAAACCTACCTATTCACACTTCTTCTGAAGGGTTTATTGCCTTTGTTTGACATAGAAATCTGATGCACACAACACGCATACACACATACCGTTTTTTGGAACATTGTCAGCATGACATTTTTGAAATTGAACAACAAAAATATATAAACTAAAGCAAAGCCCCAGTTAGATGGCATTTAATTTCATATTTTCTAGAGCAGTGGAGAGTGTATTTAAGAAACATTGGGGGGGTTCTAAGCCATTATAATCAGCAAATTTGCACATGCTCAGTTTACTGGGATTATGAACAAAAGTACTTATTTAATTGCAAATGTAATTATGTAAATGAATACATAATTAAGCCGCAAACGATCAATTTATGTTTGTTTTTCTCCTTAAGATGAGGTCATTATGTACAGGTCCCAGGTGCTTTGACACAAGTCATGCATGGGTGTGTGTACATGCTCCTTGCTGGATGAGGGGACCCATGGAACATGGCTACTAAGCAAGTAGTAGCTGCTCTCTGCTCCTCTTAGTGCCTGGTGTACATTTTTAGCAATTACCATGTAATGCATTAGACCTGCATTCTGTTGGACAACCCATTTTAATTGAGCAATGTGTACATTTGATCTTATTAAATACGGCAATAACTAAGGAAGTATTAAATGAAGCAATGATATCTAGGCTAAGGACAAACGTGCAGCTGGCCCCCAGGTCTCATTTTATTTCCTTGACTAAATAAATCGCTGCATGGCTTTTAATTCTGCATGTTTATTTAATTAGACGTTCAGACATCTCAAGCGGAGATCCAGGTGTGAAATATCGTTTTGGTTCCCGATTGCGCTCTCTCTAGCCTGCGATTTCTTTTCTCTCTCTCGACAATAATTATAGCAGATGTTTGGCTGGGGGCACTCACTCTTTCAGGGAAAGTTTGCACCTGGTTTTCAAACGTCTCGAACAAGGCGCGTGATCGTACATCAAGTAGTAGTCGAAAAGTTTGATAAATCTCTTCACGACTCATTAGGTAATGATTTGCGTTGGTTTAGCCCCGCTTTTTCCTCCTCCTGTGCCAGAATGGCTACAGTTAGATATGCACGGAGGCCTAGGCACAGTGGACAAAAAGAAAAGCACTTTTCTCTGATGTTTATTCCACGAAAATGCCATTGAGTTTTAGTAAGCGTCCTCTTGCGCTTTCTGTGGTGCTTTTTCAGGTACAGGACCCCCTCAAATGGTTAGGCTTAATGGGGTCATAGTACAGAGTCCAGGCATACCCTGTTTAGTTCAGGAATTAATGCAAGCAGAACCGAGTGTTCTGGAAATGGAGAAAGCATACAGGGTGGGTGTGGATGCAGTGTGTTGTATGTAGAGGGTGTGAGTAGTGGGTGTGGATGCAGTGTGTTGTATGTAGAGGGTGTGAGTAGTGGGTGTGGATGCAGTGTGTTGTATGTAGAGCATGTGACAGGCCTGTGGATCCCCAGGTGCAGGAGGAGATGCACAGTGAGAGGGAGCTGGAGCTCAGGGCTCAGGAGGAGAGCCTGGCCGTGCAGACGGCAGCGCTACACTTCCAGAAGGCGGAGAAGAGAGCCAGAGTCATGGAGACGTACGGAGCCGTGCTCACCCTGCAGACCCTGCTGGTGGAGGACATGAGAGCCAGCGGGACCTTGGGAGGAGCAGAAATACCACCGTGCATACACAACCACAGCCTGGTGAGTCTCACACACACACACACACACACACCACAGCCTGGTGAGTCACACACACACACACACACAACCACAGCCTGGTGAGTCACACACACACACACACACACACACACACACACACACACACAACCACAGCCTGGTGAGTCACACACACACACACACACACACAACCACACACACACACAACCACAGCCTGGTGAGTCACACACACACACACACACAACCACAGCCTGGTGAGTCACACACACACACACACACACACAACCAAAGCCTGGTGAGACCCACGCACACACACGACCACAGCCTGGTGAGACTAACACACACACATACATACATACATGCGCGCACACACACATATACAGATACACATACACACACACAGCCACAGCCTGGTGAGACTAATATACACACACACACACACACACACACACACACACACATGTATAACCATGACTACTGAATGTGCCATGGTTAGACTCCACAGTCTACACAGTGCTCTGTGCTTTCAGTATGGCAGCTTTACAGTTCCTGTTCCCCGAATTTACTTTCAAACCAGTATCTACCTACACATTATTACACTGCACTTAACGTATGGTTAATGTTATTACATATACGCACTTCAGTGGTAATTACTATGTACTAAGTACTATGTAGAGTATTCACTGTGTGAGTATGTGCACATGTGAAAATATATCCAACAAATGCATACAGTGTAACGACAAGGTGTACTTGAAACCTACATTTTTACTAACATATCACAAGGCCATTGTAAAGTGTCATCCTTCTTTGGCATAAAACAGGACAACAATTGGACATATATTGCAATCCTGTCATTTATAATTAGAACAAGGTTTGTTGCTTAATCAGTTTTCTTTGACGTTCCAAGTATAAGGGAGGAAGTAGGCTACACAACTGAGCATCTCCCGAGAGAGGTTTTCTCTGCTAAATGCCCATAGCCCTGAATGTTCTGTACATTTCCATGGGAAAGAGTGGGTCTGCTCAGAGCAATAAACAAATGAATGGGATTGAGTTATTGGTTCGAGATCTGACGTGGCCCACGCTGCGACGCCGTCTGTGTGTTGATGCGAGAGGATTGCCAGCCCATGAGCTGCGACGGCGAAACATTTTCACCTCCCCGTTCATTTCCTCTTCATTTCTTTTGACGAGAAGGTGTCGTGCCGCTAACCGCTTCGGCCACTCGTTTGCTTCGTTCATCGAATACCGTTTTGACGAAGGCTGTGCTTCCCCCCTTTTCCCCCACCTGCTTCCATCTGTCCCCTTCTCCCCTCCCTCTTTCCCCCTCTCTTCTCTTCCCTTCCTCCCCTCTCAGGGTCTGGAGGAGGCGGAGCTGGTCCTGCAGAGGGAGCGGGCGGAGTGGGAGGTCCTGGCTACGGCGCAGTCCGGGGCAAACCCCCCTGGCGACGACGACGACGATGATGACGATGATGATGAGGACGATGAGGAGGAGGGCGGAATGTTCCATGTCAACCACAACTGCAGGATTGCCGTCAGCCTCCAGGAGGCGCTGGACAAGTGTGAGCAGATCATGAGCACGCTGGCTGAGAGGTGTGTACCCCCAGCGATGGCCTCCCTGTCCTGAGAACAGCGGTTATGCTGCCACACAGGGGAGATCCTGCTGGGTCGTGCCTGCTAGCACTGACCCCAGATTTAAAAAAACTATTCTCAGGATTGGCTTGGTCAAATCCGATCTGAGTACGGTCCGAGTTTCATGTGACTTTGACCCGAAGCTTCATGTGACTTTAGCCTGGGTGTGGCTTGGGTCTGGCCTGAGTCTGGCTCAGGTGATGCCCGTTTCTGGCCCAGGCCCGCATGTGGCCTCTGGGAGCTGCAGCCCAGAGGGCCGGACTGAAGCGCGGTAGCACCGAGGATCCAGCAGGTCGGCTCACGCTGCTCCTCTGCTCACAGTTGACAGCAGGCGCGTGTCGCCGGGGCGTGAGCAGCGAAAAAACGCTCTCTGATGCCTCCAGCAGGGGTGCGTTCTCACCTCCGGAGGGGGGCGTGGGCACACACGGGGCACTAATTGAGAGAGAGAGAGAGAGAGAGGCCCTCCCCTTTCACAGGGCGACCTTGAGAGAGGGAGAATCCACTTGGATCTGTGGCCCGCCTCTTTTTCGCGCTGTGCACATCCTGTGAGTTTTGTAGTTTGCCGTTCCTGCCATTGTTCTAAGACAGAGGGGCAAAGTCACTAATAATGAATTGTGAACTGTTAAACTATGCAATAAGCGAAAAAAGTACATCCAATTCACTAAAGAGTCTTTGCTAAACAGCTGACTACACATTTCTGCCAGATATTATTCGCACTGGAGAGACTACCCAACAGAGAGCAAGTTTTAACAAAAGCATAATTTGTTCCACAGGCCCGCTCCCCAAATTAAAATAAGACAAGACAGGGCAAAATCAAAATGAAGACACTACACACAAGAGATAATACAAAAGTTCAACAAGAGGGAACTGAATTTTAGCAAAGCAGGCATTCTCTTATGAGTCTGTATTAGCTGGATATTTAACCCTGCTTGTGGAAAGGAATTGAGCATGGAATTCAGCTACACACGAAATTAAGACTTTGTAATTGGCGAATCACATCTGTGAATTAGTGGAACCGTTTGGGACAGCGAAGACAAGGAAACGCTGTCGTCTGCCGCCACTTCTTTTCACTCTGGTGTCCACCGGCCGAGCTGCGGCTGCGGTCGACCCGACCGGCCAGAGGAGGCGCTGTTGCACAATGAGGCTGTGAATACCTTACCTGCCAGAACCCTCCATCCCTGAGCATCACTGCAGCCAGCCCCACCCTATAGGCTGCTGACCACAGGTGCCACAAGCCTGGTTAGGGTTCAATACAAGCAAGAGCAAAGGGTTAGGTGCGTGTGTTAAATCATTCGGTTAAACGGACCTGGTTACATTTGAAAATACATTTTGAAAAGATTTGCCACTTTGCCTTCAGTTGAATGCAGATCATGAACAAACA
>JAINUG010001709.1:0-18189 GCA_029706075.1 Aldrovandia affinis | reverse complement strand
TGAACCAGGTTTATGATATTATATATTTGGACTTTCAAAAAGCATTTGACAGGGTACCACATGAGAGGCTCATTGCTAAAATGAATTCAGTAGGAATTGCAGGAGTAGTTTCACAGTGGGTTCATAATTGGCTGCAAGGGCGAATACAAAGAGTAACAGTAGGTGGGGCCGTATCTGACCTAGGTGCTGTGGGCAGTGGTGTCCCGCAGGGATCGGTGCTGGGACTTCTGCTCTTCCTTATTTACATAAATGATCTTGATATGGACGCTAGCACCAAAATAGTTACATTTGCAGATTATACAAAACTTGGGGGTTTGGCAAACAGTTTGGAATCGACTAAAGTAATCCAAGATGATTTAAACAAAATCCAAAAATGGGCAGATACATGGCAGATGACGTTCAATATTGCTAAATGTAAAGTTATGCATGTGGGAAATAAAAACATTAGACAGGAGTATTTTATGGGAGAAGAAAAGTTAGTAGGTGTTCAATTTGAAAAGGATTTAGGAGTTGTAGTGGATCAAAGCCTATCTGCATCAAAGCAGTGTGCTACAGCAGTGAAAAAAGCCAACAGGATGCTGGGATACATAGCAAAAAGTATTAAGTATAAATCAAAGGAGGTTATATTAATGTTATATAACGCCTTTGTCAGACCGCACTTAGAATACTGTGTGCAGTTCTGGGCACCGCACTACAAGAAAGATATTGAAGCTCTTGAAAAAGTCCAAAGAAGGGCAACTAAACTGATACCTGGTATGAAAGGTAAAAGTTATGATGATAGACTTAAGGCACTCAATCTATTTAAACTTAGCAAACGCAGACTTAGGGGGGATTTGATTGAGGTTTTTAAATTACTGAAAGGGATTAAAACCTCTTACATGTTTAAGTGAATTTATCAAAAACGCCCAAAAACGACATACCCAAAAGTAAATTAAAGCTGCTCTTCAACCGCTTGCAGTATATGCATGGTTTTGGTCTCATTCAAAAGATAACACTCTGAATTTTTGAATTGCAAAACAGTCAGAATCACTAAGTGCCTCTGGCACTGTGTAATAGTGGTCTGAATGTGCTGAATTTGAAGGATATAAATTCCGCCTGGAATTTTTTGTAGAAACAGATGCCTGCAGGTGACTATAGCTGGTAGGTATAAGCTGGAAAACACCATAGGAACATAGCATGAAGTGTTACCAAGTTCAGGTTCAAATTTCAGAACAAAACCTCAAAAAAATGAACATATTACACAGTTTTTTTGAAGGGTACCACCAGGCGTTCCCAAACTGTGCCATTTGGAGACTCCAAAGGGGCCTTTTCTTTCTTGTCTGAACAAATACAATTTTGAAATAAAAATAAAATTTGCATTCAAAAAGTATAGAGCATAAATAAAACACAGCAAACATGAACTATTTACAAAATCCCTGAGTGAGGTTATAGTGTCCTTTCTGTATTCTTTTTTACAGCTCATCTCACATCAGCAGTTCAGTCACACAATGAAACACAAAGGGGGGGAAGACACACATACACTTTCACACTTCCCTAGTCAAACAAAAGAGCGAGGGCACAAAGGGGGACACACACACAGCACACACATACAATTCACACTTCACAGTCAAACAAAAGACAAACACAGGCACAGACTAATTTATAAGAAACTACCTTTTAGAAGTTAGTTTCACTTCACAGTCAAACAAAAGACTAAACTATAGTTTATTTATGTCAAAATATACAACAATATATGTTATAATTAGTGGTGGGACTCGATTAAAAAATTAATCTAATTAATTAGAGGCTTTGTAATTAATTAATCGAAATTAATCGCATTTTAATCGCATATCAATATTTGACACGAAAGCAACATTTTTCAATTCAAATGGATTTTGGTATACGAGTGAATCAATGAATAGACATATACATAAGTTTAAGCAGCAAAATCTTGTTTATTTTAGCTACTACACAGACCAGTGCAATTTTTAACAAAGTGCAGCAATTTTAGGAATATGATCTTTGGAAGAAGCTGCTGGATTTTTTTTTTTTTTTTTTTTCTGCATGGCAGTTCATAAATTGTGTCAGACGACGCAATCTGTAGCACCTTTTCCAGCCCTTATCTTCGACCACCGAAAGTGGTCTACAGTCCACGGCAATCCAGTGAGCCAGTGAGTTGGTTACTTTGTTAGACGTGGTCTTACTCATCTTGGCTCTGAACCCCGTCATCTGGTCGAGTGTGGGTTGGCGACTCTGCTTGCTCGTACTAGGACTAACGTTAGCCTGATCCGCGTTAGCTCTGGCTTCCACGCTAGCTGCAACATGTTTAGCATTGAGAAACGTTCCGTGGTGTCTGGAGTGCAAAAATATAGTGCGATTAAAATGCGTACATTTTTTAACGCGTTATTTTTTCTGTAATTAATTAATCGAAATTAACGCGTTAAAGTCCCAGCCCTAGTTATAATATAATGAAATACTTGAATATTTCAAATTTTCACTCCGTTTCGCCATTACTAGATTATTCGCATAGCTGCGTAATCATAGGGATGCGCAATTACGCGTGGCCACTGGTACAATAAACCTATCCAGAAGTGAGTTTATATAGGACCGCTCAACCAACCAAATGTCGTTAGCTCATTGGATTAGCTAAACAATGATATGTGTCAGTTATCAGCTAAATCGGCTTCGATTTGATAAGGCTATCGTAAATCAAAGATAAGAAGGTAATCGCGGTGAACACGGACACGCATTGGCTATTGACGGCTATTGAGGCCGCTTGGGAGCTCCTATTTGGTCAAATGAGGTGTCATTCAAAAGGTCAGACCTGTCAGACATTTTTGTAGTAAAATATGGTAATTCTGAGATCCTGACCCGGAGTTAGAAGCTGAAAACTTGCAAGATTACGCATGTCTGTAGTGAAACGCGTATTTACGCTCCAGCGGTCCCAGCGTGTTTTTGAAGGAAAAATGAGGTTTGGACTATATATTTTACTGGATTGGATCGCCTGGACTCTTTGCCAATGTCACATAAGCGTTTTAGTCGGATTGTAATCGATCGGTGGATTACAATTTGAATTTGTAGGTGAGTTGACTAGAATTTTGTTCGGTTGTTGGTTTGTTGTAGGTCTGACATAGCGGCTGATTGTACCTGCTGTTGTGATCTTATCTTGGAATAGTTTATATCATTCGAATCACAAGAATCGTAGCTTTCTAGCCATATAAGGCATGTGCACTTTTGTTAACGTAACTTTTCTGTATTTGGCCGAATTCGCGCAGATCGTATCTATGTCCCGCCGGCGGGACGTCCGATTTTTAAAAGGCTAAGAGTAAAATACCAAAGATTTTTTAAGATAAGTGGGGTCAGCAGAACAAGAGGCCACAGGTGGAAATTAGTTAAAGGCAAATTCCGCACAGATATTAAGAAGTTTTTCTTTACACAGAGAGTCGTCAATGCCTGGAACAGCTTGCCAGGTCAGGTAGTAGAGGCAGAAACGCTTGGGCTATTCAAAGCCAGGCTAGATGTAGTACTAGATGTTCTTTAGATTAGGACATAATGAGCCAAGATGGGCCGAACGGCCCATTCTCATCATTATGTATTCTTATGTTCTTATGTAATTGCTCTGTAATCGTGTTCGAAATTAATTAGTTTTCTTAACCAATGAACGTTGTGTCTCCGCAGCTATTTAAAGGAATATGGGAGCTAGCTAGTTGTTTTTTTTCTAGTTCCTCAGCATGTTTTCAGCTATGACAACTTCCTGTACGACACCCCGTGAAGCTCATGGACCAATGGGAAAAGGAGATATAGCGGAAGTTCCTGCTGATTGGTGCGATCTTGCTGTTGGGCGTCACGCGGCTCAAATGGCTCAGATTTTCAGCAGAACCCGACCAATTTAACTTGATTCATGATGATCTGGCGCCAGTTATTCACATATATATAAATCTAGAATGCTCATATATTCTCTAATCTCTGATCTTTAGGCCATATATATATATATATATAACATATCTCAAATCTCAAAAAACTTTTTCAAATTTGTAAAAAATCTTTTACAGAATGTATTTCAGAACCTAAACAAGTTAAGTTTATTTGACTATTTTCTTCACACATTTAACTATAGTATCACTTTTTGTCCCGCATTTAACCCAAACATTTTTCATTTTTTCCTATATTTATGACATAAAAATAAAACATCAGCGCATTTCCGTGTTTAGACAATAGAATGGATAAACATCTGCATAGTCAGTGTTGTACATAGATCAGTGTATGAACTGCACGTTGATGACCGAGTGCATTTTAACCGTGCATCCGAAGTGAATGTGACCGGTCAAATGCATAAAGTTTCACACAGCTTCAACGTTCTTGAGTATCAGGAGTGAAAATGTATTGTATGGATTAGGGGAAATCAATTCACAGCATACTGTATCCACGAAACTATTCATATGACAAATATGATGATTTTAATGAATCACAAAATAACAATGAAATAGTTCAATATTTATCAAAAATGAAGATTTGAATTCTTATTTAATTAAAATGCCAAAATATCAGAAACATCATAAAGAGTGCTTTCGACCATTTGGATGGGTTTTCTTATTTTAAAAATATATTTGAAATGGATAAAAGTTCTAGCCTAATAGTCATGATATGATGTTTCATTTTAATCCGTTCAAATCAAAGCAAATATCATCATGAAGAGCAGAGGTCACTATTGACCTTTTCCTCTAGGGGGCAGTGTTACACCAAAAGAAGGACACATGAAGATACAGTACATTTTGGAAGTCACAACACATAAGTACATTTGTTTGCATTACATTACAGGCATTTTAGCAGACGCTCTTATCCAGAGCGACTTACAGTTTACATTTCTTTACAATCCATTTATACAGCTGGATATTTACTGAATCAATTCAGGTTAAGTACCTTGCTCAAGGGTACAACAGCAGTGTCCCACCTGGGGATTGAACCAGCAACCTTAACGTTACAAGCCCAGTTCCCTAACCATTATACCACACTGCCTGCCTACAAGCATGCAATAGGTATTATTCCATTCTATCCAGACCCCTCCGCTCCGCCTCCTCTGGCAAACTGACTGTCCCATCCCTCCGGGCGCCTGGCAGCCGCTCCTCGCGGTCTCACCTCTTCTCTGTCCCGATGGTGGAATGATCTTCTGCACTCAGTCAGGACCTCAGAATCACTTGCAATCGTCTGCAAGAGACTCAAAACCCACCTTTTCAGACTCCACTACCACTGAATTCTGTACATCTAGCCAATTGTCATCACTACTGCCTACTTGTTCAATACTTTTTGTATATGATTACTTGTTTGCTCCTCATAAATTCATACCATGTATTAATGCACATCTTGTAAGTCTCAAATGTTTCAAAAATATTTACTGACCTTTTCCTTCCCAGTGTTACAGGTATGGTATGCAGCTGCTAACAATGATGTCTATCACTGTGTTACTGCACTGATCTCTTGCGCGAACTATGATTGTTCTTACCATGTATTAATGCACGTCTTGTAAATCTCTTGTAAATCTCTCTGGATAAGAGCCTCTGCTAAATGCTGTAAATGTAATGTAATGTACATTGCAACTTTTAAATTGCGCTCAGCTTGCTTGCTGTTCACCTTCAAGCCGTTCATGGAGAGGGTGCAGGTATGAGTACACAGGTATGAACAGACACTCAGGCATACATGCTGTGCTCTTGCTTTGCCTGTGTTGTTGGTGCCAAACCCATGCCACGGCACGACCAATGACCACAACACCTTTCATTCAGGGAAAATCCCCATGTCAAAAAAGCTCAAGCTTGCATTGACACACTTTTAGGAAAACAGCCAAAATGTTAGCTGGCTTACCAATCCCACAGTGCAAAATCAGTGGCATCTCTTTTGCTCCGGTTCATTTCCAGTTGAACTGGAATGCGTTCACTTCCATACTGTACTGTTCAAATGTACTTGCAGACATGTTTTGGTGAACCAATATTGAGTTCATTTCCAAACAGATCGTGAGGCCCCTCCTCCGAAATGGTTTCGGTCCGTTTGCTTTAACTCACACCCTACTGTGATCGTCACTGAGGTTTCACAGCCTACATACCTGCAAATGGCCCTGAGCACTTTCATTTCTATCAAACAATCAAACTAATTAGGATCGCTAACAGATGCCCTGAGAGATGCACAATGAGATAACATTTTCATGGCTGTTTAAATTCAGTGTTTCTAAGAATTCTCCCACCTTCACTGCCAGGGAAAATGCTGTGAAATTGGTGCACAATTGTATGAAGAGGGTCAGCACAGGATTTAGTAACCAATCAGAGATGCAGCCACTTGGTGGAAAAAGCTGGTATTTTACTGGGAGCAGATGCAGGGTGGGAAAACTGACCATGTTGAAAGAATGTGGACAATAAAAACAAAGCATCAATTGTTTATACATTTACTAAACATTTATTTTTAAAAACATTCAGTTTTCGAGGTAAGCTGTAAAGCAAACAAAACAAATGTGAGGCTAGTTTGTAATTAGTCATGATAATTCGCCCCGGTCATGAGCGCCCTTCTTTATCAAAAAGAAGAAAATGAAAGCGGTTTCAAACAGGCACATGAAAGCTAAGTTACCTGCCATGCTAATATCATATCATAATAATAATAATATATATAATATAATAATATATCATATGCTAATACAACAAAGCCTCAGAATGCACGTATGGATCTAGAAATGGAAAAAATGTGAACATTCACAGAGACTGTTGATTTCTTCAAGGCAGACTCATGACGTAGTCGTCTGCATAGTTGACTATTTGCCTCAGTGCTTTCAGCAACAGCACATCCACGTCATTCTGCAGATCAATTTCTTCGTGGTAGTTCTTCACAGGCAGGATGCAGTTCACAGGTATTCCCACTTTAGCAGTGAACTGCTCCATCTGTAGACCATCAGGGCAGAATTAAGTCAGAGTGAAAGAGAAAGCACTTCCCCCCAAGTAACTTCATTTTATGATCCATTACGGCATGTTTGCATGGTTTATCACACCTCAATTTCATTGCTACAATTCCTGTGGTTTAAGTTAATTCATTTAATTTCCACATGCCAGCAAGATATTTCATATTCTGTTATGTGGACAGACTTATGAACCCACTGCTGTAGTGTAGTGGCAAAGAAGAAGTGGGTGCAATAAAAAAATATTCTATTGTATGGCTTAAAAAATTACTTTAAAGTAATTAAATTAAAGTTATTTTAAAGTTACTGATCGCTGCAAAGTAATTCAAGTTACTTTACTTGTAGGGTCAAGAGGTCACACTGAGTTTTAGTCTTAACATTTGTCAACTGAACTCTTATACATCACAAATCTATTCATATGCTGTACTTCTGCCTTCAAATAAATAAAGGAAGAAAGTTCAGCTCAGAAATAATTCTAAGGAATAAATCAACTTTCTAGCTAAAATATGATGTATTAATAAGTCTAAAGCCAGGTTGATTGCAGTTTTTAAGTGTTCTTTGTGGATACTGTGGTAGTTCTGTGTGGCTCAGTAGGTAGAGCATGGTTCTGTGTGGCTCAGTAGGTAGAGCGTGGTTCTGTGTGGCTCAGTAGGTAGTAGCGTGGTTCTGTGTGGCTCAGTAGGTAGAGTAAGTAGGTGTGGTTCTGTGTGGCTCAGTAGGTAGAGGGTGGTTCTGTGTGGCTCAACACTGTGTGGCTCACAATGGTTCTGTGTGGCTCAGTAGGTTGGTTCTGTGTGGCTCAAAGATGGTTCTGTGTGGCTCAGTGGTAGAGCATTCTGTGTGGCTCAGTAGGTAGAGCTGACAATGCTTAGGTTGTGGGAAAAATGTATGCATTCACTACTGTAAGTCACTTTGGACAAAAGCTTAATGACATATATACTACTCAATTTGTCCAGAAATATTTAAAAGTTTCAAAACCGATGGTCAGTTTGGGTCCTGATCTATCCATGTGTGTAGATCTGATGATCCAGGTGGGCCGGGCCTGGTTTGGTTTGGTACCACTGATTAAATGAAAAAATATATATACATCCCCAGATATATTCTCAGTGAACAGGTACATTTTCCCATCTTACCTTCTCCTTTAGAAGTTTGCATTTGTATACCCTTTTCACGTCTTTCTTCACCAACGGACAGAGCTCATCCACCTTGGTGACGACAACCACCTGAGGAATCCCTGTATGAGAGATAGACATTATCTTTCCTTGTGTAGTAATAATAATAATTATGATTGCACTGTTTTAAGTGACCATAAGAGTTGTCAAAGCTGAAACAGAAGCTAAATTCAGGTAAGGGCACCAAGCACAGGTTCCTGTAACTTGGCGCTGTATTTCTACACGGCCATGGCATATGGTTTACATAGTTTTCATGCTCACCAAACAATTCAGTGAGCACTCATGCCCTGTGGATGGGGGCATTGTCATCCTGGAAGAGACCACTCCCATCAGGATAGAAATGCATCACCACAGGATGAAGGTGATCACTCAGAATGGCTTTGTATTAATTGCCATTTACTTTGCCCTCTAAGGGGTTGGGTGGACCTAAACCATGCCAGAGAAATGCACCCCTCACCATAACAGAGCCAACAGAACCCTTCATTTACTCAATGTTTCCTTTATTTGGGCAGTTACCTGTATGTTGTGAATTGTAGGGCTATATAGCAGCTGAAGAAGCTCCATGCTGGATTCAAATTAATTGTGTAATTGTTATTATTGGGCTAGAATCCTGGCTAGGAGGCACAGCCTGTTGTTCTGTCCTTCAGAAGTCCAGGAAGTCGTAACTTCAAACTTTGAGTATTTGAAGTGTGCACTTGTAACGGAGTTGGTCTGCCGCTGAGTTTCGAACCGAGGATTCCAACGCAACAAGAGACACGATTATCCCGCTGAGCTAAAGACCAGAGTCCCCAGCCAAGGGAACTAATCGTACTCATATCAACATCACTTTCTGCAGCGGACGCTCACGCGCTTAACTCACGTCTTCCGAGCTCCGCTACACACTCACATGTAAAGGTCCTGACATAATATAGTGTAAATGTCAGTATTGTACGCATTGTTACCGGATTTGTACGGTTGTGATGTGAAGCATCGAGCAACGTCAAATTAGGGATTCACTCATGCTTTGTGGAGTGTATATTAAAATCATAGAAATTATTCTGCATGCCCTACGGATCGGACTGTTAATATGACACACAACGTTCAAAGACCACATTCGGTTCGATGGCAAGTTTTACTTTAAGTATTACATAAGTTTTACATTAATAATAACATAAATCTGTTATGTTTTGCATTATCTGTTCGGTTTGTTTTTGTACTTTGTTTATTTATCATTCATCATTCACGTTTCATTCACGTTCTGTTCCCCGTCTGTCATTGTTCCTTGTTGTTCGAGATCCACTCCTTGTCTTTGTCATGCACTTCGGGAAATTCAACTTTTAGGTTTTTCTGTCTTAGTTTCTTATCTCATTTTACTTCCTTCTTTCTTTCTGTAACACTTTGTATATATTAGTTAGATGTATATAGTACTAACCTACTAATCTACTAACATTATGGATTTAGATTAAGTTACTAACATTACTAATTACTAATTATCTCACGCTTCTATCTATCGCTATCATTCTCTCTCTCGTTGTCCTATCCCTGTACGCTTCTCACGTTTCGCTTGTTCTGCACGCAGATTCTCTCTATGCGTTCCTCCCCGTCGAACTGTACACGTGTCTGCCTGCTCTTCCAGGTCGTATATTGTCAATGTGTCTATGTGATTCCCAGTCCGTGTCTTTAGTTTCCCTCATTGTGTTTCCCTTCCCTGCTTGTATATAAGTTCCGTGTTTATGTTCACTTCTTGTCAGAACGTTGATCATCATTCCCTGTGCCGATTGTCAGTAAGCCAGAGTCTGTTGCATTTTCCAGAGACACCCCTTCTGTTTTAACTTCGAGTTTGCCTGCCGATTCTGTTTTGTTTGCCTATTCTGATTTCTTGGTTTTGACTTTTTGGATTGTTTATTGATTACTCTCTGGATTTCGATTTTGTCTTCACTACTCTGTCTACTGGTTTTGACCCCTGCCTGAATTAAACGCTTTTTGCCTGATCCTGGTCTGCGTCTGGGTCCTTATCCCGTACCTCACAAGATCCAATTTTAGAAGTATCATCATTTTAATGTATGAGATATCTACTTTTTGAATCTTTGCTATATGTTGGGAGAGTGAAGTGAAAGATTTTAAAAGTGAATATACCAACTCCTTGGCTATAGGTTAAATGCGTTACATCAATTCCTTCTCAAAACTTGCATGTCTTATTTCTTAATTTCTGCATTTGTACAGCTGTATAGGTTGTCTTATATCTAATCTAGGTCTGTTCTCTGGAGACATGACAAGATCACTTTTGTGTATTTTATTAATGAACACGCAACAGTATTGGTGAGATTTGCTAAAACTGGTGTTGAGAGTTGTGTGTCAGTGAGTCCCTAAAGGCTTGGGAGGATCTGCCTACACCCACACAATACTTGCCCAAGTCGCTGGCTGCCAGGCGGATCTCACGCAGTTTTCTGACCGTATCATCGTTCATGATGGCGATTTTATTTGCGTCTACCACGGTGACTAGGCAGTGCACCTGGTCCTCTAGGCTGGGACTGCCGTACCAGTAAGAATCACCGTGTGACGAAGGGGAAATGGGATTGAACTAGCAGAGAGGGACAGGAAGGAAGTCACACATGAAGGAGAATGCAAATGTGAAATGTTGTTTTTGTTTGAGCAAAAACAAAAATGGGTTTCATTAGGTAGTACAACTAATTCATAAATGTCTGAGATAATTATGCAGCACTCCGTGGGGGCGATCGAGCGCCGTCCCAACTGTCATACCAAACCATTCTCAAATTTAAAAAGAAAATAATGTTTTAGGGAATGGGTTAGCATTAGTGATCTTGCTCCTAGCCCTGTCCCATGTTCTATATCAGAGAAAATGAGACAGAAATCAAGCAAGTCCATTGCGCTTTGCAGGCGGTGAAAACGAAAACAAATAACATGTCTGTTTGTCATCATGTCTCCAAAAACAACACCATAAAAGCGGTAATGCTATATTGTTAACAGTATTTTCATGATGCCATAGCGTTGAATCGAGTAACGGAGAGCAGAGTGGAGTTTGTACCTTGTAGCCTTCTTTTACGTGACCTTTCATGGCATTTATGATGTCACTGGTACACACCCCTTGATCTCCTTCCAGGCCCATGACATCACTGAAAGTAAAGGAGCTTGGCATGTCTGGATTCCTTATGACGTAGGTTCTGTACTGAAAGATAACATTGAACAGATAAATCATACTGCTGCAAACAAATGAAATCTCAAATACATAAAAACATCAAACATTTTTAAATGGATTAATCTCAAAATGCACCATCCCTGAAATATAGTGAATATAGAGAATGGAACTGATTGTGTACTCCTCCGATGGTTCACTCACCCAGATCGCTTTCCAGAAATACAGCAACTGTTTATTCTCTATTTTCAACATAATAGATAATAATATAAAGTTCAATACATTCCCAGTAGGCTACAGTATAAGGTTTTATCAGCAGGCATTTAAACACATTTCCCAGTTTTCTCCATTTTCCAGAGCACGGAAAAGGAACCAGGATTTGCATAATACTGTAATTGTGCCAACTGTGACAAGCTTGAAGGACTAAGGGCTAGAATTGGAAATAGAAATCCACTAAATTACTAAACTTATTTGTCCTGACCCCTTGGTGGTGGAACGATCTTCCGCACTCGGTCAGGTCCGCAGAATCACTGACCATCTTCCGCAAGAGACTCAAAACCCACCTCTTCAGACTCCACCACCACTGAATTCTGTGCATTCTTACTCATTGTCATCACCTCTGCTTTCATGTCCAATGCTGCATTTTGTAATATGTACCTATCTTGATGACTGTCCAAAAAATAAAAAATCTAATCAAATCAAACTTTTCCTTCCCAGTGTTACAGGTATGGTGTGCAGCTGCCAACAATTATGTCTATTACAGTATTACTGCACTGATCTCTTGTGCGGACTATGATTGATCTTACTGTATTAATGCACATCTTGTAACATATGCATAACATAACATATGCCATTTAGCAGACACTTGGATTTAGCATCCAAAGTGACTTACAGTAGTGAATGCATACATTTTTTCAGTATACTGTATGTGGTCCCAGTGGGAATTTACATTTTTACATTTACATTTTAAGCATTTAGTAGATGCTCTAATCCAGAGCGATTTACAAGATGTGCATTAATACATGGTAAGATCAATCATAGTTCATGTATTAATGCATAGTTCATAGAATTGAACCCACAACCAACACCAACGCCATGCTCTACCTACTGAGCCACACAGAACCACTTGTAAATCTTGTAAGTCACTCTGAATAAGAGTGTCTGCTAAATGCTAAAATGTAATGTAATGTAAAATGTAAATTAAATAAAAAGCTTGCTGTGGAACTGGAGAATCTTTAATCACTGAAAGCTATCCAATGCAAAGTGGTATCACACAACTAAGTGTTGTGTACAGATTTAGACCTGTAATTCTTCTGATATTATGCAAAAGCTGATATTGTGTCTGAGTGTGTGTGTGTGTCTGTCTGAAAACCCTGAACTGTTTACTTATTAAAATTGTATGTAACAAGACAATCTGTTTCAATGCAGGACATCCAAGCCAACCGGACATTAAAGCAACCAGATTTGTTTTAAAAAATGGATAGAATTATGGTAAATCTGAATATATTTTGTTTAAATTTGCAATAGTTTTGTTTCTGTTTGGCCTAATAATAGTCATGTCTAGGAAGATTGAGCTGTACCACATGCTACCAATCTCACACTTAAAAGATCAGTTCACTAAGTTTTGTAAACCCTCACATTTCTTCCAGGTATGGGCTGAAGTTACAATGGTACGGAGCCCCTAACATAAGGTTCCACCCCTAAACTCAACTGGTAATCCGTTCTTTCGATTTTCTAATGAATTCCTAAAAATGATCTGGTATCAATAAATTCTCATTTTAAGGGCTCTGTTGTTCACAGTGCTTAGAATAGAGAGATAAAAACACTAGCGTGTGTCGTAGACTCCCTGTTTGAATTGTGATTTTGTTCTGATTAAAGTGTTTACATGAGTATTTGTGTGTATTAGGCTACAGTACACTGTATGTATTGATTTGTAATATGTTTTATTAGCTTGTATGGCACACAATAACAGCAATGGGCTACAGGTAGGATGCCCTGGCGATGTCTTCTTGCCCAGTTTGTCCTTAACACAGAGCTGGGTGTGTGGCACAAGGGCTTTATTTGATGTGGGAACAGACTATTATAGCCACAGAACAAAATAACCTACAAAAACATCTAGGTACAGGATTATTAATTTAAGGGGACAGATTACTAAACTGAGAGAATAACAATGATCTATAAAAGCAACTTTGTTTCGTGTTGCATGTTTCATTGTCTTCATTGTGAAGGCTTTGTTCATACTTACTTTCTTGGTGAAACTTTTACCTCCAGTGCCATCTGCTTCGGCGAAAATAGTTGGACGTCCCTGAAAGATGTTATTGATGGAGTTGATGAAGCTGGACTTCCCAGCACCGACTGGTCCATTCAGAAGGATTCTGAGTCTTCCCACGTTTGGGTTTCCAGATTTGAATGTCCTCAGTTCCTCCAGAGTTTCCTCTCTCTCACTGAGTCAGTGGGTATCACCGTGGAGGGCTCTGTAGGTGAACACCAGGACTTTAAAGTGAATCCTGAAGTGTACTGGGAGCCAGTGCAGAGAGGCTAGGATGGGGTGATGCGACACGTCTTCCTAGATCTAGTGAGTAGCCTTGCCGCAGCATTTTGAATGAGTTGAAGGCGGTCCACATAACCTTTGTCAAGGCAGGTAAACAGTGAGTTACAATAGTCCAGTCTAGATGAAATGAAAGCGTGTACAGAGGTTTCTAATTCAGCATGTGAAATGATGGACCGTAGTTTGGCGATATTTCTGAGGTGAAAGAAGCAGGAGCGGGTGAGAGAATTGACATGTTTGTCCAAAAGCATGGACTGGTCAAAGATGACACCTAGGTTTCTTAAGTGAGGGCGTATATTTCCCTTAAGAGACCCCATATGATCAGCCACTCTGGTTGCTATCTTGTCAGTAGCTATGATCAGCACTTCTGTCTTTCCTGCATTTAGTTGGAGAAAGTTACTCTCCATCCATTGCTCAATGGAGGAAAGGCACTGGTGTAGGATGTTGAGACCCTCCAAATTGTCAGGCTTGAATGAAAACTGGAGCTGGATGTCATCTGCATAGCAATGATAAGAGATGCCTTTAAATGAACTGATTAGGAGTCCTAGGGGAAGCATGTAAAGGGCGAAAAGCAATGGTGCCAGCACAGAACCCTGTGGCACGCCACACGTAAGGGGGGAGGAGTCTGATTTGAATGGGCCTACGGCGACAGAGAAAAGCCTCTCTTTGAGGTAGGACGCAAACCAGCTTAGGGCGCTCCCTGAGATGCCTACCCACTCCCTAAGCCTATCTAACATGATCCCGTGATCTATAGTATCGAACGCGGCGCTGAGATCTAAGAGGACCAGGACTGTGCATTTGCCGGCATCAGAGGACATCATAATGTCGTTTGCAACTCTGAGTAGGGCAGTTTCAGTGGAGTGTTTTTACGGAAACCTGATTGAAATTTGTCTGAGATGTTATAGGTTGACAAGTAGGTAGTGAGCTGACTGGCTACCACTTTCTCTAGCACCTTTGAAACAAAGGGGAGCTTAGAGATGGGTCTATAGTTATTGGGAAGGGAGGGGTCTAGATGAGGCTTTTTAAGGAGGGGCTGAACGACCGCCTCCTTAAAATAAGATGGTACAGTGCCTGAAACTAGGGACCTGTTTATGATGGAAAGTAAACTCGGGCCCACAGAGCTCATGACTTCCTTCAACAGAGATGTAGGTAGAATGTCTAGGGGGCTTGAGGAGGACTTCATAGAGCTCACTAGGTCTGTAAGGGTGTTTAGGGAGATGGTGGAGAAGCTACTCAAAGATGAATTGACTGGGCAGAGAGGAAAGGGGAAGGGAGAGGGGAGGGGAGGGGTTTATGCTCGCCTGACATCAGCCACTTTGTTGACAAAAAACAAAAGGAAACCATTACAATCATTATCTGAAAAAACAGGTACAGATGGGGAGGTGGATTGACTAAGGAGTTAATGGTGCTAAATAATACTCTAGGGTTGTGCTTGCAAGAGGAGATCAGGTTGGAAAAGTAAGCTGCCCTAGCATTTTTGACTAAGATGTTAAAATAAAAAATCAGCTCTCTGAGATACAGACGGTGTACTTGGAGGTTGGAAGATTTCCAGAGCCTCTCTGTCTTTCTACACTTGCGTCTCAGCTCTCTGATCTCATCGTTCATCCATGGGGAGGAGTTTACAGGGCGGACAGAGCGAGTGACTATGGGTGCTACGTCATCTAAAATGGCTGAACAATGCATGTTGAAAACGTCAGTCAGACTGTCAACGTCATCATTGGGGGACACCAAAACAATGCTATTAAAACTAGCAGTGAAATTTTCTACAGCTAGGCTATTTAAAATGCGTGAGCTTTTTATGCGCTTTGTTGGAACAAAATCGTCGTCAAGTGACAGTTCAAATAAAACACATTTGTGGTCGGACACAGTCAAAGCCTCGGTACGGACATTACAGACATTAAGCCCAATTGTGAACACAAGGTCCAAAGTGTTGCCTTTTACGTGAGTGGGACCGGTTACATGTTGGATGAAGTGGAACGACTCGGTAACATTTGTAAAGTTAACTGCAAAGTTATCAGAAGTCTTATTTACATGCATGTTAAAGTCCCCAACCAAAAGAATTCTGTCCAGGCGGATGATAGAAGATAGAAATTCACCAAACTCTGTCAGAAAAGACGCATTTCTGCCGGGAGGACGATAGATCAGGACAGAGTAAAAGGGATTTATTCGTCCAACTTTATTCATGAGAACCTCGAAGGATGAGTAAGTTCCAGTGCTCACCTTACATGAGGAGAGACAGTCCCGGTACACAACTGCCAGTCCTCCCCCTCGGCCCGCGGATCTGGGGGCGCAGGAATAAGCGCAGTTCTGTGGGCAGAGTTCATTTAAGTGGACAAATTCGTCCGACTTCTGCCAGGTCTCAGAAATCTGTAAATAGTCCAAATCTTTCGATACAAAGAAGTCATTCAGGACAAACGATTTGTTCGTTATTGATCTGGCGTTTAACAGACCAACACAGATGGAATCTGAGCCAGCTCTGCCGAAGGATGAGGCTCGGGGCAGGGAGCGTAGATACCCCGGTCGAAATCCAGCTCGCTTGCACGCAGGCACCAAAGCCACACTCGTGCGGGGGGGATGGCGGTTCTCAGCTCGCCTACCCGCAGGCACTGAAGCCACACTCGGGTGGAGTCGATGTTGGTTCACATGAGCAGAGGCCGGTAGCAGTTGATCCGGGAGAGACGCAGGGACAATTTGCCGGAGGAAGGATTTCCTCACACCGGAGCCATTGGCCGTGGAGATGGACTGGAGTGAGGGCGGGGGACGGCCTCGAGGTAGCCTACGGAGCTTTGCCGCAGCCCCAGCTCGTCTACCCCGTCTCCTGGTCCGTCTCGTCCGTGGGCAACAGCAGGCAAGCGCCCAGATCGTCCCGGGGATAAGGAGGCGCAGATCCTGGTGGGAGCTTCGCTGATCAGATTGGCGAGACAGTGAACTCACCACCGAGGCACCAATGTCCAGTAGGGTAAGTCGATCATATTTTAAGCCCGGTTTTACACTGCTCACACATAACAACGAGCATACTGACAGAACAAACAAAACGAGAAGCCAACTCAGACGACTAGCTGCCGACACAGGCGCGGCCATACTGAGCACCCAGAGTTTCCCAGAGTAACACAATGAAGTCTTTAAGCACAGAAGAGTACTATGGGACACTCACTAACAAGGCTTGCTGAGCGGTATTTACATAGTGGGGATATAATAACACTCCTCTGGATGAAAAGCAGAAACTTTGTGTTCTCTGCAGAGAGCGTGAGTGTTTACGAGACACACACAGGGGCTCCATTCTGGCAATGTGAACACGAAGGTCGATCACAATGCTATAGCACATGTAGCGCTGGTTAAAATTCCATTGAGCTATTTTCACAGTGGGGAAATCACTAGCATGGTAGCTCTATTGTAAAAGTGTTTTTGTTGTTGTTGTAGATTATACTACCTGTAGGTCTGGTGAGGTGTGACTGCATTATGGCCAATCAGATCATCAGTCTTTCCCCTTTTTTGTATGTGCTTCATGGTAATGTGTTATTATTGTATGTGCTTCATGGTAATGTGTTATTATTGTATGTTTACCCAACATAACACACGCCATTTAGCAGCTTTTTATCCAAAACGACTTACAGTAGTGAATGCATACAGTGGGAATCAAACCCACAACCTAAGCATTGTCAGCGCTGTGCTCTACCTACTCAGACACACAGAACCACGCTCTACCTACTGAGCCACACAGAACCACGCTCTACCTACTGAGCCACACAGAACCACGCTCTACCGACTGAGACACACAGAACCACGCTCTACCTACTGAGCTACACAGAACCACACTCTACCTACTGAGACACACAGAACCAGGCTCTACCTACTGAGACACACAGAACCACGCTCTACCTACTGAGCCACACAAAACCACACTCTACCTACTGAGACACACAGAACCACGCTCTACCTACTGAGCCACACAGAACCACACTCTACCTACTGAGCCACACAGAACCACGCTCTACCTGCTGAGACACACAGAGCCATGCTCTACCTACTGAGACACACAGAACCACACTCTACCTACTGAGACACACAGAACCACACTCTACCTACTAAGACACACAGAACCACACTGTACCTGAGACACACAGAACCACACTGTACCTACTGAGATACACAGAACCACACTCTACCTACTGAGCCACACAGAACCATGCTCTACCTACTGAGACACACAAAACCCACCTCCAAGACATTTCCCTCCATGGTGTGCTGAATTCTGTAAAATACAATTTTTTATTTTTTTATTCCAGAAAACTAGAATCCTAAACAACCCACCCCACTGACCCACCAATTAGTGAGTACATTGTGTCTGGCGTAAAGCCACATACAGTACAGTACGGCTTTGGAAAGAAGTGTGTGTGAATATACTGTCAATAAATAGTCAAAGTAA